>OX459109.1:866989-1305821 GCA_949775045.1 Metridium senile
GATAATCAATGCCTTGCCGTCCAATCCTGGTCCATCATCTCATTATGGAAGAAAGAAACGATGTTACCAAGATATTTATGTCGACACATCCAAAGCTATATACGTGAGTTGATTGTTTTAGTTCAGCAATGTTCAATTATTAGGAATTTGATTACAATTCCATCACATCCTAATTATCACTATCAACACCAACATCATCATCATTATCGCCATCATTATTATTATAATATCATAACCTGGTCGTTCCTTATTTTTCCATTTGACCCAGGTTTTCCCTTTACTATAGTTATCCAAGTAGTGAGACATTGATGGAGATGGTAGCTCACAGCGTAGTTAATAGACTAAGATAACTTTATGCTCACAGTAATGGAATCCAATATCCAAAGCCCAGCACGGTAAATATTCTAATATTAATAATGTCTCTGTTTTAGGACGCTGGTCTCATCTTTCTGTCAGATTCAAGGGTAGAATCTCGTCCTTGTCGTCCCTTCCCTACTGATCCGCCAATAGTACGGCCAACCTTTCATGTTTATAAGTGGAACTCAGATGGAGCTCCAGCGGGTCTTTGGAGTGTTCCCGGATATACGGTGAATATCAATGATCATGATTTTCATGTATTGGGGTCCCTGTGTATTGGGTTACCTGTGGTAGGACACATGTAAGATGCGTACGAATAAATCAGTTGTTTACGATCCAGTTTAATCATCCGCTATCACAAGAAACTGCAATGATGACGATGAATGGGGATGATAATGATTATAACAATAATGGTGATTGTGAGGAGGAGGATAGGGAGGAGGAGGAGAAGAAGAGGAGGATACAAATGATAGCGATGATAATGATAATGATGAGTAGGAAGAGGAGGAGGAGGGGGATACAAATGATAGTGATGATAATGATAATGATGAGTAGGAAGAGGAGGAGGAGGGGGATACAAATGATAGCGATGATAGCGATGATAATGATAATGATGAGTAGGAGGAAGAGGACGACGACGACGACGACGACGAGAAGGGGAAGACGAAGAAGAGGAGGAGGATACAAATGATAGTGATGATAATGATAATGATGAGTAGGAGGAAGAGGACGACGACGACGACGAGAAGGGGAAGACGAAGAAGAGGAGGAGGATACAAATGATAGTGATGATAATGATAATGATGAGTAGGAGGAAGATGAGGAAGACGACGACGAGAAGGGGGAGGCGAAGAAGAGGAGGAGGATACAAATGATAGTGATGATAATGATAATGATGAGTAGGAGGAAGATGAGGAGGAGGACGACGAGAAGGGGGAGGAGGAAGGGGATACAAATGATAATGATGTTAATGATAATGATGAGTAGGAGGAAGAAGACGACGACGACAAGGGGGAGGAGGAGGGGGATACAAATGATAGTGATGATAATAATGATGATAATGATGATAATATTAATAAATATTGATATTTTAGATGATGACCTTGATATTCATGGCAATGCTAAATATTGTTCTAGCAATCATGATCACAATAAAAACGATGACAATTAAATATCTATAAACATGTATGCATATTTATGTTTAGACGAAAGTGCTGAAGTATGGACCAGTAAGAAAAAGAACTAGAAAACCAAACAAGCCCATCAAGAAGACGAAACCACCCAAACCGATCGTACGACCAAAGAAGATAAACACTGTACGAAAAAACTTTCCCGAGACTTGGCTGTGGACAGAAGAGACAATCAGGTGAAATAGATACCAAATTTGATAACAAAATAGACAACACGATAGAACCCCTGTAAACCGACCAAATAATAGATAACGAACCCTTTATACAGACAACACGATAGATAGTAAACCCTTGTAAACCGACCAAATAATAGATAACGAACCCTTTATACATTCAACACGATAGATAGTAAACCCCTGTAAACCGACCAAATAATAGATAACTAACCCTTTATACAGACAAAACGATAGCTAGTAAACCCTGTAAACCGACCAAATAAAATCATTGATACAATTTGAATATTGGTTGATTGTCTGACTGGTGTAGGGCTGATCTGTTGTTTGTTTGTTTATCCAGTAATTCTACCGGTGTCAAGACGATCACTGCTCAAGTCCCAGACACCATCACAAGCTGGTACCTCAGTGCATTTGCCATGTCGTCAACACGTGGCATGGGCGTCGCAAACCCCTCTACCCTCACCGTTTTTCAGCCATTCTTTGTTTCGTTCACCCTTCCATATTCTGTGATTCGTGGAGAACAAGTCAGCATTGTTACTAGTGTCTTTAACTACATGAGTGATTGTGCAACGGTGAGTATGATTAACAAACTAGTCAGTCAGTCAGTCAGTCAGTCAGTCAGTCAGTCAGTCAGTCAGTCAGTCAGTCAGTCAGTCAGTCAGTCAGTCAGTCAGTCAGTCAGTCAGTCAGTCTGTCTGTCTGTCTGTCAGTCAGTCAGTCAGTCATATCTTCTATTGCCTATTAATTGTTTTCTTCTATCTACAGGTTCGAGTTCGTCTGACAAAAACAGACCATTTCCACCTGAGTTCTGCTGTTGATCAAAAACTTTGCATTTGTGGCAACGAGCTAAAGTCAGTCAAATACGTCATCACACCCCAAAAGCTTGGTTCCATTCCCCTCACGGTCACAGTCGAAACTGTATCACCTAGCTTGTGTGTTCAATCCTCTAAAGAAGCTGCTTTGGGAATATCAGATGCTGTGACAAGAAAACTGTTAGTCGAGGTAGGACATCATTCAATATATTCTTGACATTTGATAGTGAAGTATTTGATAGCAGTTTGTTTGTTTTAAAATAATCCATGAGAAATATCATTACAGTGACGAGATTTTTGATTACTTATAATACTGTTTGCTTTTCTCAGCCTGAAGGAGTTCGTCAAGAATACACGTACAGTAAACTGATCTGTCCAAAAGGTAGATCACCATCCTTATTGAATTGTACATATCGCAGTGTTCATTCATAATATTGTCATATAATATTTTTTTTTTTCTCCATTTTTTTTACTCTAGATAATGGCGGTAATTTCAGCGACAATCTGATTCTCTCACTACCAAAGAAAGTTGTACAAGGCTCTGTACAGGCAACGGTTTCCGCAATAGGTGAGTCCACTCCTACATACGTACCTTACGTGTGTGTTACGTATTGTCTAACGTGTGGTATTTTTATGTATGTATCCTGTACGTATTTCAGGCGATGTAATGGGTCCCAGTTTATCGGGTCTAGAAGGATTACTTAGGCTACCAACTGGTTGTGGTGAACAAAATATGGTGAACTTTGCACCGAACATCTTTGTCATGCAATACTTGAAGAGTACCAATCAACTTACAAGCGATGTGGAGGAAAAGGCAATCGGCTTCCTGAGAACAGGTATGATATAATGCCTGCTTGCCTGCTTGCCTGCTTGCCTGCTTGCCTGCTTGCCTGCTTGCCTGCTTGCCTGCTTGTCTAGTAGTTCGATTCATTGATTCCTGTAATGTGTTTGACAGGATATCAACGTGAACTGACGTACAAACGTAAAGATGGTTCTTACAGCGCTTTTGGTGACAGAGACAACGACGGAAGTTTATGGTAAGGCTAGACAGTGTCAGGGACGAACCATTATACATTTGAGGCCGGGAGGGATATTTCCTGCACACCCTCGAGGGGCAAGTCATAATAGTTTGATGTGTTTGTAGTAAGTCTAGACAATGTAATCAAAACAATCCTCAATGGTTTGATGTGTTTGTAGTAAGTCTATACAATGCAGTGAAAACAATCCTCAATGGTTTGATGTGTTTCTGTTTCCAGGTTGACTTCATTTGTTCTTCGTTCGTTCTCTCAAGCTCGTCCTTACATCTTTGTTGATGATGAAGAAATCAAGTTTGCAACAAGATGGATCAAAAGTAAACAACTTGACTCAGGATGCTTCAGGAAGCATGGAAGATTACTTAACAAAGGACTCAAGGTATAAGACGATTGGCTGGCTGGCTGGCTGGCTTGTATTTTGATTGTTTAGGTTAATGTCTTGGTAATAACCTATTTCGTCCTTGTGATTTCCTAAGCTTGTCTTTGTTCCTTATTTCAATCAAAGTTTGATTCTATTAGGGTGGTGTGTCGACCCCTGTGACGTTGACAGCTTACGTAGTGATATCTCTACTGGAAAGTCAAGTCAGTCCTAAGGTACGTCATCAATACATAACATAGTCAGCTATTCTAAGAAATACAACATCTTAATAATATCTTTCATGACTTTAGAGTGACGTCATCGTCAAAGCCTTGAAGTGCATCTCAGAACAAAAAGATAACGTTACAAATTCATATAGTAACGCAATCATCGCTTATGCTTTGACGCTCGCCAAGCATCCTGGTCGTTCAGAATTCTTGAAAAGAGTCAAGTCTCAAGCTACTGTAAAAGGTTTGTGTTTTTTTTGGAAACAAATTGACACTAATGTATTGTACTGTGAGATGGAGAAAGACGAGAGAACACATTAGCAATACTATAATACATAGTAATACAAGTGACATTATATGTTTGTTATGATAGGTGATCAAATGTCCTGACTGATGTGTTGTCATACTGTGAGATGGACAAAGACGAGAGAACACATTAGCAATACTATAATACATAGTAATACAAGTGACATTATATGTTTGTTATGATAGGTGATCAAATGTTCTGGGAGGTGAACCAAAAGCCTAAAAGTCAATCCCAATCCAGCTGGGTTCCTCCCTACTCTCGTTCTTCATCAACCAACATCGAGATGACGTCATACGCACTGATGGCCATGATTGGTGATGGTGGTGATAATAAGGCGATAATAGATTCCAGACCTGTTGTACGATGGCTGTCTGAACAAAGAAATGCACAAGGAGGATTCTCGTCAACTCAGGTAATGTATCATCGGCTGTTTGCTGGTCTGCCTCTATATCTGTTTGTTTGTTTGTCTGTATATCTGTCAACATGTTTGTGTGTCTGCCCGCTTGTCTGTCTGTCTATCAGTCTGTCTGTCTGTTTGTGCCTGTGTCTGTCCGTCTGTCAGTCTGTATTTTCTCTTACATATGGTGTTTGTTTATAGGATACATGTGTAGCTTTACAAGCACTGTCTACATATGCTCGGTATACATTCAGTCCAGGAACACGTCTACAAATCGATGTTGGACAAAGTAATGGACAATTCAACCACACGTTCCACATCAACGATAACAATAAACTTGTGTTACAACGACTTGTGGTAAGAATTGATAATACACAACTTGTATCGTACTAACATAGCTTGCAATGATTAAAACTGCTGATTGGGTATGTTTTGTTATCAGATGCCGCAGCAAAGTCTTCCACTTGGAAACGTTCTTGTTGATGCCGTTGGTGACGGATGTGCCTTGGTACAGGTGAGATCTATATATTATAGACGGACGGACGGACGGGTAGTGTTTCTAAAACAAGTGTGTATTTTAGACAGATGTTGTGTACCATGTCCCTGACGTTGATGAGGAGCCCGCATTTAATATCTCGGTCAGCGTTCGCCCTCATAAAGTCAAAGGTAGAAGTGAGATTACAGAGGCTGGTGAAGCACTTTGTCAACCCCTCGAGGTGAACGTGTGTGCTAGGTTAGTATCATTGTTATCATCAGCATCACTGACATCATCGTTATCATCATTACCTCCACAATATCGTCATCATCATGTTCATCATTATCAATAACCATTGTCATCATCATCATCACCACAAAACCGTCATCATCGTCACCATTCCATTATCATCTTTGGCATCATCACCATCACTGGCACCATAATATCGTCATAATCGTCACCATATCGTCATCATCATCATCATTATCATCATTGTCCTAAGCCTACACCTGTGTAACCACGCCTCATTCTATGTCATTCCAAGGTGGCTTGATCAAGGTCAATCAGACATGGCCGTCATTGAGGTTAGACTGATATCTGGTTTCATTCCTGATGAAGAATCATTGGAAATGGTAAGCATGTCGATATTCTACTTCAGGCTTTTTATTCTATGTCACGACAAGTCATCATTGTTCATGTTATTGTTATTTCAGTTTGCCTCTGTTTATATAATAGTTTCATCAACTTTATTTTGTAGCTTCTGAACCGATTTGATTTGAAACTGATGAAGTTTGAGATTGAAGAGAACAAGGTCGTGTTTTACTTTAATGAGGTGAGAAGCAAGATGACGATGACGATGTTGATGATGATGGTGATAATGATAATGATGATAACGATAACGATGATGATGGTGATGATGATGATGGTGATGATGGTGATGGTGATGATGGTGATGGTGATGATAATGATGATGGTCATAATGATAATGATGATAAGAATAATGATGACAATGATGATGGTCATAATGATAATGATGATAAGAATAATGAAATAATTATGATGCTGATTATGGTGGTGATGATGATAATGATGATAATATTGATCAGATAATAACCATATAACAATAAAAAGACACCTATTTTGTTCAACTGTCTCACTATGTCTGTGTCTGTCATCTCTTTTTACAGATCCAAGTAACTTGCTTCAGGTTCACCATTCAACAAACAACTGTTGTCAAGAAAACAAAGCCAACATCTGCTACAGTATACGAATACTACGACACAGGTAGCCCATAAACAGTGTCAACTCACACAACAAGTACAGTCTTATTATTAATATTTTGGTTTCTTTACAGATAAATCAGCAACAACTCTGTACAAGGTAACAGAACAAGACTGTAAAGCAAAGAAGGGAAATCAAAATGCAGCTCCTTAAGCAGATGAAGACCGATACTTGACAATGACGAGAAATAATAAATTTAGTTCAATAAAAGACAATTCCAACAGTAGTTATTTCTCACTTAATTTACAAACATTATAGTCCATCAAAAATCTTCATACCCATGCAAAACGCTCAAAAATGACCAAAAATAACGATTTTTGATGGACTATAGCCCATGCAAAACGCTCAAAAATGACCAAAAATAACGATTTTTGATGGACTATAGCCCATGCAAAACGCTCAAAAATGACCAAAAATAACGATTTTTGATCGACTATAGTCCATGCAAAACGCTCAAAAATGACCAAAAATAACGATTTTTGATGGACTATAGTCCATGCAAAACGCTCAAAAATGACCAAAAATAACGATTTTTGATGGACTCTATTCCATGCAAAACGCTCAAAAATGACCAAAAATGACGATTTTTGATGGACTATAGTCCATGCAAAACGCTCAAAAATGACCAAAAATGACGATTTTTGATGGACTATAGCCCATGCAAAACGCTCAAAAATGACCAAAAATGACGATTTTTGATGGACTATAGCCCATGCAAAACGCTCAAAAATGACCAAACACGATGATTTTTGATGGACTATAGCACATGCAAAACGCTCAAAAATGACCAAAAATAACGATTTTTGATGGACCATAGCCCATGCAAAACGCTCAAAAATGACCAAAGACGATGATTTTTGATGGACTATAGCACATGCAAAACGCTTAAAAATTACCAAAAATAACGATTTTTGATGGAATATAGCCCATGCAAAACGCTTAAAAATGACCAAAAATAACGATTTTTGATGGACTATATAGCCCATGCAAAACGCTCAAAAATGACCAAAAATAACGATTTTTGATGGACTATAGCCCATGCAAAACGCTCAAAAATGACCAAAAATGACTAATTTTTGATGGACTACAGCCCATGAAAAATCGTTATTTTGGGCCATTTTGGGCATTCTGTCTATCGTAAATCGTCATAATAGGTCATTTTTGAGCATTTTGCATGGGCTATAGTCCATCAAAAATCGTCATTTTTGAGCGTTTTTGAGCGTTTTGCATGGGCTATAATCCATCAAAAATCGTCATTTTTGAGCATTTTTGTGCGTTTTGCATGGGCTATAATCCATCAAAAATCGTCATTTTTGGTCATTTTTGTGCGTTTTGCATGGGCTATAGTCCATCAAAAATCGTCATTTTTGAGCGTTTTGCATGGGCTATAGTCCATCAAAAATCGTCATTTTTGGTGATTTTTGTGCGTTTTGCATGGCCTATAATCCATCAAAAATCGTCATTTTTGGTCATTTTTGAGCGTTTTGCATGGGCTATAGTCCATCAAAAATCGTCATTTTTGAGCGTTTTGCATGGCCTATAATCCATCAAAAATCGTCATTTTTGGTCATTTTTGAGCGTTTTGCATGGGCTATAGTCCATCAAAAATCGTCATTTTTGGTGATTTTTGTGCGTTTTGCATGGCCTATAATCCATCAAAAATCGTCATTTTTGGTCATTTTTGAGCGTTTTGCATGGGCTATAGTCCATCAAAAATCGTCATTTTTGAGCGTTTTGCATGGCCTATAATCCATCAAAAATCGTCATTTTTGGTCATTTTTGAGCGTTTTGCATGGGCTATAGTCCATCAAAAATCGTCATTTTTGGTGATTTTTGTGCGTTTTGCATGGCCTATAATCCATCAAAAATCGTCATTTTTGGTCATTTTTGAGCGTTTTGCATGGGCTATAGTCCATCAAAAATCGTCATTTTTGTGCGTTTTGCATGGGCTATAGTCCATCAAAAATCGTCATTTTTGAGCGTTTTGCATGGGCTATAGTCCATCAAAAATCGTCATTTTTGGTGATTTTTGTGCGTTTTGCATGGCCTATAATCCATCAAAAATCGTCATTTTTGGTCATTTTTGAGCGTTTTGCATGGGCTATAGTCCATCAAAAATCGTCATTTTTGGTCATTTTTGAGCATTTTGCATGGGCTATAGTCCATCAAAAATCGTTATTTTTGGTCATTTTTAAGCGTTTTGCATGGGCTATAGTCCATCAAAAATCGTCATTTTGCATGGGCTATAGTCCATCAAAAATCGTCATTTTGCATGGGCTATAGTTCATCAAAAATCGTCATTTTTGGTCATTTTTGAGCGTTTTGCATGGGCTATAGTCCATCAAAAATCGTCATTTTTGGTCATTTTTGAGCATTTGGCATGGAATAGAGTCCATCAAAAATCGTCATTTTTGGTGATTTTTGTGCGTTTTGCATGGGCTATAATCCATCAAAAATCGTCATTTTTGGTCATTTTTGAGCGTTTTGCATGGGCTATAGTCCATCAAAAATCGTCATTTTTGAGCGTTTTGCATGGGCTATGGTCTATCAAAAATCGTCATTTTTGGTCATTTTTGTGCGTTTTGCATGGGCTATAGTCCATCAAAAATCGTTATTTTTGGTCATTTTTGAGCGTTTTGCATGGGCTATAGTCCATCAAAAATCGTTATTTTTGGTCATTTTTGAGCGTTTTGCATGGGTATGAAGATTTTTGATGGACTATAATGTTTGTAAATTAAGTGAGAAATAACTACTGTTGGAATTGTCTTTTATTGAACTAAATCTATTATTTCTCGTCATTGTCAAGTATCGGTCTTCATCTGCTTAAGGAGCTGCATTTTGATTTCCCTTCTTTGCTTTACAGTCTTGTTCTGTTACCTTGTACAGAGTTGTTGCTGATTTATCTGTAAAGAAACCAAAATATTAATAATAAGACTGTACGTGTTGTGTGAGTTGACACTGTTTATGGGCTACCTGTGTCGTAGTATTCGTATACTGTAGCAGATGTTGGCTTTGTTTTCTTGACAACAGTTGTTTGTTGAATGGTGAACCTGAAGCAAGTTACTTGGATCTGTAAAAAGAGATGACAGACACAGACATAGTTAGACAGTTGAACAAAATAGGTGTCTTTTTATTGTTATATGGTCATTATCTGATCAATATTATCATCATTATCATCATCACCACTATCATAATCACAATCATCATTATTATCACCACCATCAACACCACCATCATCATCATAATCATCATCACCATCACCATCATCATTATGATCACTTTCATCACCATCACCATCATCGTCATAATCACCATCATCATCATCATCAACATCATTATCATCATCATCATAATCATCTTGGTTCTCACCTCATTAAAGTAAAACACGACCTTGTTCTCTTCAATCTCAAACTTCATCAGGTTCAAATCAAATCGGTTCATGAGCTGCAAAATGAAGTTGATGAAACTATTATATAAACAGAGGGAAATAACAATAACATCAAAAAATGATGACTTGTCGTGACATAATAAGCCTGAAGTAGAATGTCAACATGCTTACCCTTTGATGAAACTATTATATACAGAGACAAATAACAATAACAATGATGACTTGTCGTGATATAAAAAGCCTCATGTAGAATGCCGATATGCTTACCCTTTCCAATGATTCTTCATCAGGAATGAAACCAGATATCAGTTTAACCTCAATGACGGCCATGTCTGATTGACCTTGATCAAGCCACCTTCGAATGACATAGGATGACGCGTGGTTACACATGTGCAGGCTTAGTACAATGATGATGATGATGATGATGATGACAATGATGATCTGGTAGTGGTGGTGGTGATGATAACGATTTGGTGATGATGACAATGACGGTATTATGGTGGTGATGATGATGAAAATGGTTATTGATAATGATGAACATGATGATGACGATATTGTGGAGGTAATGATGATAACGATGATGTCAGTGATGCTGATGATAACAAGGATACTAACCTAGCACACACGTTCACCTCGAGGGGTTGACAAAGTGCTTCACCAGCCTCTGTAATCTCACTTCTACCTTTTTTGATTTGATGAGGGCGAACGCTGACCGAGAGATTAAACGCGGGCTCCTCATCAACGTCAGGGACATGGTACACAACATCTGCCTAAAATACACACTTGTTTTAGAAACACTGCCCGTCCGTCCGTCCGTCCGTCTATAATATATAGGTCTCACCTGTACCAAGGCACATCCGTCACCAACAACATCAACAAGAACGTTTCCAAGTGGAAGACTTTGCTGCGGCATCTGATAACAAAACACATCCAATCAGCAGTTTTAATCATTGCAAGCTATGTTAGTACGATACAAGTTGTGTATTATCAATTCTTACCACAAGTCGTTGTAACACAAGTTTATTGTTATCGTTGATGTGGAACGTGTGGTTGAATTGTCCATTACTTTGTCCAACATCGATTTGTAGACGTGTTCCTGGACTGAATGTATACCGAGCATATGTAGACAGTGCTTGCAAAGCTACACATGTATCCTATAAACAAACACCACATGTAAGAGAAAATACAGACTGACAGACACAGGCACAAACAGACAGACAGACTGATAGACAGACAGACAAGCGGACAGACACACAAACATTTTGACAGATATACAGACAGACAAACAAACAGATATAGAGGCAGACCAGCAAACAGCCGATGATACATTACCTGAGTTGACGAGAATCCTCCTTGTGCATTTCTTTGTTCAGACAGCCATCGTACAACAGGTCTAGAATATATTATCGCCTTATTATCACCACCATCACCAATCATGGCCATCAGTGCGTATGACGTCATCTCGATGTTGGTTGATGAAGAACGAGAGTAGGGAGGAACCCAGCTGGATTGGGATTGACTTTTAGGCTTTTGGTTCACCTCCCAGAACATCTGATCACCTGATTAAATCAAACATATTATGTCACTTTATGTATTACTATGTATTATACTATTGCTAATGTGTTCTCTCGTCTTTGTCCATCTCACAGTATGACAACACATCAGTCAGGACATTTGATCACCTATTATAACAAACATTTAAAGTCACTTGTATGGTTTGTATTATAGTATTGCTAATGTGTTATCTCGCCTTTGTCCATCTCACAGTATTACAAAACATCAGTGTCAATTGTTTCCAAAAAAACACAAACCTTTGACAGTAGCTTGAGACTTGACTCTTTTCAAGAATACAGAACGACCAGGATGCTTAGCGAGCGTCAAAGCATAAGCGATGATTGCGTTACTATATGGATCTGTCACGTGGTCTTTCTGGTCTGAGATGCACTTCAAGGCTTTCAAGATGACGTCACTCTACAGTTATGACAGATAGTATTAAGATGTGGTATTTCTAAGAATAGCTGACCATGAGCGATAGGATACATGAAGTTCGTGAACGAAGACATAATTTGCTTTAAAACTAATATAGAGCATATAAAAAGTATGAGTAAATGAACTATTTACCTGTAGCTTGACTTTATTCCTTTTATCGTCCTCGAGTTGTATTTTAAAAATGGCGCCTTCAATCTACACTGGTGTAGATATAGCTTCGAGGGTTGAATGTTGAATGACGTATAAGCTTAAAGTTCGTGAGAGACTAGGCCTGTATAAAATTAAATTTATTGAAGGCGCCATTTTTAAAGTCAAGCTACAGGTAAATAGTTCATTTACTCATACTTTTTATATGCTCTATATTAGTTTTAAAGCAAATTATGTCTTCGTTCACGAACTTCATGTGTCTTATCGCTCATGAGCTGACTATGTTATGTATTGATGACGAACCTGAGGACTGATTTGACTTTCCAGGAGAGAGATCACTACGTAAGCTGTCAACGTCACAGGTGTCGACACACCACCCTAATAGAATCAAACTTTGGTTAAAATAAGGAACAAAGACATGATCGGGAAATCGCAAGGACGAAATAAGTTATTAGCCAGCCAGCCAGCCAGTCGTCTCATACCTTGAGTCCTTTGTTAAGTAATCTTCCATGCTTCCTGAAGCAGCCTGAGTCAAGTTGTTTATTTTTGATCCATCTTGTTGCAAACTTGATTTCTTCATCATCAACAAAGATGTAAGGACGAGCTTGAGAGAACGAACGAAGAACAAATGAAGTCAACCTGGAAACAGAAACACATCAAACCATTGAGGATTGTTTTCACTGCATTGTATAGACTTACCACAAACACATCAAACTATTAATACTTGCCCCTCGAGATGTGCAGGATACCCCCCCCCCCCCCTCAAATGTATAATGGTCCGTCCTTCACACTGTCTAGCCTTACCATAAACTCCCGTCGCTGTCTCTGTCACCAAAAGCGCTGTAAGAACCATCTTTACGTTTGTACGTCAGTTCACGTTGATATCCTGTCGAACACATTACAGCAATCAATCAATCGTTCAGTCAATCATTTAACCAACCAACCAACCAACCAACCAACCAACCAACCAACCAACCAACCAACCAACCAACCAACCAACCAACCAACCAACCAACCAACCAACCAACCAACCAACCAACCAACCAACCAACCAACCAACCAACCAACCAACCAACCAACCAACCAACCAACCAACCAACCAACCAACCAACCAACCAACCAACCAACCAACCAACCAACCAACCAACCAACCAACCAACCAACCAACCAACCAACCAACCAATCTATCAATCAATCAATCAACCAATCAATCAATCAATCAATCAATCAACCAATTAATCAATCAATCAATCAATCAATCAATCAATCAATATATCAATATATCAATATATCAATATATCAAGCAGGCAAGCAGGCAAGCAGGCGAGCAGGCAAGCAGGCAAGCAGGCAAGCAGGCAAGCAGGCAAGCAGGCAAGCAGGCAAGCAGGCAAGCAGGCAAGCAGGCATTATATCATACCTGTTCTCAGGAAGCCGATTGCCTTGTCCTCCACATCGCTTGTAAGTTGATTGCTACTCTTCAAGTATTGCATGACAAAGATGTTCGGTGCAAAGTTCACCATATTTTGTTCACCACAACCAGTTGGTAGCCTGAGTAATCCTTCTAGACCCGATAAACTGGGACCCATCAAATCGCCTGAAATACGTACAAGATACGTAAGAATATGTGCTACGCATAAAACTACGTGAATCAGTTACGTAGATATATAAGTTAAAATATATAAGACTGAACACATATGTAAGATAGAATATGTTACAAATACGTAACACAAAATACGTAACAAGTTCCATATCATTACTATTATCATTATTCAAATATACAAATAAGATGGGATACGTAAGCCAAACTAAAATAACAGCGGACATGTTAGACAATACGTAACCCACACGTAAGATACGTACGTAGGAGTGGTTTGACTCACCTGTTGCGGAAACAGTTGCCTGTACAGAGCCTTGGACAACTTTCTTTGGTAGTGAGAGAATCAGATTGTCGCTGAAATTACCGCCATTATCTAGAGTAAATAAAATAGAGAAAAGAAAAAATATTTTATGACAATATTATGGATGAACACTGCGATATGTACAATTCAATAAGGATGGTGATCTACCTTTTGGACAGATCAGTTTACTGTACGTGTATTCTTGACGAACTCCTTCAGGCTGAGAAAAGCAAACAGTATTATAAGTAATCAAAAATCTCGTCACTGTAATGATATTTCTCATGGATTATTTTAAAACAAACAAACTGCTACCAAATACTTCACTATCAAATGTCAAGAATATATTGAATGATGTCCTACCTCGACTAACAGTTTTCTTGTCACAGCATCTGATATTCCTAAAGCAGCTTCTTTAGAGGATTGAACACACAAGCTAGGTGATACAGTTTTGACTGTGACCGTGAGGGGAATGGAACCAAGCTTTTTGGTTGTGATGACGTATTTGACTGACTTTACCTCGTTGCCACAAATGCAAAGTTTTTGATCAACAGCAGAACTCAGGTGGAAATGGTCTGTTTTTGTCAGACGAACTCGAACCTGTAGATAGAAGAAAACAATTAATAGGCAATAGAAGATACTGACTGACTGACTGACTGACTGACTGACTGACTGACTGACTGACTGACTGACTGACTGACTGACTGACTGACTGACTGACTGACTGATTGAATGACTAGTTTGTTAATCATACTCACCGTTGCACAATCACTCATGTAGTTAAAGACACTAGTAACAATGCTGACTTGTTCTCCACGAATCACAGAATATGGAAGGGTGAACGAAACAAAGAATGGCTGAAAAACGGTGAGGGTAGAGGGGTTTGCCACGCCCATGCCACGTGTTGACGACATGGCAAATGCACTGAGGTACCAGCTTGTGATGGTGTCTGGGACTTGAGCAGTGATCGTCTTGACACCGGTAGAATTACTGGACAAACAAACAAACAACAGATCAACCCTACAGTCAGTCAATCAACCCCTATTCAAATCAACCATTGTATGATTTAAGTTGTGTTCAGGTTCGTCAACCTATCAACTGTATATCCATCATGTGGTCGGTTTACAGGGTTTACTATCTATCGTGTTGTCTGTATAAAGGGTTCGTTATCTATTATTTGGTCGGTTTACAGGGTTTACCATCTATCGTGTTGTTTGTATAAAGGGTTCGTTATCTATTATTTGGTCGGTTTACAGGGTTTACTATCTATCTTGTGATCGGTTTAAAGGGTTCGTTATCTATTATTTGGTCGGTTTACAGGGGTTCTATCGTGTTGTCTATTTTGTTATCAAATATTGTATTTATTTCACCTGATTGACTCTTCTGTCCACAGCCAAGTCTCGGGAAAGTTTTTACGTACAGTGTTTGTCTTCTTTGGTCGTACGATCGGTTTGGGTGGTTTCGCCTTCTTGATGGGCTTGTTTGGTTTTCTAGTTCTTTTCTTTGCAGGTCCATACATTAGCACTTTTTCTTCACGAACCTAAACATAGATATGTTTATAGATAAAGTCATTGTTTTTATTGTGATTATCACTGTCATCATCACAGTGATCGCCAACATCAGCATTACCAAACACATCATCTTCGCCATATCATCAGTATATATCATCATCGTTATTAATAATAATTATTACCATCACAGTGATCACCAACATCAGCATCAGCATCACCAACAACATCTACTTCACTATATCATCAGTATCATCATCCTTATTAATAATTATCATTATCACAATCTTCACCAACATCATCATCTTCATCACTAGCACAACCATCATCAGTTTTGTCATCCTCCTCATTATTGTTACTATTCATCATCACCACCAACAACATCATCTTCACCACATCACCAGTATCATCATCCTTATTAATAATTATAATCATTATCACAATCATCACCAGCATCATCATCTTCATCATCTTCATCATTATCACAACCATCATCAGTTTCGTCATGCTCCTCCTCATTATTGTTATTATTCATCATCACCACCAACAACATCATCTTCACCATATCATCAGTATCATTATTAGTAATAATTATCATTACCACAATAATCACCAACATCATCATCATTAACATCTTTATCTTCATCATTATCACAACCATCATCAGTTTCGTCATCCTCCTCCTCATTGTTGTTACTATTTATCATCATCATCTTCATCATCAATCATCGTCATCATCATCGTTGATATTTACCACAATTCTTTGTGTATAACCAATGCTGGCATAACGTCCCAAATCTTCTAGAAATGGCCATCGACGTCTCTTAATAACGTAATAGGTTGGCCGTACTATTGGAGGATCAGTAGGGAAGGGACGACAAGGACGAGATTCTACCCTTGAATCTGACAGAAAGATGAGACCAGCGTCCTAAAACAGAGACATTATTAATATTAGAATATTTACCGTGCTGGGCTTTGGATATTGGATTCCATTACTGTGAGCATAAAGTTATTTTAGTGTATTAACTACGCTGTGAGCTACCATCTCCATCAATGTCTCACTACTTGGATAACTATAGTAAAGGAAAAACCTGGGTCAAATGGAAAAATAAGGTACGACCAGGTTATGATATTATAATAATAATGATGACGATGATGATGATGATGTTGGTGTTGATAGTGATAATTAGGATGTGATGGAATTGTAATCAAATTCCTAATAATTGAACATTGCTGAACTAAAACAATCAACTCACGTATATAGCTTTGGATGTGTCGACATAAATATCTTGGTAACATCGTTTCTTTCTTCCATAATGAGATGATGGACCAGGATTGGACGGCAAGGCATTGATTATCTAATATACAAACGAGAATACATTACTATATATAACTATTTCATAAGACGGAAAGGAATTATAGACATACACCTATTTCAAAAAGGTTGTTCACGGCGATAGGTCATTCCAAGATAGAAAGGAATTATAGGCATACACATATTTTAAAAAGGTTGTCCAAGGCGATAGGTCATTCCAAGAAGGTTGTCCAAATGCTTTGGAATGACCTACCCTATTGGAATCCCATTTTCAAAAAGATATATACCCACAATTCAAAGCTTAATCAAACCTTGTTTTCATCTAGTTGCTCGTCTTGTGCCAACAGTCGCACGCTTTGATCGACGCCAGACAAAGCCACGGTAGAACCAGCTGTGGTTGCCATGGTGATTTGAACAGGCTCACCTGGTCTGCGGACACTGTCATCGAAGCGAACAACAACCTGGAAACAGCAAATGAGAGATTACGAAAGAGTTAGTCTAACTTAACCGAGAAATGTCCGGATGTGATGCAAGCTACGAGAGAGTAAGTACGACTCTATTTTATGCAATTGTTCTTAAAAAGTTTCGTTAGAAACATATCGACACAGTCCACATATAGTTGAACCGCTTATAATACTGTTTGCTTTTCTCAGCCTGAAGGAATTCGTCAAGAATACACGTACAGTAAACTGATCTGTCCAAAAGGTAGATCACCATTCTTATTGAATTGTACATATCGCAGTGTTCATTCATAATATTGTCATAAAATATTTTTTCTTTTTTCCATTTTTTTTTTTACTCTAGATAATGGCGGTAATTTCAGCGACAATCTGATTCTCTCACTACCAAAGAAAGTTGTCCAAGGCTCTGTACAGGCAACTGTTTCCGCAACAGGTGAGTCAAACCACTCCTACGTACGTATCTTACGTGTGGGTTACGTATTCTCTAACATGTGGTATTTTGTCCGCTGTTATTTTAGTTTGGCTTACGTATCCCATCTTTTTACTCCAATTGTTTCCTTAGAAACATCGACGCAGTCCACACAAGTTTAGCACCTAGTTATCGTACATTTTTACTACAATTGTTTAATTAAAAATTTCAACATTATTAAGAATATAAAATTGTAAGTAAAGCTATTAGTGTTTCAAGATGAAATTTAAACCTGATTTTCCAGTTTGTCCTGTATATCAACCACCATACTGTCTGCTACTACCTCGCCATCTTCTCTGATGTAATACACCAGTAAACGACACGCAGGCACCATGTCTTGTGTGACGTTAAACACAATTGTACCTCCCTTCTGAAGAGCTCTCTTGTAACGAGTTGGGATGCGCTTTGCTTCTGATAGTACAACAGCTCCTTTGCACATTAACTGTTGAAAATAGAAATGAAATATTATAAAAACTGAATGGATAAATAAATGGATGAAAAGATAAACAAGAAAAAACAATCAGACAGACAGACAGACAGACAGACAGACAGACAGACAGACAGACAGACAGACAGACAGACAGACAGACAGACTAAAACAAAAGCAAAGAATCAGCCATTCAACCAATCAATCAATCCATAAATCAATCGTTCAACCAATCGTTCCATCAATCAATCAATCAATCAATCAATCAATCAATCAATCAATCAATTGACCAATCAACAATCAATCAATCAATCAATCAATCTTTCAATCAACTAATTAACCAATTCAATCAACCATTTTAATCACCAATCCATCCATTGCAAAGCGTGTGACTATCAAACAGTTTTACAGTTCAGGTTTTTCAAGACAACAACATGCCATAGTGTACTTACATTGTAAACAAAGATATTTCTGGAATATTCGCGGCTTCGCTTAAGAGTATAACGAAATCCGATGTTTGTTTTTGTTCCAACCTAAAAAATAAAATCAAAATATTGTTAAATGTGTATAATGGGAAAGGTAGTCAAAGACAGAAAACACACACTTACGAACGAACAGATGAACAAAGGGACAGACAGACAGACAGACAGACACTAGACAGTAGACAGTCAAAATGATTGCCAGACAGATATATACAGTTGAAGAGACAGACAGACAGACAAATAGACAAACAGACAGACAGACAGACAGGAAAAGGTTTGACCGACAGACAAAATAAAAAACAGAAAAACATAGAAATGATTCCGAACCTTGAGAGGTTTTTGTATTGGTTTCAAGATAAGAAAACTTGATGTTGGAGAATACCATGGCAGACAGATTATTGTTGTTTTTGTAGGAATCCATCCATGGTCACCAACCTACAGACAAAGACAGAAACTTAACAGACATTAATATGAGATCATATGATGGTAGTGATGATAATCCATGGTGGTGGAGATGATGATAGTGGTGATGATGATGATGATGACGATGTTGATGATGATAATGATAGCAGTGATGATGGTGGTGATGTAGGAGATGATGACGATGTTGAAGATTATGATGATAGCAATGATGATATGGTGATGATGATTCATTTCTATGGTGTTAATCGTGATAATGGTAATCATCACTAAAGTCATAAAGACAACATATAATAATGATGACGATAACATCTCGTTTAATACATGCCATTTACCTCAAGTTCAAATTCCTTGGTCATGCGCGATTGTGTTTCTACTTCAAAGTCAATGATTCCAGTTGGTGACGAAGTCAATGTTCTTCTGAAGAATGCTTTAGAACCTTCGCGAGCCGTGATGGTTACCCTTTTACTGGCCAGCGGTTCTCCATCAGGTGACGTCACGCGGACCTTGATAACAACAGACAGGAAAACAAAAATGATAATTGTGTCTAAAGATGGTAATGATGATGATGTGTATACGCTGATTGTAATGATATTGCTGTTGATGTTTGTGATGATGATTTTGATGATATGATAAAGACTACGTCGATGATGATGATTATGTTGATGATGATGACGATAAAGTTGATGATGATGATTATGTTAATGATGATGAGATAACGTTGATGATGATGATTATGTTGATGATGATGACGATAAAGTTGATGATGATGACGATAAAGTTGATGATGATGATGATAAAGTTGATGATGATGACGATAAAGTTGATGATGATGACGATAACGTTGATGATGATGACGATAAAGTTGATGATGATGACGATAAAGTTGATGATGATGACGATAAAGTTGATGATGATGACGATAAAGTTGATGATGATGACGATAAAGTTCAGATGATGATGACGATAAAGTTCAGATGATGATGACGATAAATTTCAGATGATGATGATGATTATGTTGATGATGATGACGATAAAGTTGATGATGATGACGATAAAGTTGATGATGATGACGATAAAGTTCAGATGATGATGACGATAAAGTTCAGATGATGATGACGATAAATTTCAGATGATGATGATGATTATGTTGATGATGATGACGATAAAGTTGATGATGATGACGATAAAGTTGATGATGATGACAAGTCTTACCTGTCCATAGAAAGGTAGTCCAGGTTTAAAGTGTTTTGAAGGAACGATGATTTCAAGTCGTACATCAGATTGTACTATTGTAATCTCAGTACTGTCAGCAGATCGTGTTATACCTGTACCCTCCTCAGTCATGCTCGCTTTGATGGTCAATTTCAACACTTCTTTTCTTCGCAACAAACTTCTCAAACCAAGTTGACTGTTGGTTAAAGAAACTGTATGACAGCGTGTGATCTGGGGGAAAATAATTACCATCACCAGTAAAGAAACAGCAAAATCACACTACACAATGACGTCATACTATCATCATTATCATGATCAGCATTATCATAAACAGTATCACTATCGATCATTACCGTAATGTTTAACATCAAGCAATTTATCGACTCAATTACACCAACTATACGATGACATTACTTCCATAACCATCATTTGTAAGTCATTAGCAACTATATCCATCGTCATCACCAACACCAACACCAACAACATGGTCATCATTATCATCATCATCATCATCTTTACTAACATCATCATCATTCTCATCATCATTATCATTATCATCATCATCATCATTATCATCATCAATATCTACCTTTCTATATATAGTGAGTGTCCTTGTTTTTGTTTGTCCAATCCATATGTCAAACACTACGTTCACTAGTCCTGTCACCAACTGACCATATGTATACCTATAGAAACACAACATACAATATCAACGGTGGTAGTCAGTAATTAAACACTACGTTCACCAACTGACCATATGTATACCTATAGAAACACAACATACAATATCAACGGTGGTAGTCAGTAATTAAACACTACGTTCACTAGTCCCGTTACCAACTGACCATATGTATACCTATAGAAACACAACATACAATATCAACGGTGGTAGTCAGTAATCAAACACTACGTTCACTAGTCCCGTCACCAACTGACCATATGTATACCTATAGAAACACAACATACAATATCAACGGTGGTAGTCAGTAATCAAACACTACGTTCACCAACTGACCATATGTATACCTATAGAAACACAACATACAATATCAACGGTGGTAGTCAGTAATAAAACACTACGTTCACTAGTCCCGTCACCAACTGACCATATGTATACCTATAGAAACACAACATACAATATCAACGGTGGTAGTCAGTAATCAAACACTACGTTCACCAACTGACCATATGTATACCTATAGAAACACAACATACAATATCAACGGTGGTAGTCAGTAATAAAACACTACGTTCACCAACTGACCATATGTATACCTATAGAAACACAACATACAATATCAACGGTGGTAGTCAGTAATCAAACACTACGTTCACCAACTGACCATATGTATACCTATAGAAACACAACATACAATATCAACGGTGGTAGTCAGTAATAAAACACTACGTTCACCAACTGACCATATGTATACCTATAGAAACACAACACACAATATCAACGGTGAAATAAAGTTAAAACATAGAAAGAAAGGAAAGGAAAGGCAACTGGAAAGGAAAGAGAAGAGAAGCAGAGGAATGATGAGTTATACAAAGATGAAGAAGATATAATTTATATATACATACATGTATAATATTAACCTACTTTGCACATATAGTAGCGGTGACCAAGCTAGTGTCAACAGTAACATGTATATATATTAACCTACTTTGCACATATAGTAGCGGTGACCACGCTAGTGTCAACAGTAACGAATGGAGGAGGATCAATGGAGACTTCAAACTTTGGAAGAACTGAGAAAAAATACAAGCAAAGTAAGCATTGACTATTTGAAGGTTTTGTCGATAAGAACTCTTGCATAAGTAATGAAAGACGTACCGTATTTAGAAACCTCGATGATCCTTTGGACTTGTTCTCCCTGGAAACACAACAACGTTAACTACGTCAATAAATAATCAATCAATCAATTTTAACATCGCAATGTATGTAGCATGCAGTGTCCTACTAATTGGAGAGACTCACACTCACTACCTCTACGTTAAATATTTTGGCATACAACTCTGCTCACATGTTCATTTTGTCAGAGGGAGGAAAACCCTCGTGGCATAGTTTATGAAGGAAGAGACAACAAAAGAGAAGAGAAGAGAAGAGAAGAGAAGAGAAGAGAAGAGAAGAGAAGAGAAGAGAAGAGAAGAGAAGAGAAGAGAAGAGAAGAGAAGAGAAGAGAAGAGAAGAGAAGAGAAGAGAAGAGAAGAGAAGAGAAGAGAAGAGAAGAGAAGAGAAGAGAAGAGAAGAGAAGAGAAGAGAAGAGAAGAGAAGAGAAGAGAAGAGAAGAGAAGAGAAGAGAAGAGAAGAGAAGAGAAGAGAAGAGAAGAGAAGAGAAGAGAAGAGAAGAGAAGAGAAGAGAAGAGAAGAGAAGAGAAGAGAAGAGAAGAGAAGAGAAGAGAAGAGAAGAGAAGAGAAGAGAAGAGAAGAGAAGAGAAGAGACGAGACGAGACGAGAGACGACCTTACATTGCATTGTGCTTGTATTTTCCACTTTCCTAATACAGGATGTTTTGACAAAGGTAGCTTTACACTTGCAATTCCTGTCAAATGAAAATAAATAAGAGATATACTACCAAAACTACCATATATAACCTGACTCACCATTGACTAAGTCTAGGTTGTTCCACTGCATCATTCGTACTTTTCCTGGATTCTAAAAAAAAACATTTATCAGACAAGAATAGAAAAATAAAACAATAATGAATTGAAGAATACAATTTTGATTTTTTAATTTAAAGATAGTTTCTACAGCTATACACATTATTAAAACTTACCAATATGAATAGCTTTTTTATCTGAAAATAATAATTGCAAGGATATAAAATCAGTGGGATTAGGGAAAGCAAACTTTCTAATTATAGATGTATATAATTTTTATCGCTGTCATCATCATCATCACTATAATAATCATCATCACCTTCATTATCACCATTATTACCATCATACTGAATCATTATTATCATCACTATTGTCACTATCGTTAATAATAACTATTGTTATTTAATATCAGTTATTAAAACCCTCCTTACCTGCCCATCCAATGGCTTTAAATCTTGGTTAATACCAATAACCCGTAAATGAACTAGAATACAAGGAATAGATAACAAGTCATGCATCATGATCAACACCATTACCATCATCCCCACCACCATCATCATCATCATCGTCATCATCATCATCATCATCATCATCATCATCATCATCATCATCGTCATCATCGTCATCATCGTCGTCATCATCATCATCATCATCATCATCATCATCATAAAGACTATCGATTACTATCATCATGATCATTATCATCACAGTCAACGTTTGTATCATCAGTCATGAACATGCTTAGAACCATCATTATTTTCAATGAGTCACTAACCGGTTTGTCCTGGTTTATAAACTGGTTTATCAGTCTGGATGAACAGTTTGGTCTTTTGCTTTTCAAGCGTTAGTGCTATTGATTTTCTGAACCTAATTATCGTCCGAGGGAAATTGCCATACTGATCACCAATGCCTATTATCTCCAGAAACACATTGTTAAACTGATTGTAACGAACTGGTACACGTGAAGGAACCTGGGAATTAGATACAGAGATTACAAATTGGCAAAGGATATCAATCACTCTGCAGTGCGAACAGTTTGACCTTCTCCACGAAGTTCGTTAAAAAGATCAAGAACAGTAAGCTCGCAGCTACCCGATGCTAAGATAGAACAAATGAGCATACACATATATTTCAAAAAGGTTGTCAAAGGCCATATGTCATTCCAAGATAGAAAAGAATTATAGGCATACACTTATTTTAAAAAAGTTGTCCAAGGCAATAGGTCATTCCAAGACTGAGAAGACAAGAATTATAGGAAAATGGTTGTCCAAGGCGATATGCCATCAAAAAATGTTGCTCACATCGATAGGTCACTCAAAGCTTGCGTAGCCAGGCTCTAGTTAAGGAGGGAGGGGATGAGGGGTGGCAAAGGAGAGAGAAGGACTGTTTTAATAGGTTGTCAAAGTCGATAGATAGTTTTACAAAAAGCAAAAACAAACCTTGATGTTCAACGTCACAAATTTCCCATTATTTCTCAAACGAACTGCTTTGGATTGAACTCTACTGATTTCTCTTCTGTCATGAGTGGATTTCAAAACAGCTTTCACTGTGAAATATGTGTAATCCAATGCCATGTCATAGAGATGGACGTTGATTTGTTGTACCATCCCAGTACGATAAACACGAGGGGTCGTGATCAGGTAACCACTGTAAAAAAAAAACACGATGGTTTATTACAAAACGAAGAGTTATTAGTCAAAGGTGATTGTAAATGTTAAAAAAACATCTTGTTACACGGCTTGCTTTGAACTTTGCTCTTGGTGTTTAGTAGCAGTAACATCCGTAAAATAAAAGCTGATACACTTTGAATACATGAATATCGTGTTTGCACTATTTTCCATAGTAGCATGCGCAAGTTGATTTGTTTTCGCGTATATAGTGTTTGCGCTCTATTCCACAATACAAATTATATATTTTTTCATGGATACAGTGTTTGCGCTTTTTCCAAAGTAATATTTCATTTCATTGAACGAATGAAGTTATAATTCTGATAATTGACCATCAAATATATCCAATGCATACTTTAAAAGCGGCTTCCTACTTACCTCCGGACTGGTTCAAAGCAAAACAAAGAGATAAACAACAAAATAACTCCCCCATAACCGTGCACCTCCATTTCTGCTTGAAGACTCTTGCTCGTTACTGCGCGCTGTTGACTTTTAAGAAGTTCTTTTTGGTAACTAAATACAAACAAGCATAATTGGCAGCGGAAGAAGTAAAAAGGTCAGAACTGAACACTTGATAAATCAAACTCTAAGTGGTTGGAAAAAAAACCGGATTACCTGAAAAGGCAAGATAAAAATGCGTTTGAACCACTTCTTCCCAACAATGTTCACGCAGCTGAAGTAGGATTCAAAACCTGCATGACTGACTACAACCATATTTCAAACATATTCAGGTTCCAGTGTTCAAATTGTTTTGACGTATGCACATATGATAACATTGGCGGACGGAGGGGTGGGTGAACTGGTTGACGTTTCACCCCCCCCCCCCCCCCTCCTTTTTGCAGTTAAGTCCCGTTTTAGCAAAGAAATGCGGGCACATTATACGATCTTTGAGTTCTTGTGTCTGCCGTTATCCGCCAAAAGGATATCAAAGTTCACCCCCCTTGACAAATTTCTGGATCCGCCTCTGGATAAACTTGGCAGTATTGAAAGCGGATGGGTTTTTAATTCTAATACCATAACGATAACGTTTTTGCGAGCCTCTAGTGACGAGCATAGCCGATACTCTCAAGTACCCTCGTATATATATACTTGATAGGACAGGGTCAACAAGTTTATAATGTTAAGATGTACGTATATAAGCTAGGTAAGTATCTGGATGTGACGCAGTCTGTTCTCAAGTATCCAGTAAGCAGAATTTACCGATCCCGCGTTCATTGTCCTGCCTACCTAGTTCCTGTTGCTACGTCTGACAAGTTAAATATACTGCATGATATACTACCATTGTAAATTTCTCTCTTCGAGTAAATGCATTCTAAAAGTATATATGAAGAAACAAATCGATTACGAAAAAATGTTCTGAATTCGAGTTTAATTTGTTTCCCGTGCATTCTATATTCCACTTGGAAAAATGCCCAATTGTTTGGTGGTCACAAATGACCAAATGTGAAGATATTTGATGGACTATAGCCAATGCAATTAAGATGGTGTAAAATGACCCAAAAAAGACGATTTTTGATGGACTGTAGCCCATGCAAGAAGGTCAAAAATGACCAAAAATGACGATTTTTGATGGACTATAACCCATGCAAAATTCTAGCCCATGCAAAACGCTGAAAATAGCAAAAATATATATGTTGTAAATTACAAAAGAAATAACTACTGTTGTAATTGTCTTTTATTGAACTAAATCTATTATTTCTCGTCAAGTCAAGTACAGTAAACACCCGCAAGTTAGAACCTGAAAATTAAGAACCTGTTAGCCTCAAATTTGTCATTTATATGTTATTATATTTAGCATGTCATTTAGCATTGACCTAAATTCTTACCCATTCGCATACATTTATTTTTTTATTTACATACAGGTCAATGCATTTGCACTTGACTCTTTTTTAACATAAGAAAAATTGTTTTAACTACAATTTTAACAAGAACCTGTTTAGGCTAACTCCAAAAAATGCCGGTACGTTCTTACTTGCGGGTGTTTACTGTATCGGTCTTCATCTGCTTAATTAGGAGCTGCATTTTGATTTCCCTTCTTTGCTTTACAGTCTTCTTCTGTTACCTTGTACAGAGTTGTTGCTGATTTATCTGTAAAGAAACCAAAATATTAATGATAAGACTGTACGTGTTGTGTGAGTTGACACTGTTTATGGGCTACCTGTGTCGTAGTACTCGTATACTGTAGCAGATGTTGGCTTTGTTTTCTTGACAACAGTTGTTTGTTGAATGGTGAACCTGAAGCAAGTTACTTGGATCTGTAAAAAGAGATGACAGACACAGACATAGTGAGACAGTTGAACAAAATAGGTGTCTTTTTATTGTTATATGGTCATTATCTGATCAATATTATCATCATTATCATCATCACCACCATAATCAGCATCATAATTATTATCACCGTCATCACAATCACCACCACCATCATAACCATCATCATCACCATCATCATCGTTATCATCATCATTATCATTATGACCATCATCATTATCAACAACATCATCATCATAATCATTAACATCATTATCGTCATCATCATCATAATCATCTTGGTTCTCACCTCATTAAAGTAAAACACGACCTTGTTCTCTTCAATCTCAAACTTCATCAGGTTCAAATCAAATCGGTTCATGAGCTGCACAATAAAGTTGATGAAACTGTTATATAAACAGAGGGAAATAACAATAACATGAAAAATGATGACTTGTCGTGACATAATAAGCCTGAAGTAGAATGTCAACATGCTTACCATTTGATGAAACTATTATATACAGAGACAAATAACAATAACAATGATGACTTGTCGTGACATAAAAAGCCTGATGTAGAATGCCGACATGCTTACCCTTTCCAATGATTCTTCATCAGGAATGAATCCAGATACCAGTTTAACCTCAATGACGGCCATGTCTGATTGACCTTGATCAAGCCACCTTTGAATGACATAGAATGACGCGTGGTTACACAGGCGTAGATTTAGGATACAGTGATGATAATGATGATATGGTGGCGGTGGCAGTGGTGGCGGTGGTGGTGGTGGTGGTGATAGTGATAAATAATAGTTATGATAATGATGATTCCGTTGATGATGATGATGATGATGATAACGATATGGTGATGATTATGACGATATTATTGTGATGATGCCAATTATGATAACTAATGATGACGATATTGTGAAGGTGATGATGATAACGATGATGTCAATGATGCTGATGATAACAATGATACTAACCTAGCACACACGTTCACCTCGAGGGGTTGACAAAGTGCTTCACCAGCCTCTGTAATCTCAGTTCGGCCTTTGCTTTTATGAGGGCGAACGCTGACCGAGAGATTAAACGCGGGCTCCTCATCAACGTCAGGGACATGGTACACAACATCTGTCTAAAATACACACTTGTTTTAGAAACACTACCCGTCCGTCCGTCCGTCCGTCTATAATATATAGGTCTCACCTGTACCAAGGCACATCCGTCACCAACAGCATCAACAAGAACGTTTCCAAGTGGAAGACTTTGCTGCGGCATCTGATAACAAAACACACCCAATCAGCAATTTTAATCATTGCAAGCTATGTTAGTACGATACAAGTTGTGTATTATCAATTCTTACCACAAGTCGTTGTAACACAAGTTTATTGTTATCGTTGATGTGGAACGTGTGGTTGAATTGTCCATTACTTTGTCCAACATCGATTTGTAGACGTGTTCCTGGACTGAATGTATACCGAGCATATGTAGACAGTGCTTGTAAAGCTAGACATGTATCCTTTAAAAAAACACCATATGTAAGAGAAAATACAGACTGACAGACGGACAGACACAGGCACAAACAGACAGAGAGACTGATAGACAGACAGACAAGCGGGCAGACACACAAACATTTTGACAGATATACAGACAGACAAACAAACAGATATAAAGGCAGACCAGCAAACAGCCGATGATACATTACCTGAGTTGACGAGAATCCTCCTTGTGCATTTCTTTGTTCAGACAGCCATCGTACAACAGGTCTAGAATATATCATCGCCTTATTATCACCACCATCACCAATCATGGCCATCAGCGCGTATGACGTCATCTCGATGTTGGTTGATGAAGAACGAGAGTAGGGAGGAACCCAGCTGGATTGGGATTGACTTTTAGGCTTTTGGTTCACCTCCCAGAACATCTGATCACCTGATTAAATCAAACATATTATGTCACTTGTATGGTATGTATTATACTATTGCTAATGTGTTCTCTCGTCTTTGTCCATCTCACAGTATGACAACACATCAGTCAGGACATTTGATCACCTATATTATAACAAACATTTAAAGTCACTTGTATGGTTTGTATTATACTATTGCTAATGTGTTATCTCGCGTTTGTCCATCTCACAGTATTACAACACATCAGTGTCAATTGTTTCAAAAAAATACAAACCTTTGACAGTAGCTTGAGACTTGACTCTTTTCAAGAAAACAGAACGACCAGGATGCTTAGCGAGCGTCAAAGCATAAGCGATGATTGCGTTACTATATGGATCTGTCACGTGGTCTTTTTGGTCTGAGATGCACTTCAAGGCTTTGACAATGACGTCACTCTACATTCACGACAGATAGTATTAAGATGGTGTATTTCTAAGAATGTTATGTATTGATGACGTACCTGAGGACTGACTTGACTTTCCAGTAGAGATATCACTACGTAAGCTGTCAAGGTCACATGGGTCGACACACCACCCTAATAGAATCAAACTTTGATTGAAATAAGGAACAAAGACAAGCTTAGGAAATCACAAGGACGAAATAGGTTATTACCAAGACATTAACCTAAACAATCAAAATACAAGCCAGCCAGTCAGCCAGCCAATCGTCTTATACCTTGAGTCCTTTGTTAAGTAATCTTCCATGCTTCCTGAAGCATCCTGAGTCAAGTTGTTTACTTTTAATCCATCTTGTTGCAAACTTGATTTCTTCATCATCAACAAAGATGTAAGGACGAGCTTGAGAGAACGAACGAAGAACAAATGAAGTCAACCTGGAAACAGAAACACATCAAACCATTGAGGATTGTTTTCACTGCATTGTATAGACTTACTACAAACACATCAAACCATTGAGGATTGGCCTCGAGGGTGTGCAGGATACCCCCCCCCCCCCCCCCTCAAATGTATAATGGTCCGTCCTTCACACTGTCTAGCCTTACCATAAACTCCCGTCGCTGTCTCTGTCACCAAAAGCGCTGTAAGAACCATCTTTACGTTTGTACGTCAGTTCACGTTGATATCCTATCAAAAACATTACAGGAATCAATGAATCGAACTACTAGGCAAGCAGGCAAGCAGGCAAGCAGGCAAGCAGGCAAGCAGGCAAGCAGGCAAGCAGGCAAGCAGGCAAGCAGGCAAGCAGGCAAGCAGGCAAGCAGGCAAGCAGGCAAGCAGGCAAGCAGGCAAGCAGGCAAGCAGGCAAGCAGGCAAGCAGGCAAGCAGGCAAGCAGGCAAGCAGGCAAGCAGGCAAGCAGGCAAGCAGGCAAGCAGGCAAGCAGGCAAATCAATCAATCACTTTATCGCACCTGTTCTCAGGAAGCCAATTGCCTTGTCCTCCAAATCGCTTGTAAGTTGATTGCTACTCTTCAAATATTGCATGACAAAGATGTTTGGTGCAAAGTTCACCATATTTTGTTCACCACAACCAGTTGGTAGCCTAAGTAATCCTTCTAGACCCGATAAACTGGGACCCATCAAATCGCCTGAAATACGTACAAGATACGTAAGAATATATGCTACGCATAAAACTACGTGAATCAGTTACGTAGATATATAAGTTAGAATAGATAAGACTGAACACATATGAAAGATAGAATATGTTACAAATACGTAACACAAAATACGTAACAAGTTCCATATCATTACTATTATCATTATTCAAATATACAAATAAGATGGAATACGTAAGCCCAACTAAAATAACAGCGGACAAAATACCATACGTTAGACAATACGTAACCTGCACGTAAAATACGTACGTAGGAGTGGTTTGACTCACCTGTTGCGGAAACAGTTGCCTGTACAGAGCCTTGGACAACTTTCTTTGGTAGTGAGAGAATCAGATTGTCGCTGAAATTACCGCCATTATCTAGAGTAAAAAAATAGAGAAAAGAAAAAATATTATATGACAATATTATGAATGAATACAGCGATATGTACAATTCAATAAAGATGGTGATCTACCTTTTGGACAGATCAGTTTACTGTACGTGTATTCTTGACGAACTCCTTCAGGCTGAGAAAAGCAAACAGTATTATAAGTAATCAAAAAACTCGTCACTGTAATGATATTTCTCATGGATTATTTTAAAACAAACAAACTGCTATCAAATACTTCACTATCAAATGTCAAGAATATATTGAATGATGTCCTACCTCGACTAACAGTTTTCTTGTCACCGCATCTGATATTCCCAAAGCAGCTTCTTTAGAGGATTGAACACACAAGCTAGGTGATACAGTTTCGACTGTGACCGTGAGGGGAATGGCACCAAGCTTTTGGGGTGTGATGACGTATTTGACTGACTTTACCTCGTTGCCACAAATGCAAAGTTTTTGATCAACAGCAGAACTCAGGTGGAAATGGTCTGTTTTTCTCAGACGCACTCGAACCTGTAGATAGAAGAAAACAATTAATAGGCAATAGAAGATACTGACCGACTGACCGACTGACCGACTGACCGACTGACCGACTGACCGACTGACCGACTGACCGACTGACCGACTGACCGACTGACCGACTGACCGACTGACCGACTGACCGACTGACCGACTGACCGACTGACCGACTGACCGACTGACCGACTGACCGACTGACCGACTGACCGACTGACCGACTGACCGACTGACCGACTGACCGACTGACCGACTGACCGACTGACCGACTGACCGACTGACCGACTGACCGACTGACCGACTGACCGACTGACCGACTGACCGACTGACCGACTGACCGACTGACCGACTGACCGACTGACCGACTGACCGACTGACCGACTGACCGACTGACCGACTGACCGACTGACCGACTGACCGACTGACCGACTGACCGACTGACCGACTGACCGACTGACCGACTGACCGACTGACCGACTGACCGACTGACCGACTGACCGACTGACCGACTGACCGACTGACCGACTGACCGACTGACCGACTGACCGACTGACCGACTGACCGACTGACCGACTGACCGACTGACCGACTGACCGACTGACCGACTGACCGACTGACCGACTGACCGACTGACCGACTGACCGACTGACCGACTGACCGACTGACCGACTGACCGACTGACCGACTGACCGACTGACCGACTGACCGACTGACCGACTGACCGACTGACCGACTGACCGACTGACCGACTGACCGACTGACCGACTGACCGACTGACCGACTGACCGACTGACCGACTGACCGACTGACCGACTGACCGACTGACCGACTGACCGACTGACCGACTGACCGACTGACCGACTGACCGACTGACCGACTGACCGACTGACCGACTGACCGACTGACCGACTGACCGACTGACCGACTGACCGACTGACCGACTGACCGACTGACCGACTGACTGACTGATTGACTCTCTGTCTGTCTGTCTGTATGATTGATTGATTGGTTGACTGATTGATTGACTAGTTTGATAATCATACTCACCGTTGCACATTCACTCATGTAGTTAAAGACACTAGTAACAATGCTGACTTGTTCTCCACGAATCACAGAATATGGAAGGGTGAACGAAACAAAGAATGGCTGAAAAACGGTGAGGGTAGAGGGGTTTGCCACGCCCATGCCACGTGTTGACGACATGGCAAATGCACTGAGGTACCAGCTTGTGATGGTGTCTGGGACTTGAGCAGTGATCGTCTTGACACCGGTAGAATTACTGGACAAACAAACAAACAACAGATCAACCCTACAGTCAGACAATCAACCCCTATTCAAATCAACCATTGTATGATTTAAGTTGTGTTCAGGTTCGTCAACCTATCAACTGTATATCCATCGTGTGGTCGGTTTACATGGTTTACTATCTATCGTGTGATCGGTTTAAAGGGTTCGTTATCTATTATGTGGTCGGTTTACAGGGTTTACTATCTATCGTGTGATCGGTTTAAAGGGTTCGTTATCTATTATTTGGTCGGTTTACAGGGTTTACTATCTATCGTGTGATCGGTTTAAAGGGTTCGTTATCTATTATGTGGTCGGTTTACAGGGTTTACTATCTATCGTGTGATCGGTCTATAAGGTTCGTTATCTATTATTTGGTCGGTTTACAGGGGTTCTATCGTGTTGTCTATTTTGTTATCAAATATTGTATTTATTTCACCTGATTGTCTCTTCTGTCCACAGCCAAGTCTCGGGAAAGTTTTTACGTACAGTGTTGGTCTTCTTTGGTCGTACGATCGGTTTGGGTGGTTTCGCCTTCTTGATGGGCTTGTTTGGTTTTCTAGTTCTTTTCTTTGCAGGTCCATACATTAGCACTTTTTCTTCACGAACCTCAACAAAGATATGTTTATAGATACTGTTATTGTTTTTATTGTGATTATCACTGTCATCATCACAGTGATCACCAACATCAGCATTACCAAACACATCATCTTTGCCATATCATCAGTATATATCATCATCGTTATTAATAATAGTTATTACCATCACAGTGATCACCAACATCAGCATCTTCGCCATATCATCAGTATATTAATAATTATCATAAAGTTCATGAATAATTAATGAGCAATTGACAAAAGAATTCACGTCCGTGACGGAGGTTGTAAATCTCATACAGATTTCGTCCTGTTTTGCATAAGTTTCAACTTGAATTTTCTCAGCCAGATTTACATTTATCTTGACAATTTTAGTAAAATATGAAAGAACTAACGTTGCACTTTCATAAGTTCTATACAATATTCGCGTCCGGTTTGTATTCGATATACAACGGCTCGTCTTGGACTCGCCGTTGTATATCGGATACACATCGGCCGCTCATATTGTATATAGTACTTACAATAACCACCAACATCATAATCATCATCACCATCATCATCATCATTATCATCTTCATCATTATCACAACCATCATCAGTTTTGTCATCCTCCTCCTTATTATTGTTACTATTTATCATCATCATCATTATCATCATCAATCATCGTCACCATCATCGTTAATATTTACCACGTGCAAAGTTCTTCGTGAACTGAGATCAGCTGAGCCGGAATAACGGTGTCTTACCCAACCTATATCAACTGGCCTTCGACGTTTCTTAATAACATAATAGGTTGGCCGTACTATTGGAGGGTCAGTAGGGAAGGGACGACAAGGACGAGATTCTACCTTTGAATCTGACAGAAAGATGAGACCAGTGTCCTAAAACAGAGAGAATGAAATAAATAAATATTATAAATGTGATATTTATCGTGCAAGACTTTGTACTATTTCTCCATATCTTTCTGGGTCAAATGGAAAGGTTATACGACAAGGTCAAGATTCGGACTTTAAGTGCTACAACATGTGAATGTAGGGGTAGTGAGTGTGAGACGTTAATAAAGTAATGTATCTTTAATCTATTGATGATCATGGTCGATGAAGCTTATGATGGTAATAAAGATGATAGTGATGATGATATTAATTATGGCTGGGATGATATTGATGACGATGGTGATGTTGATAATGATGATGATGATGACAATGAAATTAATGATAATACTGATGATAATTGAACATTGAACTAACAAATCCAACTTACGTATATAGCTTTGGATGTGTCGACATAAATATCTTGGTAACATCGTTTCTTTCTTCCATAATGAGATGATGGACCAGGATTGGACGGCAAGGCATTGATTATCTAATAAACAAACGAGAATAACATAACCATATGTAACTATTTGATAAAGGTCGATTATCAAAGGCCACAGGTCATTCTATCTTATAAGACAGAAACGAAATATAGGCATACACCTATTTCAAAACGGTTGTCCAAGGTGATAGGTTATTTCAAGACGAAAAGAAATTATAGACATACACATATTTCAAAAAGGTTGTCCAAATGCTTTGGAATGACGTACCCCATTGGAATCCCATTGTCAAAAAGATATATACCCAGAATTCAAAGCTTAATCAAACCTTGTTTTCATCGAGTTGCTCGTCTTGTGCCAACAGTCGCACGCTTTTATCGACGCCAGACAAAGCCACGGTAGAACCTGCTGTGGTTGTCATGGTGATTTGAACAGGCTCACCTGGTCTGCGGACACTGTCATCGAAGCGAACAACAACCTGGAAACAGCAAACCAGAGATTAACGGGAGAGTAAGTACGACTCTATTTTATGCAATTGTTCTTAAAAAGTTTCGTTCACTAGTTTAGCCCCTAGTTATCGTACATTTTACCTCCAATTATTTAATTAAAAATTTCAACATTATTACGATTATTTACGCATTAACTAAGGCTCAGCCGTGGTTTATACTCTGATAACTGCACGATGGGCAGTTGAAAACACGAGAAAATGTCAAAAAGCACGAGCTGAAAGCGAAAAAAGACATTTATCAAAAATAATCAACTTAAAACAGTGTATTTTCTCTGAACTGTCTTTTGATTTGTCATTCTTACTTGAAATATGAATTTTTTTAATTTGTCAGTCATAACCTGAACATTTGATTTGAAATGCATGTGAGTTTTTAAATTATCGAGAAATCATATTTACTTGATATCATTATTTGTGTAAGAATTTAATAGCAAAGTCATGAATTAAAAGGATGTTTTCGTCTTAAAAACGTCTCGTCTTTCTTTGCTTTCTTTCTCTCGAACTTCGGTAAGTTTTCTTTCAAAGTCACTGACAACAGAGAAGCGTGGTTTATACTCTGATAAACCACGGTTTTTTAAACAATCATAGCGCGTGTTAGAATGTATCTATGTTATAATGAATTGTAAGTAAAGCTATTAGTTTTTCAAGATGAAATTTAAACCTGATTTTCCAGTTTGTCCTGTATATCAAGCACCATACTGTCTGCTACTACCTCGCCATCTTCTCTGATGTAATACACCAGTAAACGACACGCAGGAACCATGTCTTGTGTGACGTTAAACACAATTGTACCTCCCTTCTGAAGAGCTCTCTTGTAACGAGTTGGGATGCGCTTTGCTTCTGATAATACAACAGCTCCTTTACACATTAACTGTTGAAAATAGAAAGGAAATATTATAAATACTGAATGGATAAATAAATGGACGAAAAGATAAACAAGGAAAAACAATCAATCAAACAGACAGACAGACAGACAGACAGACAGACAGACAGACAGACAGACAGACAGACAGACAGACAGACAGACAGACAGACAGACAGACAGACAGACAGACAGACAGACAGACAGACAGACAGACAGACAGACAGACAGACAGACAGACAGATAAACAAGCTAAAACAAAAACAATTAATCAAAATCAATCAACCAATCAACCAATCATGCAAACAAACAAAGAATCAACCAATCAACCAATCATGCAAACAAACAAAGAATCAACCAATCAACCAATCATGCAAACAAACAAAGAATCAACCAATCAACCAATCAACCAATCATGCAAACAAACAAAGAATCAACCAATCAACCAATCATGCAAACAAACAAAGAATCAACCAATCAACCAATCATGCAAACAAACAAAGAATCAATCAATCAACCAATCAACCAATCATGCAAACAAACAAAGAATCAACCAATCAACCAATCATGCAAACAAACAAAGAATCAACCAATCAACCAATCATGCAAACAAACAAAGAATCAACCAATCAACCAATCAACCAATCATGCAAACAAACAAAGAATCAACCAATCAACCAATCAACCAATCATGCAAACAAACAAAGAATCAACCAATCAACCAATCAACCAATCTGCAAACAAACAAAGAATCAACCAATCAACCAATCAACCAATCATGCAAACAAACAAAGAATCAACCAATCAACCAATCATGCAAACAAACAAAGAATCAACCAATCAACCAATCATGCAAACAAACAAAGAATCAATCAATCAACCAATCAACCAATCATGCAAACAAACAAAGAATCAACCAATCAACCAATCATGCAAACAAACAAAGAATCAACCAATCAACCAATCATGCAAACAAACAAAGAATCAACCAATCAACCAATCATGCAAACAAACAAAGAATCAACCAATCAACCAATCAACCAATCATGCAAACAAACAAAGAATCAACCAATCAACCAATCAACCAATCATGCAAACAAACAAAGAATCAACCAATCAACCAATCAACCAATCATGCAAACAAACAAAGAATCAACCAATCAACCAATCATGCAAACAAACAAAGAATCAACCAATCAACCAATCAACCAATCATGCAAACAAACAAAGAATCAACCAATAATGCAAACAAACAAAGAATCAACCAATCAACCAATCAACCAATCATGCAAACAAACAAAGAATCAACCAATCAACCAATCAACCAATCATGCAAACAAACAAAGAATCAACCAATCAACCAATCACTCAATCCATCAAAAACTCAATGAATGAATGAATCAATGAATCAATCATCAATCAATCAATCGTCCTATCAACTAATTAACCAATTCAATCAATCATTTTAATCACCAATCCATCCATTGCAAAGGGTGTGAGTTTTACAGTTCAGGTTTTTCAAGACAACAACATAGTGTACTTACATTATAGACATAGATATTTCTGGAATATTCGCGGCTTCGCTTAAGGGTATAACGAAATCCGATGTTTGCTTTTGTTCCAACCTAAAAATTAAAATCAAATTGTTGTAAAATGTGTTAAAAAGTTGTCAAAGACAGAAAACAGACACTTTCAATTCGAACGTACAGATGAATACAGGGACATACAGACATACCTACAGACAGACAGACAGACAGACAGACAGACAGACAGACAGACAGACAGACAGACAGACAGACAGACAGACAGTAGACAGTAGCAGTAGACAGACAAATAGATTACCAGACTGATATAAAGTTGGACACAGACAGACAGACAGACAGATAGACAGACAGACAAAATATGATACAGAAAAACATAGAAATGATTCCAAACCTTGAGAGGATTTTGTATTGGTTTCAAGATGAGGAAACTTGATGTTGGAGAATACCATGGCAGACAGATTATTGTTGTTTTTGTAGGAATCCATCCATGGTCACCAACCTACAGACAAAGACAGAAACTTAACAGACATTGATATGAGATCGTCACCCCATCTATGATAGCGATGGTGATAGTGTTGTAGATGAAGATGATGATAATGATGATGATGATGATGACATTGTTGATGATGATGATAGTGGTAATGATGATGATGATGATGGTGATGGTGATGGTGATGGTCTTGTTGATGAGGATGATGATGATGATGATTATGAATGGTGATGATGGTGATGATGATAGTGGTGATGATGGTGATGATGACGATGTTGATGATATTATATTATAATGGTGTTAATTGTGATAAAGGTATTCATGACAAAATTTCTTAAAGTCATCATGACAATATATAATATATGGCAACTCAATCTCGTTTAATACATGCCATTTACCTCCAGTTCAAATTCCTTGGTCATGCGCGATTGTGTTTCTACTTCAAAGTCAATGATTCCAGTTGGTGACGAAGCCAATGTTCTTCTGAAGAATGCTTTAGAACCTTCGCGAGCCGTGATGGTAACCCTTTTACTGGCCAGCGGTTCTCCATCAGGTGACGTCACGCGGACCTTGACAACAACAGACAGGAAAACAAAAATGATAATTGTGTCTAAAGATGGTAATGATGATGATGATGATGATGATATGCTGATTGTAATGATATTGCTGTTGATGTTTGTGATGGAGATTTTGATGATATGATAAAGACTACGTCGATGATGATGATTATGTTGATGATGATGACGATAATGATGATATTGCTGGTAATGATTGTCATGTAAATTATGATGATGACTTTGTCGATGATGATGATGATGATAATGTCGATGATGATGATAACAATAATCTAAATAAAGATTATATGAAAAAGATGTCAAATACCAACATTCTAGTATGTTATAGTGCAAGCAATCAAGTCTTACCTGTCCATAGAAAGGCAGTCCAGGTTTAAAGTGTTTTGAAGGGACGATGATTTCAAGTCGTACATCAGATTGTACTATTGTAATCTCAGTACTGTCAGCAGATCGTGTTATACCAGTACCCTCCTCAGTCATGCTCGCTTTGATGGTCAATTTCAACACTTCTTTTCTTCGCAACAAACTTCTCAAACCAAGTTGACTGTTGGTTAAAGAAACTGTATGACAGCCTGTGATCTGGAGGAAAATAATCAACATCACCAGTAAAGAAACAGCAAAATCACACCACACAATGACGTCATACTATCATCATTATCATGAACAGTATCACTATCATTACCGTAATGTTTAACATCAAGCATTTTATCGACTCAAACTCATCAATATTGATATCTACCTTTCTATATATAGTGAGTGTCCTTGTTTTTCTTTGTCCAATCCATATGTCAAACACTACGTTCACTAGTCCTGTTACCAACTGACCATATGTATACCTATAGAAACACAACATACAATATCAACGGTAGTAGTCAGTAATCAAACACTACGTTCACTAGTCCCGTCACCAACTGACCATATGTATACCTATGTATACTTTGCACATATAGTAGCGGTGACCAAGCTAGTGTCAACAGTAACATGTACATATATTAACCTACTTTGCACATATAGTAGCGGTGACCACGCTAGTGTCAACAGTAACATGTACATATATTAACCTACTTTGCACATATAGTAGCGGTGACCACGCTAGTGTCAACAGTAACATGTACATATATTAACCTACTTTGCACATATAGTAGCGGTGACCACGCTAGTGTCAACAGTAACATGTATATATATTAACCTACTTTGCACATATAGTAGCGGTGACCACGCTAGTGTCAACAGTAACATGTACATATATTAACCTACTTTGCACATATAGTAGCGGTGACCACGCTAGTGTCAACAGTAACATGTACATATATTAACCTACTTTGCACATATAGTAGCGGTGACCACGCTAGTGTCAACAGTAACATGTATATATATTAACCTACTTTGCACATATAGTAGCGGTGACCACGCTAGTGTCAACAGTAACATGTACATATATTAACCTACTTTGCACATATAGTAGCGGTGACCACGCTAGTGTCAACAGTAACGAATGGAGGAGGATCAATGGAGACTTCAAACTTTGGAAGAACTGAGAAAAAAATACAAGCAAAGTAAGCATTGACTATTTGAAGGCTTTGTCGATAAGAACTCTTGCATAAGTTATAATGAAAGACGTACCGTATTTAGAAACCTCGATGATCCTTTGGACTTGTTCTCCCTGGAAACACAACAAGTTAACTACGTCAATCAATGAAATCACTTTTTGAACATAACATAACATAACAAGACAAGACAAGACCTTACATTGCATTGTGCTTGTATTTTCCACTTTCCTAATACAGGATGTTTTGACAAAGGCAGCTTTACACTTGCAATTCCTGTCAAATGAAAATAAATAAGAGATATACTACCAAAACTACCATATATAACCTGACTCACCGTTGACTAAGTCTACGTTGTTCCACTGCATCATTCGTACTTTTCCTGGATTCTAAAAAAAAAAACATTTATCAGACATGAATAGAAAAATAAAACAATAATGAATTGAAGAATACAATTTTGATTTTTTAATTTAAAGATAGTTTCTACAGCTATACACATTATTAAAACTTACCGATATGAATAGCTTTTTTATCTGAAAATAATAATTGCAAGGATATAAAATCAGTGGGATTAGGGAAAGCAAACTTTCTAATTGTAGATGTATATAATTTTTATCGCTGTCATCATCATCATCACTATAATAATAATCATCATCATCATTATCACCATTATTACCATCATACTTATTCATTATTATCATCACTATTGTCACTATCGTTAATATTAACTATTACTATTTAATATCAGTTATTAAAACCCTCCTTACCTGCCCATCCAATGGCTTTAAATCTTGGTTGATACCAATAACCCGTAAATGAACTAGAATACAAGGAATAGATAACAAGTCATGCATCATGATCAACACCATTACCATCATCCCCACCACCATCATCATCATCATCATCATCGCCATCATCATCATCATCATCATCATCATCATCATCATCATCATAAAGATCATCTATTACTATCATCATTATCATCACAATCGAAGTTAACATCATCATCATCATCATCATCATCATCAAGATTATCGATTACTATCATCATCTTTATCATCACAGTCAACGTTGGTATCATCAGTCATCAACAACACACCGCTGTCGTTGTCATCATCATCATGAACATGCTTAGAACCATCATTATTTTCAATGAGTCACTAACCGGTTTGTCCTGGTTTATAAACTGGTTTATCAGTCTGGATGAACAGTTTGGTCTTTTGCTTTTCAAGCGTTAGTGCTATTGATTTTCTGAACCTAATTATCGTCCGAGGGAAATTGCCATACTGACCAATGCCTACTATTTCCAGAAACACATTGTTAAACTGATTGTAACGAACTGGTACACGTGAAGGAACCTGGGAATAAGATACAGAGATTACAAATTGGTAAAGGATATCAATCGCTCTGCAGTGCGAACAGTTTGACCTTCTCCACGAAGTTCGTTAAAAAGATCAAGAACAGTAAGCTCGCAGTTACCCGATGCTAAGATAGAACAAATGAGCATACACATATATTTCAAAAATGTTGTCCAAGGCGATAGGTTATTCCAAGATAGAAAGGAATTATAGGCATACACCTATTTCAAAAAGGTTGTACAAGGTGATAGGTTATTCCAAGACGGACAAGACGGAAAGGAATTATAGGCATACACCTATTTTAAAAAGGTTGTCCAAGGCGATAGGTTATTCCAAGACAGAAGACAAGAATTATAGGCAAAAGGTTGTCCAAGGCGATATGCCATCGAAAAATGTTGCTCAAATCGATAGGTCACTCAAAGCTTGCGTAGCCAGGCTCTATGTAAGGAGGGATGGGAGGGGTGGCAAAGGGGAGAGAGGGACTGTTTTAATAGGTTGTTAAAGTTGATAGATGGTTTTATAAACAAACCTTGATGTTCAACGTCACAAATTCTCCATGATATCCCAGACGAACTGCTTTGGATTGAACTCTACTGATTTCTCTTCTGTCATGAGTTGATTTCAAAACAGCTTTCACTACGAAATGTGTGTAATCCAATGCCATGTCATAGAGGTGGACGTTGATTTGTTGTACCGTCCCAGTGCGATAAACACGAGGGGTCGTGATCAGGTAGCCACTATAAAAAAAAACAAATGATGGTTTATTACCAAACGAAGAATTACTCAAAGCTCATTGTAAATCTTGATGAAACATCTTGCTTTCAAAGCTTGCTTTGAACTTCGCTCTTGGTCTTTAGTAGCAGTAACATCCGTAAAATAAAAGCTAATTGATATACTTTGAATTCCTAAATATAGTGTTTGCACTCTTTTCCATAGTAGCAAGTTGTGTTTGCGCTTTTTCCACACTAGTATTTGAATTCATTTAACGAATAAAGTTATAATTGACCATCAAATATCCAATGCACACTTTAAAAGCGGCTTCCTACTTACCTCCGGACTGGTTCAAAGCAAAACAAAGAGATAAACAACAAAATAACTCCCCCATAACCGTGCACCTCCATTTCTGCTTGAAGACTCTTGCTCGTTACTGCGCGCTGTTGACTTTTAAGAAGTTCTTTTTGGTAACTAAATACAAACAAGCATAATTGGCAGCGGAAGAAGTAAAAAGGTCAGAGCTGAACACTTAATAAATCAAACTCTAAGTGGTTGGAAAAAACCCGGATTATCTGAAAAGGCAAGATAAAAATGCGTTTGAACCACTTCTTCCCAACAATGTTCATTGGCTTCTATCTATTCAGGCAGCTGTAGTGGACTCCAAAACATGCATGACTGACTACAGTCATATTTCGGACATATTCGGGTTCCAGTGTTTAAATTGTACGTGTGTGCGTTGAAGTGCTTTTATAACCCCTATAATTTGGAAAAATAGGAGAAATCTCCAAGCCTCCAATAAATAATTACCGTTTTCATAATTTGTTTGAAGCAATTGGGAATATTTTACAGAGTTTTAAATATTACTGTGGCCACGCCCTGACCGGGATTTTTGGGTCTGGGTCGAATCACTGGAAATGACGTCAAAGATTACCAGGTAAAACTGTCAAAATCAACTTTGAGAATAAACAAAGAAGTAATATAAACTGAAATATACTTTCTAAAACCGTGTTCGACTTGTATTGCGTCTGACAACTTCAACAAGTCGCTTTAGAACGCATACTAAAGCTCAGAGTAATTTTTGACGTCATGGAAAAACTCTCGACCTAGTTCTCCCAACTCACGTGCTACCTGGCACAGGAACTCCAAAACGGCACTTTCAGGCCTGTATAACTCGGCCAATATTTATCCAAATGACCTGGGACATATATCATTTACATTCTCTCGATGTCTAGAATTTGATGAAATGTATGATAAACTTGGCACTGAGTATTGAAACCGGATAGCTTTCTTATTTAAATAAGTTCTAGCTTTAAAGTTAAAATAGTTTGCGAGCATAATTGGCAGCGAAGATGTGAGGAGGTCAAAACTGAACACTTCAGTTCTCGTGGTTGAATATTGGACATTGATGTGGTTGACAGACCATATGTTCTGAATTCGATTTTGTTTATCGGACATTCTATATTCCGATTTGGAAAACGCCAAATAGGTGACGTACAGTGACGTATTTTGTTTTGGTTTTGCCAACCAACTATTGTTATACACCTATTTCAAAAATCGTTGTCGCAAACAAAGCCACAGTCCAAACTCTGAAGCCTGCAAAGGATGTCGGTATTTCTTCTATTTTTATCGATTTATTCATAGCATATTTTGGTTGTACGTGTTTGTGTTATATGACCATAACAAGTTGTTGTTGTGGCGGATATAAATAGAAATATGTCTTTAAAAAACGTGCAATGAACCACAAACTAAGTCCATGTAACCGACATCCTTTGCAGGCTTCAGAGTGTGTACCTTAGCTTCGGCTGCGACAACGATTATTGAAATAGGTGTATATTAGCATCAAAATACCAACACTTGTAAACACTACGCTCAGCTATTGTTTTAATTGGTGGTAACAAGCTCAAGCAAAGCTGGTATCGGCGAATTAGCGCAGTGCACAATAGGTTAACCTAGAACGTGACCAAAAAGTCTCATATCTTTATCACGTCTAATATTGAAAGTTGTCTAACCCGAGGCAGTTATATTTGGAGCATAGTTGCATGGCGTCAATACGGTAACGGGTCAAATATGCTCTTGAATGAAACATCTTTATCTTGATAATATAATGGATCGGAGATGGAGTGCCGGAATGATTTTACTTTTTTCTTTAATTCATTTATCTATGAATCTTTTAATCCATCTATTAATTCATTCATCCATCCATTTATTGATTAATTCATCCATCCATTTATTTATCATTCTATTCAAGTATTTATTTATCATTCTATTCAAGTATTTATTTATTTATCTATTCATTCATCCATCCATTTATCCATCATTCTATTCAAGTATTTATTTATCCATTTAACCTTCATTTTTTATTTATCAATCAATCTAATAATTCATCCATCCACTCATCCATCCATTTATTTATCCATATATGCAATCATTCAGCCATCTATTTATTCATCCAACTATCTATATATCCATCCATTCATCTATTAATTAATAAATTCAATAATTCAATCATCCATCCATCAATCTATTCATCCATTTATTCATTCATCTATTCATTAATAAATTCAATAATTCAATCATCCATCCATCAATCTATTCATCCATTTATTCATTCATCTATTCATTAATAAATTCAATAATTCAATCATCCATCCATCAATCTATTCATCCATTTTTTCATCCATCCATCCATCCATTCACCTATTAATTAATAAATTCAATCATCCATCCATCAATCTATTCATCCATTTATTCATTCATTTATTCATTAATAAATTCAATAATTCAATCATCCATCCATCAATCTATTCATCCATTTATTCATTCATTTATTCATTAATAAATTCAATAATTCAATCATCCATCCATCAATCTATTCATCCATTTATTCATTCATTTATTCATTAATAAATTCAATAATTCAATCATCCATCCATCAATCTATTCATCCATTTATTCATTCATCTATTAATTAATAAATTCAATAATTCAATCATCCATCCATCAATCTATTCATCCATTTATTCATTCATTTATTCATTAATAAATTCAATAATTCAATCATCCATCCATCAATCTATTCATCCATTTATTCATTCATCTATTCATTAATAAATTCAATAATTCAATCATCCATCCATCAATCTATTCATCCATTCATTCATCTATCCGTTCATTCTGCCTTTTATCTATCAATCAATCAAACTATTTTTTCATCCATCCATCCATCCATTCACCTATTAATTAATAAATTCAATCATCCATCCATCTATTCATCAATCTTCATTCATTTATTCATATTTCTGTTAAAATTTAAGGAATGAACTTGGATTGAAGCGGAGTGTGAACTGGACCGGATCAAAGTTAACACCAATGCTGCTAGAACCAGTCTGAGAAATCTACTGAAAAGTTTAGTTTTAGTTTGTTCCTGTTTCCTTCATACGAAGGCAGGACACCACAACAGCCAATAATTGGCAGTGGAAGAGGGTTGGATAATGCCGGAAAAGTCTAGTTATAGGTGAAAATAGAAAGAACCATAAAAGTGCCAAGATTAACATATATTAAAATATTTACCATTTGAAAATTATATTTTAAGACCAGACTGAATAAAACATCTTTATTTCAATAGTGTTATAGTTACCTATTATACAAATATTTTCACCGTAGTTATTTACAATTAAAACTGGTAGACTCTTTGCACATATTTTAAAATATATTACATTTCCTTTGTCTCTCATCATCAGAGCACTTACAACTGTAGAATACGAGTAAACTAAGGGTTGAGGGGTAGGTACTGAAAGGGGGTTGGTTAAGGGGGTTACACCCCCTCTCCCTTCCTTTCTATAGAGTATCAATGATCAATTATTACACAAAACTTGAGTTTGAAAATCTACTCCAATAAAATCTTAGGGCGCTGTTACACTGTGAAACAGCTTGTCATGCAATGCCGTTAGAAACAATTTGCTTACAATAGAGTATTATAAACAGAAGCAATATATTTTGGTACAGACACCATTGCGGTACAAAGTAGAGTTCAGTTTACTGTAAGCAAAACAGCAAACTTTCAAACCCACATTTTCAAGTATAGGTGGAGGTACAGTGACTTATTTTGTTATGGTTTTGTCAACCAACTATTGTTATTAGAACAATTTACAAATTTACAAAATCTATTGTGAAAATGGTTGGAAAATTAACATCACAATACCAACACTTGTAAACACTACGCTCACCTATTGCAAGACAAGTTGACAGTGTAAAAGCGCCATTCAATATTTCAAGGCAAGCCGGTTCGCCTTAGATTTCATTAAGTATCACTTGTCCAAATTTCGATCTTTAAAAAGATACCAATCAACACTTAATAATAAACCAAGTAAATGGCTATTAAACAAATCTGTTGCTAATCCTATGGAAATGATCCTGCTAATTCAAATTAATTGGAATTTTTAGTGTTTAAAAGTTGAAGCGTATTAAGCCCTCTTTAGCAAGTGCTGGCAGGAAATGGACTGCAATGCCTCGTTTCCATTCATCATGAATCGTATTTCGTTTCTTTCCTCATTATTTACATTCTCATTTTATTTTTCATTCTCATTTTTTTCTTTCTCATTTTCATTTTCTCCTCTATGCCATTTCTATTTTTACTTATATTCACATTGATAACATTTCAAATTCTTGTGTTATGTTTTTCGTTTTCAACTACAATATTGCTGTCTTTTTTATTCTCATTTTTACTTTGTTTCTTACTACTTCTTTTAATATGTAAAACTCAAGCCTTTGTTTCAAAATGTCATTTCCGCGATTTCCATGTCGTTCCCATTCATATTTCCCATTCAGTTTTCTTTGAAAAGTGATTCTAATAGATCAAGGGATCGATTGCTGTATCTGTGTGGTAAAACCACTGTAAACGACGTTTCGACCCTCGATCCGAGCGGATTTCCGTTGGTCGATTCGAGTGGCTTGCCATCTCGTAAGATCTTCATCCCCAACGCTTCCGATGCTCCTTGCGCGTGCTCTTTCCAAGTTTTAGGATAAAACCGGATCCTTCTTTTAAAGGCTCTTACAGCTTTAAGGAAATCCATTTTAAAGAAAGTATACAATACAGGATTGACAAAAGAAGTCGCGAATCGTATAAACATTAGAATGACATCAAGCCAGGCTGGGACTTGTGAATACCATGATCCTTGAATTTCTAGATCCATCATTAGTCCCCCTATGAAGTAATAGAACCATCCAAAGATGTAGGTTAGCACCATACCGACGTATATGAAAATGGCTCGGATCTCTTTTTTAAGTCGTTTCTTTCTTTTAGAGGCGTTCTCGTCGATTTGGGCCTCTTGTTGCGAGACGCTATGGTGCTGACGACGAACGATAATGTAGATCCTCACATAGGCGTATATAATTATGACCAGTGGTAGAAAAACCAGGATAAATATGTTACAGAGATTGTAGATTACTTCTGCATGTCGAATATTTGCTTTTGGGTGTAGCTCTGGATGGTCGAAGTCGATCCACAATAGTTGAATCAGAGTAACTGTTAGTGTAAACAACCAAATACATGGCAGCACGATCAAGATGGAGCGCTTAGACATGAGTTCAGTGCTCATTCTATGAACGATAAGAATGTACCGTTCCAATGCTATACAAGATAAATGGAGAATAGTTGAAAGACAGATAAATCTACTGCTTAAGTCACTAGCCAAGTATAACCCCCTGTAGCTATTACCAGTTAGCGCACTGCTAATAACCAGTGGAATTACCAGAAATCCTGCCAAAAAGTCCGAGCAAGCCAAACTTGCCAATGAAAAGTTTGTAGCTGTTTGTAAATAGGCGTGCTTCTGAACTAAGTAGATAACAAACATGTTGGCAACGACGATAAACAACGCTAGAATTCCAAGACAGCTAAAAATGACAGCGTACTCAGCGTTTGTAAGTCCCTCACCCATTTGGACTGTAGTTTTGTTGGCGACTGCGGTCTTGTTGCACAGCGTGGAGTTGAATGAAGAGTTCATTCTCGTGGGCTGTTTTTGATTCGTTTTCTTTGGTAGTCCTTGATTGGTTAATTCCAACTCAATTCACTTTATGATTGGTTAGCCTTACTCTGATTTGACAAACCCACTCAAAATGATTGGCTGATCCCAGACTTTTCTTGATTGGTCAATTTAAGCTCTAAATCCGATTGGTTACTTTCCAGCCAATCCTGAAATAGAACAAACATAAAATTAGCATGAAAATTAGAGAGTGCAAATACGCACAAAGCGTTTTGAGAAAAATTAGGAAACTAGAAATTAAAATAATATATTATACAAATAACAGTGGTTGACAGGGGTTTCTACCACTGACAAAATACAATAATTATACATGTGAAAATATCGTTTTTTTGCATAAAAATAGTTTTTGTTTAGTATAACAAACAGAATAATGCATGGACGCTTGGAGATATGGAATTTATCTCGAAGTGAAATCCCATATCTCCGCGCCCCCATGTATTATATTCTCTATTCAACTCATTATATTATCGCAGAAATGAAATAAATGAAAGCAGTTGCATTCAAAAAGCCCGATTTCTTTTTTTTGCAATACCGGTTCAATGCTCTTCCAACTGAGCTACGAAGCCACATAATTATGACGGTAGTAGGTCATTTGTGCTACATTGGAATATCAGGAATATATATATCGATTAATATTAATATCGATTAATTTAGGATTAAATCATTAAACTATTATTATCTACGCTGAATTTAAACCCTGTCGTAAAAAGATGTTGACTTATCTTTACTGACGTTTCGAGCTTTATATATATACGTATTTAATTAACTAATTTATTCATTAATGGAAACTAGCGAGTAAACTAGTATAGGCTGCGTCGGTGTTTGATATAAACGGTAAATGGAAACTAGCGAGTAAACTAGTATAGGCTGCGTCGGTGTTTGATATAAATGATAGGTAATATAATGAAATTTCTAACACCATAAAAAATGTTGACTTAACTTTACTGACGTTTCGAGCTTTAGCCCTTCGTCGGAACACAGTTTTGTAAAACTAGTATAATCACATATGTCCCCACCTCGTTCCCAGGGCCCTCTCCCTTTTTCTCCCCACCCAAAAGCGAAGGAAAAGGTTAAAAAACTCTGTGATCGTGGTTAAAATGCCCCAAGATGATCGTTGCATGATTATATAGTGGCTTCCTTAAATTAAGTTATTAATTATTTAGTTTATTATTTAGACAACGGATATATTAACGTTATTCCATGCTGATTTTTTTTTTTTTTTTTTTGCTGTATTTCGTTTACTGTTTTGATGTCTGGATCACTTATTCAATTAATGAAGTAAAACGCCGGCAGGTTCACCGAAAAGAGGATTGATCTGGTATTAATCAAGATTGCTTTTACGATTCTGTCCCATCCGTGAGACTAATGAGCTCTCCTACGCAGTCTATAGCTCACCGACAATATTCATATTGCCTAATTAGAGTACTAAAGATAAACACCGTAGAAAACAAGGTTACTTACTGACGTTTAGGACGTTAATCCTTCGTAGGAGTAAAATGGTAACGAATAGAGTACCGAAGTGATGACGTCACAATTTTTTTTTTTTTAATCTTTTCGTATTCAGACTACTTTCATCATAGAATGCTAGTCAAAATATGGGCTGCCCGAAAATTTGGGATCATTTGATTGTGAAACGGCTGAGGTATTTTTTTTTTTTAATGTAAAATTTTGACTAGCATTCTATGATGAAAACTATATGAATTGGAAAAGCTAAAGTGTGACGTCACACTTCGGTACTCTATTATGCACCGTATAAAAGAGTGCGTTACTTACTGAAGTTTAGGACGTTAATCCTTCGTAGGAGTAAAAATGGTAACTTATACACCGTGTAAAAGAGAGTGTTACTTACTGACGTTTAGGACGTTAATCTTTGTAGGAGTAAAGATGGTAACTTATACACCGTATAAAAGAGAGTGTTACTTACTCAAGTTTTGGACTTTAATCCTTCGTCGGAGTTAAAATGGTAACTTATACACCATATGAAAGAGTGTGTTACTTACTGACGTTTAGGACGTTAAACCTTCGTTGGAGTAAAAATGGTAACTTATACACCGTATAAAAATATTTAATGTTAATTTAGTGAGCAATAAAATTTGATTTGATTTTGATTTGATTTAGTTAGCCTGAAACTGAGTTCAGACGCATGCATGCAATTATAAATCCATTGTTGGAGTAAAATGGTAACTTCCTCACCGTATATGAAACGTTACTTAATAACGTTTTTAACGTTTTCTTAGTAAGAATTAAAATGAAATCTACGCACCTTATAGACCGTATAGATCAATGTATTACTTAATAGCTGACCTTTCTATCCTTCAAATATTACAACAATTTCCTCACTCATTGTCTCCTTAGAAACATCGATGCATTTCTAAAATTTAAAGTGCTACTTACTGATGTTTTGGACGTTGATTCTTGTCGGAATAAAGCTTTACAAAAAGCTATTTTTTCACCATTTTGAAGCCATGAATGCGTAATATACTATTGGGATAATAACTCATAATTTCCCCTCCAATTTGAAGCCCAACAACGCGTAATGTATATGCATTGGGATTAAAACATTTAAAAAGGGTGTTTTTGAGTCTTCGGTTTTGATGGAATTAGTCCAATCTGTGAGTTCTTTGTCAACCAAGATTATGCGTCAATCTTTTGTTTGTAGTTTATCTCGCTATCATATAGTCTATGTAATCCTGATAAGTAGACAAACCTTTGAGGGGAATTAGACGGCAAACTAGAATGTGTTGATATAGACTGTGAATGGCTATTATACTTATAGACGATATATATTTACCACTACTTGCATAAAGGTTAGAGGGGAATTAGACGGCAAACTAGAATGTGTTGATATAGACTGTGAATGGCTATTATACTTATAGACGATATATATTTACCACTACTTGCATAAAGGTTAGAGGGGAATTAGACGGCAAACTAGAATGTGTTGATATAGACTGTGAATGGCTATTATACTTATATAGACGATATATATTTACCACTACTTGCATGCATAAAGGTTAGTATAAAAAAACCTTCCCCTTACTATACAGGAAACCTATAGAGGAGGCTGTTTTGCAGGCTTCATTAAGGTTGTCCAAAGAGACAGTTTTTTCTTAGATGGATATAGGAAATTATAGACATGCACCAATTAAAAAAAGGTTGTCCAAAGCGACAGATTTTTCAAAAAGATTGTCTATGGAGATAGGTCATTCCAAGACGAAAAGGAATTATTTACATACATCTATTTCAAAAAGGTTGTCCAAGGCGACAGATTTTTCCAAGACGAAAACGGAGGAATTATAGGCATATATACACGTTTTCCAAAAGGTTGTCCAAGAAGATATAAGTATTCCAATACGGAAAGGAAATTATACACATACACCTATTTTAAAAAGGTTGTCCGATATGAAACAATAATATTTACTATGGGAAGGAATCATGAATCAACGTTACACATTCGTGTTCTATTTTGTACCCATAATCCTCTTCTGTATTCGGGCGATTATTTTATATGGCCAACCTTTTTGAAATGGTTGTAAAGCACTTATAAATCCATGACAATATCAATTGATGAACTTCTCATATATTTAATTATTAGCCTCGTGCACGATGATAAATGATTCGGTTTAAAAATATTCTATAAAAAGATAAAAATACGGCAATAACAGGCCAAATAACATACTTTTTAAGAATATTTAAGGGCAAAATGTAAAACTGTGTTTGTAGTGTAAAATCAGAACAATGAAAGAAAATACTCTATCCAATATAGGGGAAACATACAAAGAAAAAGGAGGATTCCAAATAACAAACCTTAATTTCTTGGAATATTTAAGGGCAAAATGTAAAACTGTGTTTGTAGTGTAAAATCAGAACAATGAAAGAAAATACTCTATCAAATATAGGGGAAACATACAAAGAAAAAGTACGATTCCAAATAACAAACCTTTCTTGGAATATTTAGGGGCAAAACGTAAAACTGTGTTTGTAGTGCAAAATCAGAACAATGAAAGGAAATACTCTATCCAATATAAGGGAAACATTCAAAGAAAAAGTACGATTCCAAATAACAAACCTTTCTTGGAATATTTAGGGGCAAAATGTAAAACTGTGTTTGTAGTGCAAAATCAGAACATTGAAAGAAAATACTCTATCCTGCAATACAAGGGAAACATACAAAGAAAAAGGACGATTCCAAACAACAAACCTTTCTTGGAATATTTAGGGGCAAAACGTAAAACTGTGTTTGTAGTGCAAAATCAGAACAATGAAAGGAAATACTCTATCCAATATAAGGGAAACATTCAAAGAAAAAGTACGATTCCAAACAACAAACCCTTCTTGGAATATTTAGGGGCAAAATGTAAAACTGTGTTTGTAGTGTAAAATCAGAACAATGAAAGGAAATACTCTATCCAATATAAGGAAACATACAAAGAAAAAGGACGATTCCAAACTACAAACCTTTTAAGTATATTTAGACTCAAAATTTAAAATTATGTTTAGTGCAAAAGTAGACAAATAAAAGGAATGAATACTGACTCTAACTAATAAAAAACAAACATACAAATTAAAAAAAAAGGACGAGTCCAAATAACATACCTTTTTGGGATTTGAAGACGCAAAATTTAAAACTTTGTAATTTAGTGCAAAATCAGAACAACGAAAGGAAATACTCTACTAATATTAGAGGAACATACGAATTAAAAAAAAGACGATTCAAAATAACAATTTTTTAAGAATATTTGGACGCAAAATTTTTAAACGGCAGTGTATTGAATTTAGTGCAAATTTAAAGAAAATACTCTAAACCAATAAAAGTGAAACATAATGAGCAAAAAGAAAGAGTGTTATTTTCGAATGATAAGTCTTATATCTTACTTCCTGCCCTGGTTACGACTTTTCTAAGTGATAAAATAAAGTACAAAAAGCAAATAAATACAAGACAACGTTTCGTAGTAATAATGTTGTCCGGTAATAAGTCTTTATTTGTGTCATAAAGTAGCCAAACATATACAAATAGCTAAAATGTAGAATATTTTTCACATAGAAATATGAAATTTGCTCAACAAAAGAAATCGTTTGAAAACAAAGTCAAATGTCACAACCAAATAAGTGAAAAAATGACAAGATATAAAAGAATATGATAAAGTCAAGTATACGAAATAGAAAAAAATAAAGAAATTTTAAAAAAAACACCGAAAAATCGGTGAAAAACAGTGAAAAACAAATCACAGAGAAAATAGCAAAAGAGTAATATAAATTATGTAACAACAGAAAAGAGGAAATAAAGAAGCAAAAAAAAAGCTGTAGAAAATTTGAAGAAAAAAACGAATATTTAAAATTATTTACTACTAAATACAAAAGATCATTTTATTATCTTAAAAAAATGTTCAAAGACAAAAGGAAAAATATCATATAATTAGCAACAAAAAACGTGTGTTGATGCCAATTTGAAGAAAAAAACGAATTATTAAGATTGTTGACTACTAAATACAAAAGATCATTTTAATATCTTAAAAAAATGTTCAAAGACAATTTCTATTAATAAGTAGAGCAAGAAAAACATGTCATATAATTAGCAACTAAAAACGTGTGTTGATGCCGTTCTATTTAAGGGTGCGCAGTTGCTAAGAAAATAATGGGACTTATAAATATCAAAAACGTGAAAGCAGAACCATTATGTGACTAAAAACACACACACTGGTGACATTTCAAAAGCCAGTAATTTATCTTTTTCACATTTACCTACGTACCTCTATATGCTTCGTGATCACTTGTTCGATTGCTTGGAATTAATGTATAGTTTGATCATGCGTTCGACTGTTTGAAATTAATTACGTTGAACATTCGTTTGAAGGCTTGGAAAAGCTAATTCCGGTTGATTGTTCGTTCGACTGCTTGGAATTAATGTAGTTAATTTTAACGTTTGATCATTCGTTCCATTGCTTGAAATTAATCCAGTTTGATCATTCGTTTTATTGCTTGAAATTAATCTAGTGTGATTCGTTCGAATAATTGAAATTTTCATTATTTGACCATTCGTTAATTTACTTGATAATGGTCATTTTTTTCGAAAGTTTCAAATCAACTTACTTGATCATTTGTTCGAAATTATGCAAATTTCCCAAATTTCATATTACTCAGTTTTTTGTATCTGTAATTATTTGTTGGATAATTTGAAACTAAATCAGTTGATCATTCGTTCGATTGTTTGGATTCAGTTTAATTGATTACGTGTTCGAATGAAAGTAAATTTCTATCAATTTCCTGTTCTCGAGTTTTCCATCTGTGATCATTTGTTCGTTTCTTCAATTGAAACTAATTTAGTTGATGATTCCTTCGAATGCTTTCAAGGTTAATTTACGCACTTAAAATCGCTAGAAATAGTGAAATTAACTCACTTGATCATTCGTTCCAAAGTGTACTCATTTCTCCAAATGTGATACTTGTGCCGGCTTGAGATGTTTTGCAATCAGAGTAAGTAACATTCTATTGTGTTCCAAATTGAAACATTAATTCAAGTTCCCGAAAGGGCTTGCGGCCTTGAGGTCGATTAAAGCGAAAGGTAAAATCGATAGGTTTTATGGCACTTCACAGCTTACAAAGCACCTCTCAACGGCAACTCATGCATCAATATGAAACGATGAATCAATATTTTAAAGTCCTGAATACAGCTGATCATTGATTGATTGGCCGGCTTGTTTTCTATTATATAAATATGAATCGAAATACTACAGTGTGAGAGTGATATGAATCTTGAATATTCAAAATAATTCAATTCAAGTAAAAAGAAATTATTTGATAATGCTAATATTAGTAAAATGAAACAAAATCGATACCTTCACACAAGAAAAAGAAGAAAATTAAAGGACCAAAACACTGGATAAATAAAACATTAAATGAAAAGATGATGAAGAATGAATGGATGGATGGATGGATAAAAATAGATGAATAAATGGAGAAATAGATGGATAAATGGATGGATAAATGGATGAATGAATAAATAATTATATAGATGAATGAACGAATACATGGATGAATGGTTGAATAAATGAATGAATGAATGAATGAATGAATGAATGAATTGTTGAAAGGTTCCTTTGAAACGAAATAGATGTTATTAAAACAAGAGAAATGTTATGGCCAAACAATCAGTACATGGAGCATTATTTACAAATAGTATTGAATTGTATCTTTAATTGTATCATATTAACTTGTGTATATTTCCTATGTACACAACTATCAATATGAAAATAGATTTATGTATACAGCAGTTGGAGATACAAAATACAACCATTAAAAACGTCAGTCTCGATGACATCTGTGACAGAGATTATTGAATATTCCAGCTGTATAAAGTGTTTTAATAGAAATTGTTAAAACGACTGAGGGAGAGGTAGTTAGTAGTACTGAAATAACTGAATAAACCGATAATGCATTAACAGTTACCGGTACTGCAAAAATGACAGGGTAGTGGTTTCTGAGAAAATCAATGCATCCACAGTTACTCATTGCAAAAACGACTGAGTAGTGGTTACTGAAATAACTGAATAAATCGATGATGCATTAACAGTTACCGGTACTGCAAAAACGAATGAGTAGTGGTTACTGAAATAACTGAATAAATCGATGATGCATCCACAGTTACTCACTGCAAAAACGACTGAGTAGTGGTTACTGAAATAACTGAGTAAATCGATGCATCCACAGTTACTCAATACAAAAACAACTGAGTAGTGGTTACTGAAATAACTGAATAAATCGATGATGCATCCACAGTTACTCACTGCAAAAATGACAGGGTAGTGGTTTCTCAGAAAATCAATGCATCCACAGTTACTCATTGCAAAAACGACTGAGTAGTGGTTACTGAAATAACTGAATAAATCGATGATGCATCCACAGTTACTCACTGCAAAAATGACTGAGTAGTGGTTACTTAAATAACTGAATAAATCGATGATGCATCCACAGTTACTCATTGCAAAAACGACTGAGTAGTGGTTACTGAAATAACTGAATAAATCGATGATGCATTCACAGTTACTCACTGCAAAAACGACTGAGTAGTGGTTACCCAAATAACTGAATAAATCGATGATGCATCCACAGTTACTCACTGCAAAAATGACAGGGTAGTGGTTTCTCAGAAAATCAATGCATCCACAGTTACTCACTGCAAAAAAATTTGAATAGTGGTTTCTGAAATAACTGAATAAATCGATGATGCATCCACAGTTACTCACTGCAAAAGCGACTCAGTAGTGGTTACCCAAAAAACTGAGTAAATCGATGCTTCCACTGTTACTCACTGCAAAATTAAAATGACTGAGTAGTGCTGTGGTCACTCAACCACAAATGAGTAAATCGATGAATACACAGTTACTCACTGTAAAAACGACTCAGTATATAGTGGTTACTGAAATAACTAACCGAGTAAACCAATGCCGAACCATAGTTACTCACTGCAAAAACGACTTAGTAGTGGTTACTCAAAAGACTGAGTAAATCGATGCATCCACAGTTGATACTCACTAGCTGCAAAAGCAATATGGCCGATATATAAAATATGAACCGTTTTCGCGGTGCTTCTTAGGACACGATTGAAGTGAAAATAAACGATAACAATCACTTCTACAAGTACAGACTGTCTCTCTGAGTTCCTTAGGAACCATGGTAATATATATAACGTTAACTTGCACACCGCAATAAAGGAAAGAGTTACTTACGTTTCGTATGATAACCGTTCTTTGGAGTAAGATTAAGATTGATAACGTTCGAAGCGTCAATAAGTAAATAAGATCATCCTTTAACGATGTGCAAAGCTACAATTTTAGTCTCGTAATTTATTCACTGTTTTGAACCTGGTTAAGCCCCGAGGATATGATGTAATTATTGTCGATGTGTTGATTCGTATTGTATTTAACTATAACAAGCAGACATTGAAAATATTATTAAACAACTGCGTTGTTGTTGTTATAATGCTTGTCGATGTTAAAAAAATATTAAGTTGTTTAAATAAACTATAAGGCATCTTCGGTCAAACATGTATCTATTGTTGATATACACCTATTTTAAGAATCATTATCGTAGACAAATCTACAGTCAACACTCAAAAGGCTGCAAAGGATGTCGGTGTTTTTATCGTAGTTTTAACGAAAAGTAGTTTATTACAAGTTTCGAAATATCCCGTTCAACCCTAGTCTCCATCGCAGCCGTTCTTAGTGTCGTCACGCAACATTCTCGTGACGGCACTAAGAATGGCTGCGAGGGAGAGTAGTAAACAAGACACAAAACCCAGGCGCTGTACTCGGGGGATAAAATGACGGGGGGGGGGGGGGGGGGGGGGGTTCCGACGGAACTTCATAATGCAACCCCCCCAAAATACTCAAACCTGAAATTTTACACACAAAAAATACATGACATGCCAATTTGAAAACATAAATTGAAATAAATAAATTTGAAGAAACATAAATTGAACTCGGGGTTGTGAAGAAAAAACAAAATACGGGTTTCTTTTTAAGACCTAAAAAATACGTGGCAGGTCTCTTGACCCAAAAAAATACCCATATCAACGAATAGTGTAAAAATACGTCGGACCTCCCCGTCATTTTACCTCCCGAGTACATCGCCAGGGAGACAATATACCGACATCCTTTGCAGCCTTGTAACACTTACCACTGCAACAGCTTGCCATGATAATATAGGCATAAACACATTCAACTAACAAATCATTTGAAGAACATGTATACAAGAGACAAAATACCGACATCCTTTGCAGCCTTGAGTGTTGACTTAAACTTCGGCTGTGACAACGTTTTTAAATAGGTGTATTATTTTAATTGATGAAAGCACTGCTGCGCGAACCGTGAAAATAGTTTTCGTCAAACAGTGATATAAACAGAGAGCTATAGCTAAATGGCCCAAGCGAATGACGTCGTGGAAGTATTATTATTTGATTACATCCTTTACGAGCAATGAAAATGACTTTTGAAGGAAATTAGACAAACGCTTTCAAGGTTGGACCGAGGAGATAACAAGAGTTGTTAATGCAACATAATGATACAAACACACTCATATGTTTATATTGTGTAAAAAATAAAATTGAATGGTACAAACACATAATAAAACATATTGATACAATTATACTCATATGTTTATATTGTGTAAAAAAATAAAATTGAATGGATGGATGGATGAATGAATGAATGGATGGCATGATGAGTGGATGGATGGATGAACAATTAATAAATAAGTAAGTAAATGAATGAATGAATGAATGAATGAATGAATGAATGAATGAATGAATGAATGAATGAATGAATGAATGGAATGATTGATGAATGAATGAATGAATGAATGAATGGATGAATGGAATGATTGATGAATGGATGAATGAATGAAATGATTGACGAATGAAATGATTGATGAATGGATGGATGGAATGATTGATGAATGGATGGATGGATGAATTAATGAAAAATTCAGTGATGAATAAATGAATGAATGAATAAAAAAACAATGAATAGGAGGTATAAATAAATGAAAAATTGATGATAAGATAAAATAATAAATATAAAAAAATCCATGATTCAGGACACAACTTAGATCGTTGATTGATATATGTATGTTTGAACAAACAATGAAACGAAAATAAAAAATAGAAAAACATAGGAAAACAAAAATAACTTCGTATTGTTGAATATAAGAAACGTTTTTTTTATAAGTGTTCATGAATTCATTAGCTGAACAGGAACACATAAAAAAAGGCAGAGTGCCCAACTGGCAAACATAGCGAAAAAATTACACTGAAAACAAACTAAGGAACGATTGCAACTTGAGCATACACTTGTAGTCCTTATATACAAAAACCTTGAAAGAGATTGATTTCGAGCTATAATCAAACCTTTTTGACAGTTCGAAATATGAATTGAACTCGCCAAATTCGACCTTATGTAGTTGGAATTTAAAAATATAGGTTTATAAATCTTTCAGTGAAATCATTAAAAGTGTTTAGTTGATTATATTACATGTTTTTAAGCTATGTAATATACCTATTTCAAAAATCATTGTCGCAGTCGAAGCTACGTACAGTCCACGCTATGAAGTCTGCAAAGGATGTCGGTAATTTGGACATGATGTATGATTTATTACACGTTTTTTAAAGAAAATATTTATTTCATCATCTATCACTACAACAACTTGTTATGGTCATATAACACAAACACGTATAAAATACTGTGAGAAATCGATAACAGGAGAAGAAATACCGACATCCTTTAGAGAAATATTTGTTTTATCTACCACTGCACAACTTGTTATGGTCATATAGCAAAAACACGTACAACCAAAATATATTATGAATAAATCGATAACAAGAGAAGAAATACCGACATCCTTTGCGGGCTTCAACTGTAGCTTTGGTCGATTGCGACAACGATTTTTGAAACAAGTGTCTTTATATATATCTTCTCATGCATGACTGATAAACTTATATTATTTGAAACAAAAGGTGTGCCCTATTTTCGGTGAGCTCATAAAATATTAAATGAGTTTTTATGAAAAATTCTAAACAAAATTTAATTACGAAGAGGTTTTTTTTAAATTTTAAAAGCTATTTATATATATATATATATATATATATATATACAGTCGTTTGCAAAAATTCTGACCGCATCAAAGTATATCGGGTGCATTGTGGGTAATGTTTATTTATGCCTTTGAGTGCTTTTATGCGCTCTTGGTACTATCAGAACCATCCATAATACTTCAATGATGCTTACTTCATGTCATTGAATGAATTCTGAAAAATATTGGAGCGTTTAAAGGCAGAATTACCTACATATCTATATACCTATATACTTATATACTTATATACTTGTACGGTCAGAATTTTTGCAAATGACTGTATATATATATATATATATATATATATATATATATATATATATATATATATATATATATATATATATATATATATATATATATATATATATATATATATATATATATATATATATATATATATATATATATATATATATATATATATATAAACTTACATGGTTTATAGAATTTCTATTATATAGATAGTTATTATTTGATAAAAAAAATTTAAAAATCAATTTTTGTCAACAGAAAAGAAAAAACAATAAAAAAAAAAATCATTTCTGTCAATTGAAATGAAAAATTCGGACACAATTAGTTTTTTTTAATAATTTATTCATCAATTGTCCATATAATTGCATGCGATGAATATTTTATTAGTCTCAAAAATGTTGTTCCCAAAAACTCCAAAACAATTTCGCAGCGTATCGCTGTACCAGAAGAAAAATCCACTTATTTAGCTAAAGTTCGAAGGCTGAAAAACCTCACAATATTAAATTTCTTATTTTTTTAAGATGGCCCCTAAATATAGTTTTGAAATATAGAGTTGAAATCTCAAATAATTGTCTACAAAATTTGTTATTTATTTATCGATACTTTTAGAGTTGTATATATATAATTATGTTACTGGATAATGTTACCTGAGGTTTTGCTGTACATGTATCGTGTGCTGCTTTCTCACTCCACGATGAGATAGTGTTTAGTTGGCGATGTAAACTTCTTCAATTACCGCAAAGAGTATTTACCAATGACTATAGTAAGTTCTTTGAAGAGCTGTAAGTAAGAAAGCTCCAGTTAATCATAGGGAAAACATTTTGAAAACAAGAAGTTTATAGTATGTGCTTCATATAGTGCATTTCACATCGTCAGTTCATTACGCTTTTAAACCGTAACTCTATTAAAGTCGAACACCGCAGCTACACGGCTTGCAATCATGGAGCTAGTATATAATGTGGAATTTATATAGGGCATTTACAGACATCGTCTCGATGCGCTTTAAAACTTACTATATTAGTACGAAACGCGATATATTCCTGAACCCGAACACCAAAGTCAATTGGTTTGCAATCATGAAGATCTATATTCAATTAAAGTGATGTGTTCTTATATAGTGCACTACACATCGTCTCGATGCGCTTTAAAACTAGCTAACTATATCAGTACGAAAACTGAAACTACCTAGTCAAGGCGAACACAAAAGCCAATCGGTTTGCAATCATGAGAATCTATATTCCAAGTGATGAGTTCTTATATAGTGCACTACACATCGTCTCAATGCGCTTTACAATTAACATGTATACGGATCGCTACAGACTGACGTGGTACACGTTTCCTGTTTGTTAGCCCTGGATGTACACTAACTTAGTTTAAAACGCACGTTTCAACTCAGTACTTACGAGATAAAGGACTTTACACACATTGCTATCGACAACTGCCTTCACCCAACCATGTCCTATGAATCATCTACCTACTATATGTACAACTACTTTAAATGGATTGCCAATGGCAACAGATCATTAGATATTTAAAGACGAAATGCATTATGGGTGTGTAGTGTAATCGAGGCTTTCAATCGGAATATCTTAATAACAACATCCAACAATTGTTCTTGACGAGGATAAATTATATCTCAACAATAACTCCCCTGTTCTTGACGAGGATAAAAATTGTAAGCACCTCAATTGGTCAAGTTTACATTTAAATCCATAATATCTGAACAATAACCTCCATGTTATTGACAAGAATAATGATTGTAAAAACCTTGATTATTTGTGTTTAGATGTATGCCCGTAATATCTCAACAATAACCTCCATGTTCTTGACGAGAATAATGATTGTAAGCAACTCAAAACATTTCAACAATAGCCTCTATGTTTTTGGGGGAAAGCACCTCGATTATTTATTGATTAGATGTATAGTTTTTGGAATAACCTATCACCTTTGACAACCTGTGCTAAACTAGCCTGCATAGCTGGCCCTGGGGGATCGGCAGATGATACCTAACGATAGGAACCCATAAATAACCTATCACATTGGACAACCTTAACGAAACTAGCTGTATGAACGGCAGATGATACCTAACAATAGTAACCCATAAATAACCTATCACATTGGACAACCTTAACGAAACTAGCTGTATGAACGGCAGATGACACCTAACAATAGTAACCCATAAATAATAAGCTTTACGTCACTCGATAATCCTCTTAAAAGGTATTAGCTAATAGTAAACGTTTTTCATCGAAGATGTCTTTCTCGTTAATGTCAATGTCAATGGAACAAAGGGCAAAGACTTCTTTACTATGCGGTCTCTTAGCATCGATGATGTAGTACTTGTAAATGTTGGTATTATATAACCTTGTATGATATATTTAGATAGTGGGGGACACGTATTGTGTTGTTGGGGTTAATCCTTTATGATGGAAGCCACTGTTAGTTTATTGGTTGGAATATGCAGTGGTGTTTTAATTATTTATTACTTGTGTTAATTATTACGATTATCATAATGATTGTTATATTTATTATCATCATAAAATCCTTGCTATTATCGTTATCATTATCAATAACATCATTATCATCATCATCATCATCATCACTGACATGCCATCGTATTTACTAGCTTCCTGCACATCGTAATTTTCAGTTATGATTACCGTTATTATTGTTATCATCATCATCATCATCATCATCATCATCATCATCATCATCATCATCATCATCATCGTCGTCATCATCAATATATATTTATAATGACGATTTTCATTATTATCAATCACTATCATCATCATCAACAACATCGTTATAATTTTTCATCATAATCATCATCGTTATGATCATTCACTATCATCATCATTATAATCATTCATTATAGCCATCATTATCATCGTCATCATCATCATCATGATAAAATAAAAAAATTGCACCCACTAAATCACGTACTCATTTACAAAATTGATAAGAAAGTTTGATTAATCAGGTACACACCGATCATTTATTCCATCACACGTGTGTTTATACCATATCCAGGCGACATAAAGGTTAATTGATGATTTTTTTTTAACATAGATGTTTTCATCCAAGTGATGACAGATTGCTTCCCGGTAAGATCTTCTATGAAATATTGGCTTTTAAGGGGGCAGCCAGAAACGAACTTGTCAAAACAATGCTGACTGAAGAGAGTTATTGTCAATGTTGAAAGAAGAAATATTGGCGTTAATAACCTAAGACAACAACTTGGCTGAAGAGAAAATATTGCAATTCATTGAAAGGAAAAAGTTTGGTGCAAAAAAGCAATAAAACATTATCAATATTGGTATTAAAGATGTTTGATGCAAAAAAGAACTATAGATAACAATATGTCGGTACTAATTAAAATTAAAAAATTAAAAAAATTAAAAAAACAACAAATGAAAACACGGCTAAATGGAGAAAAAACATCGTTTGAAAAAAGGAAACATATACTAAGAAATGTAAAAAGAGACAAAATTCTGGCTGATGAAGAAAAAAACCAAAACACTTGAAACAAAACAACAACAAAACAAAAAATAAGTTACCTTAGCCAGTACTTATAATAACGTAAGAAAGATCATACGACTTTTGTAAAATTCGAAAACTAAAGTTTATAAAAGTGAAAGGTTACAGTGCAACCATTTCAAACGAGGCCACCCAGACAAATATTAATTAAAAATGAATATTTTTGCGATCAAAGAAAAGACTTGTGGTTGTTATTACAGGCTAAGCTAGATGCTTTTTTATCAATCTTGATTCTTTTTTTTTTTCACATTTAATGAAAATTATACTCATTTTTTTTTAAAGCAAGAACGCGGTTGAATTCGTCGCACTGTATGAAATAAAACGTCTAGAATAGTCCATATTTTCGTTGATTTTATTCTTTAAACAAGAGCCTATATCCACTATTTTTAGCTACGTACATCGTGCTATATGCATATTTCAGCACTGTAACTCAAAAACATGACATTTCGTTCGTTCAAAAAGTAAAATTAGTTGATCCCAAAGCGTCTATAATGATAATTATAAGGCATGTATGTAGTATTTAAAAGGCCCAAAAAGCTATTTCTGTAGCTTAGTGAACGTTGCCATGGCGAAGAAACATTCTTCTAACATTTGTTTGGTTGTTATGGTAACTATTAATGATAGAAGTTCAAATGAGTTCAATTTAAGAAATGAATTACACAACAAATATTTAATATGTGTGAATACTGTAGAGTTACTATGTATTATGAAATTGTGATGAAAATAAACAAAAATATTATCATATATTTCATGTATATGTTCTATGGCCATCGAGCCCACCAATTTTTTGAATATATTAATCGCTGTATATATCCTATGTTTATACACCATTTTTGCTTTAAACTTCTAAGATCGCCTTATATTCCAAGATCACCCTGGACAATATTCTTATTTCTCCCTTTATCGCCTATTTTTACACACCATTTTTGGTTAATTTTTTGGTTAAATTTCCTTGGATTGCCTACGATTGCCTTCTAATGAAGACATTTCTTATTAAGTCATATTTTTTCTTAAACATAATTTGTATATAGCCTTTTATATTTTATATTTAATCATTTTGTTTATAATTTTGTAAACGCATAGATATTTTTATTATTAAATCAATGCAATGCCTAAAATCGCCTAAAATTTCCTTGGTTCGCCCTACATCACCCCTTTCTACACACCATTTTGGCTGAGAATCACCTTATATTTCCTAAGATCGCTTATAATATATACAAATTTTAATCTCTGATTCATTCAAATATATATTTTTCGGGATATTGGTAAAAAATACAAATGTGCTAATGCTGTACATATAAACTTTAACAATCAAATGTGGATTAGATAACTGAACTTTGTGGTCGATCCCTATATATCATTAATATGGGGTTAATTGTACATTAAGTTGATGTAAAATACATATAAGCACTACTAACCTCTCATAACTGTAACTCGTGTGATTGCAGTTTGCGCCGTAAATAGCTCGTTTGTAAATATGATCAATTTTAAATCACATTGAGACGATTTGAAACGCGCTAAATAAGCACATAATTATTTCAAATTATGCTAATGATGACTGCACAAGGAATTTCAGGATTAGCAAAGGATTAAATAATTTACATTCATTTAAATGGTATTTTCTATGAAAGACTTTTCTAATAGAGCATTGAAATTTGACCGCGATGTGTTATTTTTTTTTGTATTTTTAATTGAAGGTATTCTTACAATTTTTTGTATGCATGTGTTTTTATCTGTACATCTAGCTCTGCCTGTATGTTTGCAATTTGTTTGCAATTTGTTTGCAATTTGTTTGCAATTTGTTTGCTTGTTTGTTTGCAATTTGTTTGCAATTTGTTTGCAATTTGTTTGCAACTTGTTTGCAATTTGTTTGCAATTTGTTTGTTTGTTTGTTTGTTTGTTTGTTTGTTTGTTTGTTTGTTTGTTTGTTTGTTTGTTTGTTTGTTTGTTTGTTTGTTTGTTTGTTTGTTTGTTTGTTTGTTTGTTTGTTTGTTTGTTTCGGTTTTTCATGTCGATTTGGTGTGGTCTCTGTTAAGTTTTTAAATGTTGTTTTTTTCTCACTTTGTCATTTCTCATTTATAAAAACTCTTAATTAAAAAGCATTAATAACAAAATCCCCGCCTGAATAGAGTATTCGTATTTTGAGTGCACTTCGTTGTTCATTTGTTTGAGCCAAAACGTATCAATGATAATAATAATAAATTGCTTTATTCATATTTCTACAGTTTATGAATGAATGAAGATTTTCTTAAAATTGTTTTGACAAAAATTCAAATTCGTACTTCACTTGCATTGTTCTCTTGTAAGAGTAAAACATACTGCTATTTCACCACATTCAGAAATAATCGATTAAACTGCAGAGTTTGACTGAAGAGCTCAATTAATAATGCATGAAAAGTTTCCCGTTGTAATTTCCGCCTAAGAGTGGGCAACAATTCTCTCTTACTCATTCTTCTCGGCATGTCAGGCCAGAGACTAAGTGCCATTCAATGTGTCACTCAGTAGAAAGAAAAAAAGCACTTGAACACAAAAAAAAACATAGCGAAAAAGGCTAGATGAAAGTTGATATTTAATTGATAACCACTCCCAAGACTGCATGAGTCCTTATAAAAAGAAAAGTGTAATTTATCAACTTTACAAGCTTTTTTTATTTTGAATGTAAAAATATTTTTGAAACGGTATTATTAAAAATGTGGGTGAATGGATAAAAAAATGAATCGATAAACTGATGAATGAATGAATGAATGGAGGGATGAATATGGATGGATGGATAAAAAGAATAAATGGATGGATGGATGGATGGATGGATTAGTAAATGAACGAATGAATGAATGTATGTATTTATTAATGAATGGATGGATGGATGGATGGATGGATGGATGGATGGATGGATGGATGAATACATAAATAAATAAATAAATCCGTAAATGAATGAATGGATGAATGGATGAACGAATAAACGAAATGGTGAATTGAACGAATGAATAATATTGGGTACAAAGTACGGAAAGAAAAATCATAATTTGTTTTTGCAATAGTTTTTTTTCCGTATTTTAAATTTGAAATCTATATTTAAATAAACGTCTTCAATTATTTTGAAAAATGTTTTTCATATTTACAGATGATTTAAATATTGACTAAAAGTACGCAAAACAAATGAAGATAACGGAAATTTTCCGACGCAATTTCCTCATTTATTGACTTCAAATTTAGTATGTCAGTTTTTAATCTAATTTTTCTTTTCAAATTGTTTTGTAGAAACACCTACGCAGTCTACACTAGTTTAAACGCTAGTTATCGTACATTTTTACTCCAATCGTTTCCTTAGAAACACCGACGCAGTCTACACTAGTTTAACCGCTAGTTATCGTACAGTTCAGTTTACTCCAATCGTTCCCTTAGAAACTCCAAATGTTTTCCTAGAAACACCGACGCAGTCTACACTAGTTTAACCGCTAGTTATCGTACAGTTCAGTTTACTCCGATTGTTTTCTTAGAAACATCGACGCAGTCCACACTAGTTTAACCGCTAGTTATCGTACATTTTTACTCCAATTGTTTCCTTAGAAACACTAACGCAGTCCTCACTTGTTTAACCACTAGTTATCGTACATTTTTACTCCAACTGTTTTCTTAGAAACATCGACGCAGTCCACACTAGTTTAACCGCTAGTTATCGTGCATTTTTACCCCAACTGTTTTCTTAGAAACACCGACACAGTCCACACTAGTTTAACCGCTAGTTATCTTACATTTTTACTCCAATCGTTTCCTTAGAAACACCGACGCAGTCTACACTAGTTTAACCGCTAGTTATCGTACAGTTCAGTTTACTCCGATTGTTTTCTTAGAAACATCGACGCAGTCCACACTAGTTTAACCGCTAGTTATCGTGCATTTTTACCCCAACTGTTTTCTTAGAAACATCGACGCAGTCTACACTAGATTAACCACTACTGAGTAATCGTACACTTTTACTCCAAGTGTTTTCTTAGAAACACCGACGCAGTCCACACTAGTTTAGCCACTAGTTATCGTACAGTTTTACTCTGATTGTTTTCTTAGAAAAACCCACGCAGTTCACACGAGTGTAACCGCTAGTCAGTCTGTGCCGTGGGGAGGGTACGAGAGTTGTCACTAAAAATTACTGAAAACTTTGCTATATATAATTTCAATATGAACAACAATATTTTCATATCTATTGGTAGTATTTGAAAAAAGTGCATATTATTGACTTAGGTTGGTTTTCAAAATAAAATGTTTGCTATAAACCATGATAATGTTTTTTAAAACACTTTGTGGTTGATAATTGCGATGGGTTTGTTTTGTTTTGTCAATATTTCTACTACATAATTCAAACAAGAAATATAATAACAATAACTTCGAAAATGATATCTATATTTAATATAAAAATAACGCTTCTAATAAACAGTTGTTGAATAATGAAATAATTCGTGAATATTGTTCTTTATATTCAATCTTTAGTTTGAATAAATAGGTCCTTCAAGCTAGAATATTGTTCATTAAATTGTCAATTTTAATACTGAATAGTGTCTGCAAAAATATATTGTTCGTTAAATTATATATAATGCTTAAATATTACTTATTAAACTTATGTTTTTCTACAACTCCACAATTTCAATGAAAACATCAACTTCCTATTTATCATGATATTTATTTTAAGGTGTTTGTAATAAAGAAAAGTTGACATGAAGTGATTTTAAATTTCCGTAAATGAGATGTTTTTTCCCGTAAAATTCAGTCAATATTTGACCTCTTCAGAAACACAAAACCCTCCTTTCAATAATAACAAAAGTTTTCGTCTAAATATTGTTTCACTTGATGGTTTTCAATCTAAATTTAATTATGAAAAGGGCAGACTTTAAAGTGTACACATCGGTAATTGTAGGGAAAAAAGGATTAAATGTAATCAGCGAAGTCAATAATTTGGAAGAAATTTGTAATTAGTAACATAGTAATAGCCCATTTGGTTGAATTTGTCTGTCACCCTGGGGCAAGAAAATGGTAGAGTTAAACACTAAAACTACATTTTAAAAACATGTTGATGAAATATAGGTTCAAGTTGTTTGAATATCGGGGATGTTATTCCCCAAATCAAAATTAACGTCCAATTTATAACTTATTGTTCTTGACTGCATGACTAGCCTCTTATACATGTGAAAAATCCATTGTAATATTTAATAGTGACATATTTCGATTCAGTGTGTACGGTAGCTTATCTTGAATGAACGGAATTGAAATAGACAATGTGAATAGAACATTATTATTCTACTAGATTGTTCTTGACAGACTAGCCTCTCATACATGTGAAATATCTATTGTTTTTCAACAAGAGCGAGAGGCTAGCCAGACATTAGCAAGTCGCCATATTTTGATTCGGTGTGTACGGATGATGATGATGATGATAATGATGATGATGATAATGGTGACGTGATGATAATGGTGATGATGATAATGATGATGATTATGATAATGGTGATGATGACGATGCTTATGGTGATGATTATGATAATGATGAAAATAGTAATAATATAATTCAATGATGAGGATTATGATGATTGATGTTAATGAATATTTATAATCATAATAACAATGATTATGTTGTTTAATGATTCTTACGATAATAATAAAGTTTCTTATGATCATAAAAATGATATTAATTAATATATATAAAGTTTAGCTCTATCTGCATATAGGCAGATTTTGAGCAGTCCATAGGACCATATCTAGAACTCTTCATTTAAGGCTCTTGAGTAAAACTCATCGGCTGATAGTCTCTGAGCATTTAGTACTCTGTCTTCTAGTGTTTTCTTGGTATATTTGTCTACGTTGAATAGAAGCTGTTTAGTTGTATTACGGTTTGTTCGTCTGCTGATATGTGATGATCATAAATGATGATATAAATAAATAACTTAATCGTATGTTTTTCTATTGAACATTTCTAATTAAAATTAGAAATGTTCTGCCAAATCATCTAAAAACATAATAATAAAAATAGATAACAATTTTATTTTTCATCAGATATCTTCATACAAAAGATTATATGCTTTCAAAACAAGATAAAACTCTAAGTATATATATATGAACACATCATTTCCACAATAAGCCCCTATAAGCTGGATTTAGATGTTTTACAAAAACATGAAAAGCAACTCCAAGCAGCACTTACGAGATAAAGATTCAAATCACAAACACCAAAACAGAATTTTAAAATTTAGGACTTAGTAAAAAATACTTTATTTCTCTCGTAACGAAACACAACAAGCTAAGAAATTGCTAATTTACGTTATTAGCTAGAAAATAACTAATTCAATATATATAAAAATTAACAAAATATAAATAATCTATATAGTATTCAAAATACAATAAGAGAAAAATGATTTCGATCTAAAATGCTAAATTTAGTTTTCAGCTTCATATAAAAGCAAAAAGTATTAAATAACATATTATAAATGAAAATTAAAAAAAGAAATTGATCTTTAATCTTATATTAGCTAGAATATAAGCTAGAATGAATGATTCAACAAAAATCGCTAAATATAAATCAACCAATTTTAAAAGAAGTTAAAAATGAAAGAAAAAATGTTATTATTTGTATTTTTTTAACCGAATATCGGCTGCACAAGCAAGAATTAAGCATCCAACAAAATAAACTAAATTTTGACGATCCAGTTGAAAATGAAGTTTAAAATATAAAAAACTAAAATATAAAAAACTAAAATATAATAAACCAAATATAATAAACTAAAATATAATAAACTAAAATATAATAAACTAAAATATAATAAACTAAGATATAATAACCTTATAAAACAATGGTACATTACAACTCGTAACTTTTTTCGCAGACAGTGATAACTGTTTAGCTAACGTGGAAGCAGTCAAACAATAATGTTCAAGAACTAGTTGGTTAAACAACAAAAACTCACCCAAGCCATAGATCAGCCCATTCAGTTTACGATAATTTACTATAAGAGAGAGATAAACACTGTCCAGTTGGCATAACGAAATAACAAACGAGGCACATCAACATGGTCTTAAATCGTCGATTGTTGCCTTGACTCTTCCGCCTTTACTTAAGCTATGACATCATAAACTAATTAATTTCATTTTTCTCTTTAGAACGTCAACACATGGTCGAATATAGAATGATGAATTGAGTATTTTAGTGTCTGGTGAACGCGGTGGTTTGTTTATGCTCACCTTAAGCATGTTAAGTGCAGTTACTAATGTAGAGTCGTGTTGATTCAAAAGATTTGGATTAATAGACTGAACGCAGCACGACCAGAGAGGGGAGACTGGGGAGAGGGGATGCTTGCTTATGTTTATACCTATTTTTTCAAAAAGGTTGTCGGCAATTCCAAGAATAGCTGGAATAACGTATTTCTGCTTCTTATTTTAGCCAAGAACACGTAGGTTATACTGTTGAGATATTTCGTGTTGTTTGTAGTCCACGAAACCATTTTAAAGACCTCGATTATTTGTGTATAGTTGTATGAATGACCTATCGCTTATCGCCTTTGGCCTTTGGCGATGACAACTTGTTTTGAAATAGGCGTATTAAGTTAAAAGTTATATACAGTATTAAACTACAACTACATGCAACTAAAAGATTGGAAAGGGGGAGAGGGAGAAGGGTAGATGAAAGGGGTTCTTTGTTTTCTTGCAGCTAATAACTTTAGTTAATAATGCGACTATGTCTAGCTTTATTCAAGGATTTGGAGAAATAACGGTTGAGGATTCAGATCATGGTGGCGAGGGAAAGGAGGAAACATATTTGCCAACTAACTGCTGGTATGAATGTGAAAACGAATGATTAAAAAAAACTTGGGTCATTTTGATAATTTTAAAAACTGTTTTGTACTGATGAATTGAAAATCTTATCTAGCGCGCTTACCTTCGGGGGAGGGGTTAAGAGTAGGAGAGAGGGGGAGGGGGAGAAGGGAGGGGAGGGGAGGAGAGAAGTTGACAGTGGGAGAGGGGGAGGGGAGGAGAGAAGTTGAAAGTTGAAGAGAGGGAGGAGGAAATAGGGAGTAGATGAAAAGGATGAAGCGGGGTAAGCCTTCACGATGTTTTTTATAAGCTTGTTCTATGTTTTGTTCGGCTTATTTGACATTGCATGATTTGTTTATAAGGATCGATATATTTTGGCGGAGTTAAATCAACTATCAAATGATCCGTCCCTTAAACAATCATCTTTCTAGAGCTACGACTCTAAACAAACTTAACATGCTTTTACCAAATGCAAGGCAAACCGCTATAAAAGAAACCGCCGCTAAGGCTAATCATATAAAGATTACTCGTATGTACTAATCAATCTTTCGTTAATTAGAAGTGATATACACAACGGAACATTGGATTTTTACCTCTTATGGTCGGATATTAAACTGCGGCATCGGATATTTACTAAAAGAAAACACTTAAATAGCTATTAAAAGAAACAGATTTTCGGCCCGATCGATGAAAACCACTCTGAGTTTATATTGCTAAATAAGTACTAAACACATCAGCAATAACCATGTGTGGTCACGCAGGGAGTGATTTTCGATTACCAAATGTTTTCAAACATGAAAACGATTATATTTTTACTTGTAATATCAATTGATATATTTTTTTGGCTCGGTATTAAGACGTGTAGAAGAAATTGCCAACAATAAAAAATGACTTCATTAACAAAATGACTTCAAACAGTGATAACGATTATATATTTGTAACTTGTTATATTGTTATATTTTTTTGGCTGGGTGGGATGTGTGGAAGACATCGCCAACAATAAGAAAATTACCACATCACAAAATGACTTCAAACATGATGAAGATAATATATTTTGTACTTGTTATATTGATATATTTGTTTGGCTGGGTAGGATGTTTCGGAAGACATCGCCAACAATCAGAAAAATACTACATTAACAATTGGTGTTAACAGAGTGCCTAATTGTTTAATAGTCAAGTCGGGTTGAAATGGAATATTATGATAAAAACATTATTTTAATGTGTTTTTGAGAGGTAAAAGCTCTCCAGTTTATCTGCCAATTAATCACGCATTTATTAATTTATAAAGTCATTTTAAATACTCAATTAATACTCAATTGATTCAGTAATTCACACATCACTCTTTCGTTTATATTAATTAATAAAGAGATTATCCATCCATCCCTTAATAATCCATCCCTTAATAATCCATCCCTTAATAAAAATAAAAATAAAAATAATAATAATAATAATAATAATAATAATAATAATAATAATAATAATAATAATAATAATAATAATAATAATAATAATAATAATAATAATAATAATAATAATAATAATAATAATAATAATTATAATAATAATATAAAATAAATACAATAACAATGAATCATCGCTATGCCGATTGTGTAAAAAACAAACGGAAACAGTGGACCACTTGGTAGCTGGATGCGAAGTCTTAGCTGGAAACGAATACAAAGACAGACACGACAAAGTTGCAAGTACCATACATTGGCATCTATGTTTTGGTGGGATCACAACCCCGAGAAAGTAGTAGAAAACGAAAACACCAAGATTCTATGGGACTTCAATATATACACTGACAAGAAAATTGAAGCAAGAAGACCGGACATTGTAGTCATTGATAAGAACAAGAAGAAGGTGGAGCTGATTGACATCTCAGTACCTAAAGACTGTAGGATTGATGTGAAGGAGAGGGAAAAGATAGAAAAATACCAAGACCTAAGAATAGAACTTGAAAGGCTGTGGGAGATGAAGACCATAGTAGTTCCAATAGTAATAGGATCGCTAGGAACCATATCGAAAAACTTTAAAGACCATATTCAAAGACTTGAACTTAATAACATAAGCTTTTTAGATTTACAAAAATCTGTTCTTTTAGGCACGGCACATATATTAAGAAAGGTGCTTCAGCTCTCAGGAGCCGGGTAGGATCCCGAGCTGAAGCTAGATCTATACCAGTAAAAATTGTAAAAAAAGATTATTTTACTGTGAAATAAAGAAATAATAAAAGTAATAATAATAGTAATAATAATAATAATAATAATAATAATAACAATAATAATAATAATAATAATAATAATAATAATAATAATAATAATAATAATAATAATAATAATAATAATAATAATTTAATATTTAGTACTTATAATATTGCGCAGTCTACTATGCCAATATATGATCATTCATGTCTTTATTCATTTTTTTCATTCACTCATCTTTTCACCTTTCCATTCACTAATTTATTCATCTATTCACCTTTACATTCATTCTATAAATAAGGGTTTATGAAAGAAATAGGGATTAGTCGGAAATTAACAGGAAGCTAGCTTTCTTGGAAATAGCAATTTAAAAAATGTTCACCGAAAAAGATATAACACGTTCTTCTTTCTTTATTCTTTACTAATATTTTTTCGTGGAAAATCATTTTGTATTTAAAATTAAAACCCTTAAAGAACTTCAAACAAAAGTCTTTTCAGAATTAAAGTAATTATCTGGACACCATTTTAATTTTACAGCTGTTCATATAATTCATTGTTTCTACTTTAATTAATTAATACATATTTTTTTAAATCAATTTATTTTGGAGTCATCATTCAAAATCAAAACTGATAAATTAAAATCTGACAAAGAATATTGAAAATTAAAATCCTGTGTAAATTTCTGCGAAGAAAGAAAAAACGTTTATCGTGAAAACATTCCCTCCATGCCAGCAGGGTAGCTTTGTTTCTGTCAGGAAATTACAATAATAATTGACTGGACATGTGTTCCAAGGGAAATGGATTTGTGTTCAAGATATCGCGGAGGGTTCAATATAAACGATAGTAATTGCCTGGAGAAAAAGTTCCAAGCTAAGAAAAATGGGTTTGTGCTCGAAATAACGAGTGTTTGAGATACATATGGCGATTGTAATTAAGTGGACAAACGTTCCAAGGGGAATGGGTTGATTTGTTCTAGATTAGCGAGGGTTTGAGATAAGCGATAGTAATTGCCTGGAAGAAAGTATCAAGGGAAATGAGTTTGTGCTCGAAATAGCGAGTATTTGAGATAAGCAATAGTAATTGCCTGGAAGAAAGTTCCAAGAAAAATGGGTTTGTGTTCGAAATAGCGAGTCTTTGAGATAAGCGATAGTAATTGCCTGGAAGAAAGTTCCAAGGGAAATGGGTTTGTGCTCGAAATAGCGAGTGTTTGAGATATAGATAAGCGATTCTAATTAATTGACTGGACAAACATTCCAAGGGGAATTGGTCGGCTTTGTTCTATAGCGAGGATTTGATATCAACGATATTTAAAATTTACTGGACAGAAGTTCCAAAGGAAATTAATATTAATCCTTAACTGACCTATTGTCACTTACTAGCATGCACCGCGCGAAAGACTGAATTTCGGTGGACTAGAAAATCGCACATTTTGACATTTTGATATATTGTACGATGCCAGTGGGCATTTTCGCTCTTACTAAAGCGTTTAGCGTTTTGTTATATTTGCTTTCGTGTATTACGATTGATCATACTGCGAATGAATTGGAACACAAATAAACAACGCAAAGCATGCCGGTTAGTGACCATGGGTTATCTCAATGTTTATCTCAATCTTCTGCTGTTATAGCCCGAGGTTATTGAGTTTACTCATTGATATGTTTTCTATGTCATAATAGCGAATGTGTTCTGTACATCAGCACGTATTATAACAGTTAGTTTTCTATCAATGATCGATACGTTGGTATAATGACCTCCATGCACACTGAACACCTTACCAACGCGAAACAAATCACAATTAGTTTGACTATTTTGGGTGTTTTAGGTGTACACATTAGAATATCAATCATATAGGATACAGACATGGAGGTATCTTTAATAGGTCATGTTCTAGTGAATGTGTCTGTTTTATTCTCACCATGAGAACTTTTATCTTTTCTCTTTTATTCCCTGCTTTCTTTCTTTCTTTCTTTCTTTCTTTCTTTCTTTCTTTCTTTCTTTCTTTCTTTCTTTCTTTCTTTCTTTCTTTCTTTTCAATCTCACCATGAGAACTTTTATCTTTTCTTTTTTATTCCCCGCTTTCTTGATTCTTCTTTGATTTCTCTTCTCTATTTCTTTCTGTCCATTTTTTCTCTCGCTCTCGCTTTTGTTCTCTCTATCTTTCTATTTCTTTTCTTTTTCTTTATCTCTAAATGTTTTTATTTCATTTTCATTATTCCTCTCTCTTGTTCTTTCTTTCTTTTTTCTTCATTCTATTCTCTTTCTTACTCTATTTTTTTTTACCTTTTTGACTTTTGACTTTTATATTGTCGGTGGTTAATGTATTTCTTTTAGAACATTTGAATCAGTATAGATAATAATACATGGGCGAGGGCGAGGAATTTATCTTCGATCGAGTGTTCACGATATCTCAAGAGTGAATTCGCAGATAAATTCCATATCTCCAAGCGTCAATGTATTATTCTAGATCTGTTTATTATATAAACATACATTATTTTTATGCAAAATATAAAAATAAAATATGATATTTGATATTTGTACTGTTAAAAAAGAGTCATTTTCCTATGTTCATTTAGGACATCTTTGGTCGGAGTAAAAACAGTAACTTATACACCGTATAAAAGAGAGTGTTACTTACTGACATTTAGGACGTTAATCTTTTGTCGGAGTATACATGGTAACTTATGCATCGTATAAAAGAGAGTGTTATTTACTGACGTTTAGGACGTTAATCCTTCGTCGGAGTAAAAATGGTAACTTATACACCGTATAAAAGAGAGTGTTACTTACTGACGTTTAGGACGTTAATCTTTTGTCGGAGTATACATGGTAATTTATGCACCGTATAAAAGAGAGTGTTATTTACTGATATTTATGACGTTAGTCTTTGGTCAGAGTAAAAATGCCGTAACTTATACATAAAATAACACTCTCTTTTTTTACGGTGCGCCGTATAAAAGAGAGTGCATGGTATTTGCTAACGTTTAGAACGTTAATCCTTCCTCGGAGTAAAATGCATTTATAGATACCGTCAAGATAGTATTACTTACTGACTTCGTGGACGTAACAATTGAAGTAAATCCTTCGCTGGAGCAAACTAACTTGTAGTGTAGTGTAACTTGCTGGCGGTTCGAAGTTAAATAGGCACCACTGACGCAGCAGTTTAGCACCCTATAGAGCTATATAAATAATGTATTCTTCTTAAATTGCTATAGACAATTTAGAAATGTATATAGGTTTACAATTTCCGTGGCAATTATATAATTATATTATATCACATCATTTTCATATTGATTGGAAATCACTCAGTTGATCTCCGTGCTGTGATGCACAGTTACAAAAATGTTTTTACATGTCCAAGTGAAAGGCAAACAGTGATTGCACGATTGCGTGGGTCTTTCATATTTATTATTGATGATAACAAATGGAATTTAGGGACGGACCATTTGATATTTGATGGAGGGTAGGGGGGGGGGGGATATGCTGTTTTGTCTGTGCTTGATATTTTTTTCGGACAGAAGTGTTGCAGGATGTATTTTTTCTAAGGGGGGAGGGGGGTTGTGCTATTTTGTCTGTGCTTGATATTTTTTTCGGACAGAAGTGTTGCAGGATATATTTTTTCTAAGGGGGAGGGGGGGTTGTGCTATTTTGTCTGTGCTTGATATTTTTTTCGGACAGAAGTGTTGCAGGATATATTTTTTCTAAGGGGGAGGGGGGGTTGTGCTATTTTGTCTGTGCTTGATATTTTTTTCGGACAGAAGTGTTGCAGGATATATTTTTTCTAAGGGGGAGGGGGGGTTGTGCTATTTTGTCTGTGCTTGATATTTTTTTCAGACAGAAGTGTTGCAGGATGTATTTTTTCTAAGACTGCACTTTTTTTCTTACCAATTGATGTTGCTCGATATTTTATATTTTAATCAGTATATTTAAATGAACATTATGGTGAAAAGAGTCATATAATAGATATAAATCTAACGCGTTTTTTCTGGGATATTTTGATAAGCAAGTGTTTTTCTTATCAGTTGACTTTTAGATAATTCTAAATTAAGTTTGCTACATTCTTATTGACATTCCATCCTACATACTGATAACTGTTTACGTATACACCTATTTCAATTAACGTTGTCCATCTGGAATGGTCGATCTGAGACCGATAGGAATTGTGGGAGCTCGTTAAACTGCAAATGCATTATTATAATCACGCTTGAATTAATATTTACTTCTGAAATACTATTATCCATAATTCAGCACCATTCAATTAAGTGTGATTAAAACAGCACATTTGGAATTTATTGAACTCCCACAATTCCTATCGGTCTCAGATTAACCATTCCAGATGGACAACTTTAATTGAAATAGGTGTATACCTATTTCAAAAATCGTTGTTGCAAACAAAGCCACAGTCCACACTCTGAAGCCTGCAAAGGATGTTGGTATTTCTTCTCTTGTTATCGATTTATTCATAGCATACTTTGGTTGTACGTGTTTGTGTTATATGACTATAACAAGTTGTTGTTGTGGTATATATAAAAATAAATATTTCTTTAAAAAACGTGCAATAAATCACAAATTAAGTCCATATAACCGACATCCTTTGCAGGCTTCAGAGTGTGGACCGTAGCTTCGGCTGCGACAACGATTTTTGAAATAGGTATATATTTATGTTAGTTTGAAAACAGTTGGTCAAGAAGTAAACATGTGGGATAACTTTAGTCGTAAAACTTGTGTGGTCTGCGTATAAAAACAGTTAAGATTTTAATGGTCGGTTCAAAGTATTTGATAAAGCACCCTCAGACGTATATTTATCAATTAAAACAATTGCTACATATATATATATACAACGACATCATATGGTACTAATTGATCCTTTAGATGTACTTTCAGATGTATCTTTATCAATTAAAACAATTGCTACATATCTATATATCATATGGTACTAATTGATCCCTTAATAAATTGAGATTGATGCCTGAATGGTAAAAATAGGTTGTGTTTTTCGTTATTGAGAAGTCTTGTAGATATTTTAACATTGTATCCCTTGCCGATTACGTACTAAATCTAGCTACACAAATTGCTATCAAAATAGCCTTTGTATAAACTTCCTCCCCTCTCCCTTTCGCCCCGTAGTGAGGGAGGGGTGGGGACGGCTGTGCACAGATTTCATTATGTGTAAATATGTGTAAAACATATTTCATGGGTGGAGTACAGATTTGTCTTTCGTCTGTTAGACTAAAAATAAAATTGTTTTGTTTGTCTGTATAATCCTAGTAATCCTCTAAAGAACTGGTATTTAGGGTAATTTTACCTAGTAGGTGACGTCATGTTCTATTGTAATCTTACCCGCCTTGGCGAATTGTTAAATAAATAAATAACTGGTTGATGCTTGTTATTTTAGCCAATTACAAGCAATATTGAATAACAAAACTATATGGCAGTTGTTTTCTCTCTCTCTCTCCCCCCTTTCTTTTCTTAGTTTCAATGTGGACTTTATTTTCCCAGTTATCTGAATTAAGATAAACATCGGCGTTGTAACAATTGTACAAATATTTTTACAATGGCTGCTCAAGTCTTATCTCTGTTGAAAATTTCAACTCCGATCCAGATGAATAAAACTGATAAATTAATTGACGCAGTTATATGAAAAATGTTTCAACCGAACTAGGAAATAGATTTTTAGGTAAGCTTTAGATTTTTTTTTTTTTGTGAACCATAAATGGTAATAATAATGGTCTGAGATTGCTTGATGTCAGTTGATTGGCTAGTAAAAGAGACGGCTTTCTGTATTTTGCATTTGTAATAAGAGGCTATTCTCCTTCCGAAGAAAAATAAAGAAAATATAGATTGCTTCTGATATACCGCTTACGTATTTTAAACCAGTTTCCTTAAAATGTTATGTAAAAAATGTCCATTATCTTAAACTTACTCTTGTAGTTGGTAATAACTAAAATCAGTTATTTGATGTAAAAATAGAACAATATTTCATTCTTCCAAAATAGCCAAGAGGCAGAATAAAAAACACATTATTATTTGATATAAAAAAGAACGTATCATTCTTCCGAAATAGCAAAGAGGCAAAATAAAAAACGCACTATTATTTGATGTAAAAAAGAACAATGTTTCATCCTTCCAAAATAGCAAAGAGGCAAAATAAAAAACAAATTATTATTTGATGTAAAATAAGAACAATGTTTCATCCTTCCAAAATAGCAAAGAGGCAAAATAAAACGCACTATTATTTGATGTAAAAAAGAACATTGTTTCATCCTTCCAAAATAGCAAAGAGGCAAAATAAAAAACGCATTATTATTTGATGTAAAAAAGAACAACTGGTTTCATCCTTCCAAAATAGCAAAGAGGCAAAATAAAAACGCATTATTATTTGATTCAAAAAAGAACAATGTTTCATCCTTCCAAAATAGCAAAGAGGCAAAATAAAAAACGCATTAGTATTTGATGTAAAAAAGAACTATGTTTCATCCTTCCAAAATAGCAATTAAAGAGGCAGAATAAAAAACGCATTATTATTTGAGGTAAAAAAGAACATTGTTTCATACTTAGCTTCCAAAATAGCTAAGAAATACTAGAGAAATCTACCCTTGGTACCAGAGGTTATTTTCTCCAATAAATACGAATACTAGATCAAGAAACCCTCAGTTCTAGAGTAGGAGAAATCCGAATAAAAGGCGATTATTTTATGTGCGTCATCCTTCACGAATACATAGACATTCCGGGGAAGGTCTGCAGTATACATTAATGTCGTTTGTCACAATTGCATTTCAATCGGAAAGAATAGATCGTTGTAAAAGAACGGGGAAAAATTGAAGAATTCCTGGCATTTTATCTTTGGCAGATAAATTATTGTAGTTGAGAATTGAATTTTTACTTGAAAAATTAAATCGAAGTATAATAAATTGATATAAGCTAAGCTTATAAATCTCAGACAGGAAATTTTCTTCGTTTTTCTATAACTGTTAGTTTGTTGTAGTTAGTTCAATTGCCAAGCATACTTGTAATTCTTAACAGACATAGAACAATTCTGCCATTTGATATTTGTGATATATATTATTGTATTTCGTTTTACTACAACTGGTTAAGTTCAATTCGAAATTTTGATTTTGAAGAATAAAGTAAAATAGTTTGATGTGTAATAAATTGTTTTGTCGCACAAAACTGGAGATTTTCCCAGGCTTACCTTGTTCGCTTGTTGACTGTGGCGAGTATCAATACTCCATTACCATGCAGGCCAATTTAGCTATCCTTAAAGAAAAAACCGGAAATGTATCAATAATAGCACAAGTATACTTAGAGTAACAAACAAGCTCAAGCTACGTGCGTGAAATCGACAAACTCGGATCAAATCAAATCTCCGATCATTCCTTCGATTCGACTAATGAGTTCTAGAATCCAGATATTCGAGAATATTTGATCATTTTTTACTTCTATTGTTGTAGGACTATTTGTTACTATAGCTGTTACTTAGTTACTTACTCAATTTGTGCTGTTGATCGAATAGCTAGAAACGATTGCCGATATTCATTCAATATTGATAAAGATATCTAGAATCGAGCACGGAATCGTATATTCAAGGACAGCTGAGCGGTTTTCGATTGGTCGTAGTATCTGTCGTTATTGCTCAGCTACTTGCTCATTCATCTTTTGCAAACATCAACAAAGTATTCCCGATCACTTATTCGATTGTACTAAAGCGTTCTAGAACGCAGAAGTTCTAGAGTTTAAATCGATGCTATTATGATGCTATCGATCGCATTACTGAGTCACGATATAATATATCCATTGAAATGAATTCACTTGATAATTGATTTTATCAAGGATTTTAGGCACGATGATTGAAACAGTCTACAAAAATGACATTTAAAATGTTTCCTGTATAAATATGATGATAGCCGCAAACCAAATCGCAAAAAAACAATTTCGTACAGGCCCCCGAGGCAATACATGGCCAACAGGGGCTATTCCAGGGAAGGGGAGTTTCTTTGTCTATAAAGTGGTAGGGATGATCGGTAGTCGATTTGTAAAAAAAAAGGTTCATTAAAGGAACGCATAAAGCTTTTTCAGCCGGTCCTTTTGATCCGCTAAATGTTTGGACGGTTAGAGGTTTATGGTCGTGGCTACTCGGTTCCGTGTGAACAGCATGTCCAGGTCGATTTTTTAACTGGTCAAAAATTCTACAGGTCCCACGAGCACGTAGCCTAAGGTCTTGATGATTTATAATTTAACCCCTATGAGGTACGGCAATGCGATGTCAGGGGTTACTAACTGAGCATACGCAGTCGTGTTATGTAATTGACTTTTAAACCAGAACATAAAAAAAACGAGAAACTACGCACACGAAATATTCTACAGTAAGGGAGCGGTCATTATTTATGGTCGGGTAGGGGGTGGGTGATTTTTTGCTTTTCACAACCCCTCCCTTGCCATAAATATGTTTTTCATGACCCTTCCTTCTGGTGTTTGCCAAGGAAAATTAGTAACCCCTCCTTCAGAAGCCTTGAAAATTCCACAACCCCTCCTCATCACCCACCCCCTACCCCACCATAAATAATGACCGCTCCCTAAAAGGATCGGCTAGGAAAAACCGGAGTACCCCAGGGAATTAACTGAGAAACTAAGCACACGAAGTATTCTACAGTAAATGGATCGGCTAGGAAAAACCGGAGTACTCCCGGGGAATAAACTGAGAAACTAAGCACACGAAGTATTCTACAGTAAAAGGATCGGCTAGGAAAAACCGGAGTTCCCCCGGGGAATAAACTGAGAAACTAATCACACGAAATATTCTACCGAAAAAGGATCGGCCTGAACAAACTGAGTACACATAGGGAATAATAATCCATTAAACAGAGGAGACCGCGCGAACCATTAAACTCGTTATAGAGGCACCCCAAGCTGAACGGATAAAGGAAGAAATTGAATGTAAATAACCAATTTCTAACCAATTTCTAATTGCAATTCCTGTGTAATCAAATGAATGTCGGTAATCCAATAGTTCGAATTAATATTAGACAAACTAATTTATAGAGGGCTTTTTTGTCTAGACGAGAAAATGGCCAACGAATTTTGACTCAAAAATACTTAATGTAGGAAGAGGATTGTGTCGGTGTTTCTAAAAAAAACAATATACAAAATTGAAAAAAGGAAATTGATTATATAAATAAATGGTAACTAGCGAGTAAACTAGTATAGACTGCGAATTAATAACAGTGGTTTGCAGGGCCCTATCTGCCATGGATATCTGCCAATGAGAAATATCGTATTTGAACACATGTAAAAAATACGATAATTTTACATGTGAAAATATCGTTTTTATCAGTTTTGTATAAAAATAATAATTAAAATAAACAGAATCATACATGGGCGCTTGGGGATATGGAAACTATCTTCTTCCGTTTAATGGAGCCGTCTCAACCACGATGCTTTGCGCGCCTATATTATTGTTTACTTGCTTGCAAAGCGAGCCTTCACCAACGTTGCGTTTTATCACCCCTTTTCTGCGCTCACTTGTGAGATACACTCTTTCCGAGAAAGTTTGTCACTTAAGAAAAGCCTACAAGCTAGTGGTGCAAAGGGTCAGAAACTAAATGTGCATTCAGCATTCCTTTCTTGTTGTCTAATAAGTCAAATAGTCATTTCTCAATAACACATTGACAAATGTGGCAATGTTGCCATGAAATCCTTGTGTTCTAATAAACTATACACAGGTTACACGTAGTCCCATGCGCTACTAGCTTGTATGCTTTTCACTTCACGGGTGACAAAGTTTCTCGTAAAACGATTATCAAATTTGAACGTTTGAAGGTAAATTCCATATATCTGCGCGCCCATGTAATACTATCTACGTATGATACTATGAGTGCAAATAGGCACGATTATTTTCACCAAAAGAAACCCAAACCAATTACATATAAATTGAAAGAGTTTAAACGTTTATGTGACGTCATCATTTAGCTCCATACGGTGCAATAATTTCTTTATTCATAGTTTCTCTGTGTCAAGGACCGATTCATTTTAATAGCCACATTTCATAATGATCAATCTGTATTTATTAAAACCAAGCTTTCGGGTTTTTAGCTAGTGGTCCGAAAGCTTGGTTTTAATAAAATACCGGTTGATGAAACGTGGCTATTAAAAAGAATACTACAAATTGAATTACTGACAAGACACTATTTTAAAAGCTTATGAAAAGACGACCCAGATTAGGTCACCTATAATGATGAAATGAGTTTTGGGCTTCCTGTGCCAATATGGCGCCCATACAGCGGCCAATGTGATAAAACCGAAAAGAGATGAGAAAGATAAAACAAGATAAAGGTAAAACAAGATATTATTTTGAAAGCTTGAAAATACAATCATAAAAGTCCAGATTATATCATCTATGTAAACAAGTTTTAGGCTTGTAAAATGACGAAATGTTTTTTGGGTTTCCTGTGTCATTATGACGCCAAAACAGTGGCAAGATAACACAAGACATTATTATAAAAGCTTTGTATGAAATTAGATCTTAAAAGTCCAGATTATATCACCTATATAAACAAATATAACGAAATGTTTTCTGGGCTTCCTGTGTCAATATGGTGCCCGAACAGCGGCAGTGTTAGAAGACCGTTAAAAGATAAGGAATAAATATATTGTACACGTAATTTCAGCCTTTTATTACCTGACCATAAGCTGAAACTATAGATGATAGGACTACACGAGTAATCAAGTCGTTGGGCTTCCTGTGTATACTATGGCGCCTAAAAAGCGTCGTAAGGCACTCCTGTTAGTGTAATAGCTTTCTTTCAAAGAGATGCTTTATGTATCTTAATGTATCGTCCATTAAGTGGATTCAAGACACAATAAGTAAAGATCCATCAGATACCATCATGCAAGGATGGCTAGGCCGTTGGGCTCCCTGTGTACAATATGGCGCCTAAAAAGCGTCGTAAGTCACTTCTATTAGTGTAATAGCTTTCTTTCAAACAGATTCTTTATGTATCTTAATGTATCGTCCATTAAGTGGATTCAAGACACAATAAGTAAAGATCCATCAGATACCATCATGCAAGGATCATTAGGCCGTTGGGCTCCCTGTATACAATATGGCGCCTCATTTACACGAGAACACAGATAAGATTTCGTATGACTGTGAAAAGTTCAGTGCCGTGTACGTGCCTTGCCACGACAATATATGATGTTTCTAGAATTTTTTGACGTGCCTTGTCGTGCATTATCAGCGTTCGTGTTGTGAGCTTTTCACAGTCATGTACGAAATCTGCTCTAAAAACCGATATACTAGAGCGCACTATACTAATAGCTTTTCTAAATAGGCTTTTGTGTTGGTGGGAATTAATCAGATAAAACTCGAAAACAATTTACAACCGCTTACTGACAAGAACTAATAGTTAAGATATGGAACTCGCTACAATCTGACCATAAAAAGTGTAATCTGCAACAACTTAAGTCAGCTTTTTTTAGCAAATCACTTGTCTAATTCAATGACCAGAGTCTCCATAGTCCAGAGTCTCCACAGTCCAGAGTCAAATATTGTTCAATGATATAGTTAGTATATTAATCTTGTTGAATGTACAAGTACATGTAAATAGTTGTTGAAAAACCTTTTTTTTTTTTTTTCGTCGCTAGTAAACGAGATGGGCTAAAGCTCGAAACATCATCAAAGTTAAGTTTTTTACGATGTTACATATTTCATTCTATTATACCGCTATCGTTTACATCAAACACTGACGCAGCCTATACTAGTTTACTCGCCAGTTTCCATTTCAGTAGTATCATTTTAAAGGTGTTGCACATTTCATATCATTGGTTCATATTATACACCGACGCAGCATATACTAGTTAGTTTTCATCAATGCGTATATCTTTAATTTCAAAATTTCAGCACATCTCAAGTGATAAATGCACAAAAATACTTTGTAAAACATTTACGTTCCTCATTATCTGACGATGTCTCGATGGGCCGCAATGAATTCCAATTCCAAGAATAAAAGTATATATGTAGATCAAAATCTATGAACAGCTAATGCATGGGATATATTATATGTATCTACAGTCAACCTTTGCATAGCTTAAGCCTTAGTTAGTTGTTATCGATCTTCTGTTATTTATCAGGCTTGAGCTAAAGTCATTTTTCTTGGCCTGGCGACTGAAGAAAGCGCTCTATTGTATTGTATAGCAGTATATAGCTTAAATGAAAACTAGCGAGTAAACTGGCGTATATAGGCTGCGTCAGTGTTTGATATAAACCATGTAAACTATATACGGTAAATGGAAACTGGCGAGTAGACTAGTATAGGCTGCGTCAGTGTTTGATATAAACGGTAAATGGAAACTAGCGAGTAAACTGGCGTATATAGGCTGCGTCAGTGTTTGATATAAACCATGTAAACTATATACGGTAAATGGAAACTGGCGAGTAGACTAGTATAGGCTGCGTCAGTGTTTGATATAAACGGTAAATGGAAACTAGCGAGTAAACTGGCGTATATAGGCTGCGTCAGTGTTTGATATAAACGGTAAATGGAAACTAGCGAGTAAACTAGTATAGGCTGCGTCGGTGTTTGATATAAACGGTAAATGGAAACTGGCGAGTAGACTAGTATAGGCTGCGTCAGTGTTTGATATAAACGGTAAAAGGAAACTGGCGAGTAGACTAGTATAGGCTGCGTCAGTGTTTGATATAAACGGTAAATAAAAACTGGCCAGTAGACTAGTATAGGCTGCGTCAGTGTTTGATATAAACGGTAAATGGAAACTAGCGAGTAAACTGGCGTATATAGGCTGCGTCAGTATTTGATATAAACGGTAAATGGAAACTGGCGAGTAAACTAGTATAGGCTGCGTCGGTATTTGATATAAACGGTTAATGGAAACTAGCGAAGAAACTAGTTAAGGCTGCGTCAGTGCATGTTTGATATATTAAACGATGGGTAATATAATGAAATTTGTAACACCGTAAAAAAAGGCTGACTTTTCTTTATATATATATATCTTAACTTTATATATATATATATCTTAACTTTATGTATACATATCTTATGTATATATCTTAATGTTACTTACATATAAAGTTCAGAACGAACCAGTTTTGATCTTGTAAACACCGTTCAAGTTTTGCTGCGGGTCGTTTCAAGTCCAATGTGTAAACCGTTGTATACCGTCCTATTACCGTGCGTTTGTTCGTTCTAATATTAACATACACGTGTCATATTACATCTAATATCCTTCATTTCCAAACAATTCAGTTTATTTGTTGACTCAGCTTTAGTAATTCAATTTGTTCAATTTTCAAAAACAACATTGTTTAAATAGCCGCTAATAGAACGTTCAGTCGAAATTGACTCGGAAGAAAAAGATCGATTTGGAATGAATATTGAGAAATGGAACACACCATCAAACAAACGCGCAAGTACAGCACTGTTGCGTTGGAATAGAATGCCGACTCAAGATAGAATAGAATACTCCATAATTGAAAAAAGAACGAAAGATCGTACGAACGATTATCATGAATGAATGGAATGGTCGATCGCGAACAAATTGTAAACAAACGATCGAATGAATGATCCTGGCGATCGAACGAAAAGAAGATCGAAAAGAAAACAAAGCAAAGAGAATGAATAAGTTATGGTTGAAATATAAGCTGATAGTTTAGCGATTTAATTGAAAAACAAATTCATTACGGTTTTGGAAGTTACTGTTTGTTAAATAAAACACCTATAGTTGGATAAAGCCATTTACAGTGCAAATACTCGAACCAAGGCTACCCAAACAAAATTTTCACAAATTATTCAATCCCTATACAATATAATTCCGGTGTTTTTTGTTAACTGTATTTCGACAATAAAATTTTCTGAACCATAAATTTCCCGTAATTCTATTGTTTAGATACTTGGACGTGGTTGGATGATTTGTGAAATATTCGTTTGGGTGGCCTTGGTTCGAGTAGTCGCACTGTAAATATTAATTAAAATGACTAACTTTAGGCGTTCTATAAGAGATATACGTTACAGCTACACTAAAAAGGTTTTTGAATGGATGAATGAATGATTGAATAAATGAATGAATGATTGAATAAATAAATGAATGAATGAATGATTAAATATATGAATGAATGGGTTATTGATTGAATGAACGAACCACAACAATACCACAACTACCTAAATATAACGTTTTACCTTTGAGTGCGATGAGCATCCGGTCGAAGAACAACAATATCATTATTTTCGTTGCACTGTTTAATGTAACAAGTACTTGATACTCAAATTTACTGATATGAATTCTTAACTGGCTGGCTGATTGGTTTAAGTACCATCGTGAATGAATCAAAGAGACCATCGCCGATTATTGGGGTTATCTTTAAAGCTCTTAATCCTGGATTAGCACTAATCTGCCTTTGACTTACCGTGCCCTGGTTATACTGAACATTGTTTTGTACTTCCAGTATGTGAGCGTTTGAAATACACCTAATTCAAAAAAGGTTCAAGGGGCGAACGGCGATTGGTGATTGCTCGACCGAAAGCAACTGTGGGTAATACGAATTTCTTATTATTTCTTTCAGTCTAAATTACCCAAACAATGCCTCCACCGTTCAGCGATGACCTTAGGGTGTCTCGAAGGTTTGTCAGTAAGAAAGCAAGTAAAATTAAATGCTATTGCCACTCCTCATGATCGTAAGTCATGTGACTAAGGTGTGTGCCTGCATTACAGCGGTTACAAGTGTTTTATTATAACTGCTATCTAGCGGTTTCCTTAAATTGGTGAACTCGTTTTTCCTTATTTTTCTATTGTAAAATATCTTGTTTTTCTTTCTGTCATTTCGTGAGCTACTGATAATTTTCCGATAATCTCCACAAATCTTTTCAATTAGATTGAAAATGTTGTATAATAAAAAAAGAAAGGACCGTTAATTTGACTAATATGAAGGTGATAATCCTTCGTTTGTTGATAAAATAGCAATTTCCCTCATCCCTAACTCGGATACCTAACTATATACAATACAATACAATAGACCTTCTTTCGACACGATAAGACGTTATATAGTAGCTTGTAGGCTCGTGCATAAATAGATAAATAAAAACACTTGAAAAAAATCTATAGAAATATAAAAAAAAGTAATTACACTTTTAAGAATGTCATAAAAAATACATCATTAAAATTTTACATAAAATTATTTTTTATATAATACTAACTTTTTTTTATAATTCATCATAACGGCATTAAATTCAAACTCTTTAAGATATAGCGGTTTAACTGCGTCGGTTTCTAAGAAAACTTTTGGAGAACAAATTTATGATAACTATAGTATATATATATATATGCGCATGCGTTGGTGTTTCTATGAAACATCTAAAATGTATACGATAAGCATCATTTGCTAAAAATGTTACCTTAAAAAGTAGAAAATAGAATAGTATATTCAAAGCCGCCTTGGGTGTCAACCCTTCGTATCTCATCAAACTAACTTTTCCTTGATTCTGCATGCAAAAGGTTATCATCGCATTTATGACACCCAAGATTTTAATTTGAAATTCGTAAGACAATATGTCAAAAGCATGTCTAATCTTCATGGTGGTAGTAATTTTTTTTAAAAGCTCAGTTGTAATTAAAATGTCACTATCGTATAGAATCTCAAGAAGCTTCCAGGTAAAAGGGCATTTCCAATGCAAGAAATCTCACGGCCAGACTCTAATTATTGCACCAATTAATCGCCCTTTGCACGTGAACATCCAACTCAATTGATTCAACTGTATTCTAGATCTCTGAATATTTAATTTTTGTACATAACATGCCCTTTATGCGATGAAAAATGTTTTCAGTGATGACTTTGGATTGATTTCTGCCAACTTGTTTATTAGGAACGATGAGTATATAACATTTGAAAACATTTGTGGAGTTAGTTGCTAAGTGTTGTTCATTTGTTCAAAGCATGGCAAACTTTGAAGCTTGAACTTGAGGTTTGTTAGAAGAACGTTAGAAGAACATTTGTTTATTAGTTTGACAGGCTTCGCTTTGCAGCTAAAATTGTACAATTGTACAGTTCTATGTTGTACCTTGTTTTAAAACAAAAACAAAACTGGTCGGGACGTAAAAGAACCACAGAGGAAGTAAACAAATCTCTGGCCGTGACTCACCCTCAGTACTCACTCTCACACACGTACTGTAATTTGCTATATATGATCCATGGATTGTTGCAAATAAATAATGTAGATGTAGATGTAGAAAACAAAAATGAAAACAAGATAGCGTACTCACGTTCTGATCTTCAGTCGTCGAGGTAGTCAATAGTTGGAAGAATTCTCTTCCTACTTCACCCATTATCTATTGTGCGCTTTCAATTATAAGTAATCGGAAATGCTTTTTACTTAGTGACTGTAGATTTATACGGTCAAGGACACGAAACGGTCATAGTAAGCAACTGTTCTGCATTCATCGCGGCAGCAAATGTTCCAAATGATTGCTCCCCGACATGCGCGACTTAATGCATAACGAGGCACGTGGGATTTCGTAAAGTGGAAATGTATTTTTAACACGGGCATCCGCTTTTGTAAGATTGACTAGAATCTTTTATTTAACGTTGTCTTGGTGACCGGAGGTCGAATGAATGCACAATGAGGCAAGTGGGATTTCTTGAAGTGGAAATGTATTTTTAAGATACTTTTGTAAGATTGACTAGAATCATTTATTTCATTTTGTTTCATAAAAAAACGTTGCCTTGGTAACCGGAGGTGTTCGAGTGGCAATTACCACGACCGAAAGGAACCATGGGAGCTGATTTCATATCAATAACAACTTAACGCCGAAAGACAATTTGTGGTAATTGAGGTTCAATTAAATCACGACCCAATATCCTTAACTTAATTGTTTGAGTATGGTTTTTTTACTCTGATGATTTCCTTGTGACTATTTAGACGTCTTATAAATAATTATATTCTCCATGCATTTCGGGTTCTTTGTCTTTTTGAATATTATATGATATTGTATTTATATTATAAATCAAGTTATTTTCATTTTACAGAACTGTGATTATGGCGGAAGGTAACTGATTAAAAGCAAAGAAAAATAAACATGAAATTAATATATAAATTATTGAATGAATGAATAAATGAATATAATATAGACACATGTACACGGATGGATAGATAGATGGAAAAATAAATGTTTGAATAAATAAATAAATCGATCAATAGATCGATGGATAGATGAAGAATGAATAAATATGTGATTTAGTGAATGAATGAATGAAACAATAAATAAATAAATAAAAATAAATAAATAAATAAATAAATAAAAATAAATAAATAAATAAATGAATCGATGGATGAACATTTAGATGAATGAATCAGTGAATGAATGAATGAGGACATGAATGAATGAATAAATGGATGGATGGATGAATAAATAGATGATTGAATGAATGAGTGCATGAGTGCATGAATGATTTAATAAATAGATGGATGGATAGTTGAATGCATGTATGAATGAATCAATAAAATGGATGAATTTGTGTATATCCCGGATCAATAAAACGATAAATGGATGAACGACATACGTACTTAGACGACAATATTTATAAATAAATCATATAGAGAGAGAAAATAGACGATACAAAAGCATTATGCCTTCAAGCCATGTTCAATGGATACATTTAATTACACAGCGGAAGCAAGATTATATAAAGAATAATAAACTAATGCTTATTAAGCACATTTTGTACTTCAAAAATATCTCGATTTGTGTTTAGAAACACCGACTACTTATTGTCATGAATAGTGAATTTAATTAATGGCCTATATATAGAGTACTACAGCTACCAGTCGAAAGCTGCGTTTTCGTTGGCCCCCTAATACAGTACCGCTATTGTTTGGTTAGGTTTAGGGCAATTGTTTGGAAAGACTCTATTTTTTAAACCAATCCTAAACGATGTTTCGATTTGGTGCTGACTTTCCCTATATAGAGTACGGACAAATCGTCTCCACCGTCAAATCGTCCGTAATATTCGTCCGTTTTCATGATTTGTCCGTCATGCATAAAAAGGGATTGATAATTTGATATTTTATAGTGGGGTGAATTAAATCCCAAACACTTACACCCCTCCCATCCCCATCCCCCAAAATAATATAAAACGGTCCGTCCATAAGACGATTTACTGCTAGTGTGAAAACAGCTAATAAGTAAGGCTCCCACTCCTCCCCCCTCCCCCCTCCCCTTATAAAATATAAAACGGTCCGCGTCCATTTCAGTTACTGCTAGTGTGTGAAAACAGCTAATAAGTAAGGCTTAGTGAGCTCTTCGCTTTGCTATTGATATGTAAATTGTGAACAAGTGAACAGCTGTTGAGGTCACTACTTAGATAAATATAGGTTTTTGATATAGTAAAACTGAAGCAATTCTAAGACAATCAATAACCAAACTTATAATAACTGAACAATAAATTGATCTCTTGAGACTCGTTCAGATGGGCGGTTTTTGTATAGATTGATATAGATATATATTTAAGATGTATTCTGCGCGATTTTGCGGCTGTTTCTGGAGCAATTTTCTTTTGCAAATTTCATGCGGTTTTACCAGTTTTTAAAAAGGGTTATTTTGCAGCAACATTAGTCATGATTTTTGCAAAGCTTATACTACGATTCTAGACGCTTTTGTTTCAATTTGCGCGCTCATTTTAGTCCAGCTTGCGCGAGATTTTTGGCTTATTTTGCTACCGTTTGCTACATATATTTTAGCCAAAGTTTAATAGAAAATTGTGAAGCGGTTTGACGCACAAATTTAAAACCAAAACTATCTATAAGTTAAGGAAAAAGTAGAGTGTATTTTGTATCAACTAAATATAAATATATATTGATTTAATACATATCAATGGCCTAATGATGGGGGGTAAATATATTCATTTAAGAAAATCATGATTATGTAAGTACTAGAAATTATTGAGATAAATTTTACAGAAACAAAATCAGCAAACTGATTCAGAACTATATATCTAAATTTATTCTACGAATTGAACATGCTGTCTTTACCGTGAAAGAGACAGACATTAATGTCACTATGACACATTAATAGAATCCTTTTTAGAAAAATGGCATAAATAATTAGTTTTCTCACATTACAAAAACCGTCACTTACTGACCGCTAGGAAGAAAGAAGCTATCGTTTATAAATTAATATATATCATTCATATTGATTAAAGCAATGAAAGATCAGATAACTATAGGTATAAGTGCTTTGAAGAAAAATATATTTCAATATAAAAATAGCTATTTACCTATATAGCAAACAATTTTCAATATTTAGTTATTTCTATTAAAAATGAATTGATCATGAATGGTAATGCTAATCAATACGATTTAGAAACAGTACGTTATTTCTGTTCGATGAGTAGAAAAACTATAGCCGTTAATAGCATTGAGAATTCGATCGAATGAACTATTATTAAGAATGACTGAATCGATTCTATAAATAACCGACGGCTGTACTTGTGAATGCGCCTCTCAAATTGAATAAGAATTGATGGGATCGATTTTCTCGAAAACACTGTTAAATTGTGTTAAAAATATCCCTAAAAAACTGTCATTATTAAGCTATCTGGGTTCATGGGGGTATCAGAGGTTATTTTCTACTTGCTTCGGTGTTAAATCTGACGGTTTGTGAAGCAACGAGATCTTCTAAAGGACAAAAATAAATACCCATACTAGATCAATAAGAGTAATGTTCAGCCTAAAATATTGAATTTTATTAATGTTTTTTTTGTCATAACCTTTTCCAACAAAAATTCATCTTTTTTATAATTCAAAATGAATTAAAATTGACAGTCAATAATGGTGGTTGAAAATCAATAGCTCATTTTTAGCATTTTTAGCATAATGTTCAGCCTAAAATATAGAATCTTATTTATGTTTTTTGTCATATTCTTTTCCAACAAAAAATCACCGTTTCTTCAAAATGGATTGCAATTGCTAGTCTATAAAGGTGGTTGGAAATCAATAGCTCATTTTTAGCATAATGTTCAGCCTAAAATATTGAATCTTATTTATGTTTTTTGTCATATTCTTTTCCAACAAAAAATCACCGTTTCTTCAAAATGGATAGCAATTGCTAGTCAATAAAGGTGGTTGGAAATCAATAGCTCATTTTTAGCATAATGTTCAGCCTAAAATATTGAATCTTATTTATGTTTTTTGTCATATTCTTTTCCAACAAAAAATCACCGTTTCTTCAAAATGGATTGCAATTGCTAGTCAATAAAGGTGGTTGGAAATCAATAGCTCATTTTTAGCATTTTTAGCATAATGTACAGCCTAAAATATAGAATCTTATATATGTTTTTTTTTTGACAAAACCTTTTCCAACAAAAAAAAAAACATCGTTTCTTCAAAATGAATTGCAATTGCTAGTCAAAAAGGTGGTTGAAAATCAATAGCTCATTTTTAGCATTCAGTAAGTAAATAAAAGTATTGGCTCACCTGGCAGGGTTCAATCTTGTATCTTCACCGTAGTTCTCTTCGACGTCCCGTTGTTAAAACACTGATGAACAATCTACAAGTAATGTATACAATCAGTAAAGACAGTGTTATACCGCGGAGACGGTTGATGACGCGAGATGGCAATCGCTAACCACTGATATTGCGCTGTTTTTATCACCTTATCGTACGCTGAATAATTTTGATATTAAAAGATGCTAGATCAGCAAAGAGACAGGTATACCGATTCTGAGTCGACGGACAGGTTGATGACGCGAGATGGCAATCGCTAACCACTAATATCGTGCTGTCTTTATCACCTTATCGTGCACTGAATATATTAAATATGTTAGATGATGTTAGATCAGCAAAGAGACAGGTATACCGATTCTGAGTCGACGGACAGGTTGATGACGCGAGATGGCAATCGCTAACCACTGATATTGCGCTGTCTTTATCACCTTATTGTGCGCTGAATAATATTAAATGATGTTAGGGGCAACCCATTTTATTTTTGAGGGGGTGGGGGGTGGAAGAGCGCTTGCCAACGGGCTAAAACAAAATTTCTTGAACGGACCAAATCTTCCAACTTCCCCTCAAATATCAAATGGTCCACCCCTTAGATCAGCCAAGACACAACTATACCGCTTCGACGGTCAGGTTGACGACGCGACATAGCAATCGTCAGCTGCCAATGTTGCGCAGTCTTTATCGATGGTTTTTTATGCTTTATCGTGCGTTGATTGAAATTTGAATTTGTTAATTGAATCAGCGGTTTGTAGACGCGGTATCGTTAGTTATTCATTTTGCACAGTGTTTTTCGATAGTTATGCCTTGTCATGCGCAGTCGTGGTGACATATCGTGATGTCATATTCACAACATAACAATCACATGCAATCGCTTTCGTGTACTTTTAGCCGATGTCATAATCGTCTTGTTATGTGCCGACCAACATTGACGCAACGTTGGGTAAATCCGCATAGAAACACTGCAAATTGTTCCTTACTTTCAAGCAAAAAAAAAACGTCCTAGTTCAAACTTCATTTAAAGAAAAATGAAAAACTTTTGATATACACTCAAATACAGAATCATTGTTTTGTTCCAATTCATAGACTGGGGCCGCTAGGATGTATGGGTAATTTGTTTACCAGCTACGTTATATTTAGTTAGATAATACTGTGATTATTTGCTTGCTATCCGTGCACTCGAGGGCTTTTCCAACTTATAACTCTTCCGCATGGGAAAACGCAGAGAATTGAAGCTGTTTAGATATAGTTTAGTTTTATAAAAGCATTATTGACGCTGTAAATTCAATAGAGAGCAATAATAGAATTCATTTGCAAAACAAATTGAATTAAGTTGTATAATTGAAAATATGTTTTTGTCGCGATGTTTGAAATTACAACAAATTTGTTATAGGTTACCCTGGAGCCACACTAATTAGCCATGGCGGTGGTAACTTGGAGAAATGGCTTAGAATTACACGAAGTAAACAAACAAATTAAGCAAATTTCAAAAAACAATATCAAATGTTTCAGAAAAAAACGCAGAACAACGACAACAGTAGCAACAGCAATAAATAGAGTCAGTTTACTCGATGGCCGTAGCTGTTGAAGTTGTGAAATGGGCCTGCCCTTTATTAAGCACTATTTTTTTATATTCTTTGAATTAAAAATAAATGAATTCTGGGAAATTAAGATTGATAGGTTATTCTTGGAAAATCAATCATTGGATCCATGAAAAAGTTGATATTTTAATCATCTACTATAGTGTTCTTTGTTAATTTTGTTTGTAGTTTCCTGAGAGTATTTAAATTTTCCTTAAAGCTTTTCTATTTTTGTCAGATATTAAAAATAAATTTAATAATGATAGTTTCTAAATTGGACATTTAACATGAATACATAGACAGGAAGCAAAAACATATACTTCAGTTAATTGTTTGTCATTTTCATTTTTGTCAGTCCGGGGAGGGGGGGGGGGGGGGGGGGGGGGGGACATAATATCAGGTATGCTCATCGGGAATTTTCAAAAACACCCTTCAAAGATACCAAAAGGTCCTTTACATTGTAGCCCCTTGGGGATATATCACATACATAAGAATTTTAATATTAATATCAATACCCCAATCTAAAAAATACTGATTTTTACCCCTATGAGATACTGAACAAGCATACCCGTTACTTTTACCCACCGAGTACCTCCCCCCCTTGCTTGAGAGCACTTGGAAATATTAAATACGGATAATAGTTGCAGTACTTAGTGTAGCAGTATTGTTTATAAAACAAACGTTTAACACAGGAAGCTCCGAACTAAAGGAACAAAAGTTTTGATTGTATTGTTTGATTGAGTAAAATTAGATATCAAAGTAATCTAGTAGAGCGAAAACACTAAAACTATGAAACAAAAACAAAATAATTACTAACTAATAGTTTTTATTTAGTGACTATTTAGTCAGTATCACTCAACCAGAAACATCAAATACAAAAGGAAACATACCTCATTACAACTTTACTTGTCTTTGATAGTGACTAATAGTCACTAAATAAGAACTATTCCACAGTAGCAATTTGATTCTATTTCATTTATATAGTGTTTGCACTCTATAGGCTGCGTCGGTGTTTCATGTAAACGATAAAATTCAATATATTAACGAGGGGGTTTGCGGTATTGCGGTATTGGCCATTTTTTAATGCGATATTGCGGTAATGCGGGATTTAAGATACCTGCGTTATGCGATATTTATTCTTTGTTTAAGCGGTATTTCGGTGAAATAAGCAAAATCTAGCGGTAATGCGGGATTTAGAATTCCTGCGGTATGCGATATTAACGGGGGTTTTTTTGTATTTTTTTTTTGGTACGCATGGATGGTGAAAAAAACGAAAACGTTTAATGACCTTTGATTTTAATTAAATGTTGTGCGGTACGCGGTATTTGCGATATATGTTTTGCGGTAATGCGGGATTTTTATATTTTTTTGCGGTATTGCGGGATTGAACCCCCCACCCCCCTTGTCCCCCTCATTAACTCAACATGTTTACTACTGCAAGTCGGTTTACTGAATGAGAGACTAACAACACCTGCCTTCATGTAATGTGTTTATGTTCAATGTCAATACATGCAATGTACTATCAAACAAACTGATGCAAAAACTCATCTATTTCCACAGAAAAATGACCCATTAATTTATATTAGCATAAATACGCAGGTCATTATGAAAGATCGCGCGCGGTGATTGGTCGAGAAACTCACACTATTTATATAGCGTTTTGCGCGCTTTTAAAAATGATAAATGAACAGTTTTTCTTCAAAAAGGCTTGTTTTTCTTTTACTTTTTGAAATAATAGCTTGTGTATTTATTCTAAAACAATTATCCAACTTAGAATCAGTGAATATCGGTGAATAATAACCTTGACTCAGTTATTATTCACCGATACTCACTTCGAATTCGGCGAATCATTGTTAGATAATACAATAATAATAATAATAATAATAATAATAATAATAATAATAATAATAATAATAATAATAATAATAATAATAATAATACTAATAATAATAATAATAATAATAATAATAATAATAATAATAATAATAAAAATAATAATAATAATAATAATAATAATAATAATAATAATAATAATAATAATAATAATAATAATAATAATAATAATAATAATAATAATAATAATAATCAACTTTATTTTAAGAGGGAAGCACTTAACAGTGAAAACTAACAAACTTATGGACCTTAAAACACACAATATACTATAGTTAAAATTACAAGAAAAAATTCGTCTTGTGGATCCACAATAATTTAGACGACTGAGATGGCGCCAATCGTGGTAAATAAGAGGACATACCACAAGAAACTATAGTGAATTTGTTTTTTACCACATTAAAAAATGAGCAAAATAGCAACCGTGGTATGTACTCTTATTTACCACGGCTCTCGACCAATCAGAAAGCGAGAAAATTATCAAATGTGGTAAAAATATAAATACGTAAGTAAGTAAAAAGAAAGATATGTACAATTTGCCTTCCCTTTCGTAATTGGTCTCCATCTGTATTAAACTATAGCGTTTTTGCGTCTTAATTCTTCTTCCATATTTCATTTCAGCATAACTGAAGATTCAAATTGTTTTACTTATATATATAGATCTAATTGCAAAGATGTTGTCATATGAAAAAAGCCGAACATAAGTAATTTAGTAAGATAGGAATATCAGGTGTAACAGAAGGAAGAGTTCAGCTTGAGTGATCTTTTTTTGTCTTTTAATTATGATTATTTTCAACTAGCTAAATTACAAAAGTCAGGACAACAGCTGACAACGTCCTTGCAATTAGGCATTTATTGATTTCTTTATACGTATTTCATTTCAATAATAATATCTTCAGATGGATTCATTAAAATTATTGTTGTAAAGATTCATTAACCTTGCTTTCACAGACTTTGAAGATAAGCACTAGCTAGGGGTTCAAAGGAAGCACGCGCGTATTATAACAATAAACAAATAAACAACTGCGTGCATATCATTTGGCAGTCATTGCCGACTCTCCCTAGCATACTACAAAATGGTAGAAAAGAAAATAAATGCGTCGTGAGCGTCGTGTTTACAAGTGTTAAAAGTGGGATTCTAATTTGCCAACCATTTTCACAATAGAGTATTTAATTTTCTTTGTTGTTATAACAATGGCAGACTGTACACACACCTATACAACGCTGCTTACTGACGTTTAAGACGTTAACCATTCTTTGGAGTAAAATATATGGCGAAGTATGTACTGCACGAACGTCAATTTTGGTGCATCAATTACCAAAGTTCAGCATGAAAAATTACGCAACCCTCCAGTAAAAAAAACAAAAAACACAATTTTACGTGTTGAGAAAAAGCAAACAAATAACTGAACGAAATATATAAACCAAATCTTACCTTTTTCATGTAAATGTCGTTAGAACTTCGTTGGAATTCCTGGAAAAATACAAACAAATTTTAATGGATCGATAAAGCAAAGCAGATACAAAACCAGATCAGCTTAAATAATGCACACTAGTACGTTGAAATACAAGTTTCAGGGCGCGCAGCACAGACACTGTTAGTACTTCATGAGCTAGAAAAGAGGATTTCAAGCGCACGTTGTTTGGACCTTCAACAAGTTGTTTCGTTTCTATCTACATGGCCCCGACTCACTTTATCTTTGAATTTGATCAATACAGAACATATAAGGCTTGCATGCTGTTGAACGTTAGCATGGAAAGAGTACTGTTTTTTTTTGTGCTTCATTTATTAACCCAGCCGTGCGTGTTGTTTACGGTCATCAGGCGCCTAAATACACCAAAGAACTGAATACTGTTTAGGTTTATGTTAATCAATTATAAATAAGCAGCATCCTTCACAAGAAACATAATAAAAAGAACATGAATGACTGTCATTATATATATAATGTATATATTAAAAGAACAAACTCTGCCCAGACTTTGAACTAACCGCGGGCGAGAGCTATATATAAAAAAATAAGAACAGATATAGAACAAATAAGGAAATTATGTTAAAATATTAACGAAGTGTGCGCAATACAAGTATTGTTATTGTTATGACTTTTTGAAATATTGTTTATTTCTTGTACCGGATGTTTTCAAGCTTATCGATAGCAAAAGGTTTCACCAGTAGCAAGAATCGTTCAATTTTCTCATTTTTAAGATATCTTTCAATTTTTCCATTTATTATCGTTCAACTGATTTTCCCATTTTTTAAGATATCGTACAATTTTCCCATTTATTATCCGTCAACATTCCCATTTATTATATCGTTTAATTTTCCCATATATTATCGTTCAATATTCCCATATATTATCGTTCAATTTTTCCATTTATTATCGTTCAATTTTCTCATTTATATTCGTTCAATTTTTCCATTTATTATCGTTCAATTTTCCCATTTATTATCGTTCAATATTCCCATATATATATATATTATCGTTCAATATTCCCATATATTATCGTTCAATTTTCCCATTTATCATCGTTCAATATTCCCATATATATATTATCGTTCAATATTCCCATATATTATCGTTCAATTTTCCCATTTATTATCGTTCAATATTCCCATATATATATATTATCGTTCAATATTCCCATATATTATCGTTCAATTTTTCCATTTATTATCGTTCAATATTCCCATATATTATCGTTCAATTTTTCCATTTATTATCGTTCAATATTCCCATATATTATCGTTCAATATTCCCATATATATATATTATCGTTCAATATTCCCATATATTATCGTTCAATTTTCCCATTTATCATCGTTCAATATTCCCATATATATATTATCGTTCAATATTCCCATATATATATATTATCGTTCAATATTCCCATATATATATATTATCGTTCAATATTCCCATATATTATCGTTCAATTTTTCCATTGATTACCGTTCAATATTCCCATATATTATCGTTCAATTTTTCCATTGATTATCGTCTTACCTTCTGTTTCTTCTGTAGATTGTTCAACGTTGGTCGGCTTACCAAAAAGGCATGCACAACCCTTGAATGTGCAAGAGACAATACAAAATGCAGAATAATTATAACGCGTTTGTTGTTCAAAGCGCAGAAAGTAGGCCGCTTTCAATATTTGATTCACCAACAAGGCACAATTAACGTGAAGGTGGAGTCGCCATACGATACCGAACAGTGTGTTTAAACAGCTTCAAAGTTTGCAATGCAGCTCTAACAAGTAAAGCTATCGATTACAGGCCGTGCATGTGGAAACAATACAACATTCAGTCGACGCTTATTCAGGATGCTGAACAGTTCGTCAAATAAAGAGTACAAGTAAATAAATAGATCCAGTTCCACTTTAAAACTCCCCAGCTATCTTCAGATTCAATATTCCCATATATATATTATCGTTCAATTTTCCCATTTATTATCGTTCAATTGCATATGCACAGGATATTTTTGGAGAGTAGTTTATCAACAAGTTGAAGCTGCCATGCAGGTGTTTTCCTTTCTTCTTTTCTATCCCTCTGATCTTAATTACAAATACAAGGTGAACTGGTTATATCAATACTGACCTTCCAGTAATCTGTTTTAAGCTGAGTTTATTATCAACTCAAGTCTTTGAAAGGATATTTCCGTAATTTAAGGTGTAATCGTCAAGTAAATCTCCGTTATGTGACTTGTAAGGCGCTTAGCAAACACTGACGCAGCACTTTGCCGGATGACCAGTGCAGTCTTCCAAGGAAGTTTAATTAAGCAAATAAAGTTTTGCCTTCGGAAATTCAAGACAAACGTGCAGTTGAACAGCCAGTCAAGAGCACAAGTATCATAAACGATATGAGTAAATACAGATGATAAACAGTCTTTCAAAAAGGTTTCACCATTCAGCCTTACATTACGTTTTGTAAATACAAACGCGCGCATGCAGTTGAACAGCCCGTCAAAAGCGCTTATAAGACATATAATATATTAGTAAACATACAGCTAAGATGACTTTTTTAATAGTCTTTTAAAAAGGTTTCTCCATTTTACGTCTGACAAACTATCGCAGTTGAACAGCCCGTCAAAAGCGCTTATAAGACTTACAGTGCGACTAATGAAACCGGGGCCACCCAAACAAATGTCAAAATAAATAGTTTTTGAGATCAAACAAAAAACTTGTAGAGGGTTCTCACAGGCTAAGATGATTCTTATTCAATCTTTATCTATTCCGTTCACATATAATGAAAATTATTAGCATTTTAAGCAAAAAAGTCAAACATTTGTAGAGATTCTATTGTTCATATTCTCGATCGTGATTGGATAATTATTTAGGTGGCCCCGGTTTCAGTAGTCGCACTGTAAAAGATATTAGTAAATACACAGCTAAGTTGATATATTTAACAGTCGTTGAAAAAAGTCATCGCCATTTTGCGTCTTAGCTTAGTAACGTTCCATAATTAAATAGGAATGGTTGCAGTTGAACAGACCATCAAAAGCGCTTATAAGACATAGAATATATTAGTAAATACAAAGCTAAGATGATATATTTAACAGTCGTTGAAAAAAGTCATCGCCATTTTGCGTCTTCAGCTTAGTAACGTTCCATAATTAAATAGGAATGGTTGCAGTTGAACAGACCATCAAAAGCGCTTATAAGACACAGAATATATTAGTAAATACAAAGCTAAGATGATTTATTTAATAGTCTTTCAAAACAGTTTCACCATTTTGCGTCTTACATAAGGGCGCGCAGATGTACAGCCCGTCAAAAGCGTTTATGAGACATTTATAAGTATTTAGAACGTCCGACATATGTAGAGGTTCAACATCAAAGTATAAGATGAGTTAGTATATGTTCGATAAACACAAAGGCAGTGTGTTTCCCCAATGATGATTGAACGACGCGTTATAACCGCTCTTTATGTAAACATCCAGGAAAACAAGATCAACTTTGACCATTTTAATTTTGTTTCTTATCAATTCTTAAACAAACGACCCTTCATTCATCCATTATAGACACTTTATGTTTGAATAATGGAAAATGAAGTTTACTCCCTGCTTCCTTACTTAATGTCCAGAATCACTGTTGACATCGTATTTTCAAACATCAATGATGCAACATTTACAACTCAAGACCAAAAAAAACACATTGAATTGTCAAATGCTGAGTTTTAAAATTCAATATTTCCAATTGTCTTATTTTACCCGAAAAGATGAGAGATCTCAAGGAAAAAAAAAAATTGCAAGTGAAAAAGCAGAACATATAACAATATACATTTTGTATTCTGAATTTTAAGTTGGTGCAAATTTGAATGTGAATTCCACAAAAAAATATTGAACAAATTAAAGTTTTTTTCCCGAACGTTGAGCTTACAATGATAGAGATACGTGATTAATTGTCCCATGAGGCGTTAACAGGTCTCTATGATTGCAAACTCAACGTTCGTTTCGTTTCGATGCAAAGGCCCGGCTATACCCTTCAAGATGGCGCAGGGAACTGTGAAGTGACTATTTTTGCGAATTTTCGTATTTTCACAACTGAGAGCTATCCTTTGATGAATCTAATCTAATCGTAGAATTTAACCTGAAAATATATCAACTTATCCACTATTAACTGCGATAATACACCAAAACTAAGGATACTACCCGGGCGTAATTTTGCAATATATCATTTTTGCGAAACTGTTTATTTTCACAAGTGAGAGCTATTTCGTGAATAATATACCGCACCATAACTAGGGTAGCCTGATTTTCAGAGCGGGCTTGGGTCCTACGCGATAGCGTAGGTCCCAGGCCCGCTCTGAAAATCAGGCTATAACTAGGGATGCTCCTTAAAATATTGGCGTCAATTATTTTTGCGCAAATATTGAATTTTAGCAAAATTATATAGCGATGTTTTGAACAGCGTTAAAATAAAAAAAGATCCTCCCCATTCCAATATATCTCGCCCCATTGCTATATCACCCGTACACTATATATATCTCGCCCCATTGCTATATCACCCGTACACTATATATATATCTCGCCCCATTGCTATATCACCCGTACACTATATATATCTCGCCCCATTGCTATATCGCCCGTACACTATATATATCTCGCCCCATTGCTATATCGCCATATCTCGCCAAATTGCTATATATCTCGCCCCATTGCCATATCTCGCCAAATTGTTATATATCTCGCCCCATTGAGTCTCGCCCAATTGTTACTATATATCGTCCCATTGGTAGAAATTGGAGGGACCATCCAAGCAGAAACTGAAAGACAAAAACTTTTTCCCAGAATATGTAAGTTATCAACAATCTCAAGGTTCAGAAAGATGTACATCCTTGTTGTGAACAACTGCAATACGAAATTTTCATTAGTTTAGTACTTAAAACTGTGAAAACACCACACCAAAACTCAGGATGACCCCTTAATCATATGCACTCATTGAGTTTCGGTCTTTCGCTCATTTTTCCAAGAATATGGAAGTTATCAACAATCTCAAGGTTCAGAAAGTTGTACATCTATGTTGTGAACAACTTCAACATGGAGTTGACTTGTTAAGTTAAAAATATTTTCTTTTGGACATTTCCATGACCAAAATTGGCTCAATAAACGAATAAATGTCAAAAACATATCCTTACGTTGGCTTAATGCAATTTTTCTTGGTTGAAGTCCTTGCATTTTGTCGCATTTTTTGAATGAACTCAACTTCAACATTCTTCTCTTTTGTCGGAACATTCACAAAATACTACATAAAACTTTATACTGAAGTGACCAAAACGAGGAGTACATACTTTTAAATGAACAAATAGAGGTTCTATTTTGTTGAAAACCTCATTTTGAACTGGCTGTACATTTGTAACTAATATGGCCGACTCTATTCACGTTCAACAATTTGTTAATCGAAAAATGCAATAAATTCTACATAAAATCGCAAACTAAGCGATCAAAATGTTATTAACATACCTTTACTATGCCAGAATGTAACTTTTCTTTGTTGAAAACCTCATATATTGGTTGGAAAACAGCTGAAAAACAACGGAACTTGCATTGTCCTATGACTCTTCGTTGAAACTTTCCAATTTCGAAAGCAGCGACGGACGCGCGCGCGTCAGAAAATTTCGCGCCTTTTATGCAAATTACCCGGAAGTAAAATTATGACTGGACAAATTTCAATTTTATAAAAAGAGGATAGAGCATTTAGAAGTTTCATAAAATTCTCAATACAAAGAAATAAAGTGAAAAACGCAATTCTGGAAAGAAAGTTATTTTTCAAAAGATTGCGCAGACATTATTTTCTACATGTTTTTTTTTTATTTTTATGTATTTGTTTTCACTTTTATTTTTTTCACATTTATTGATTAATTTCTTTAAAAAAACATGAATTAAAATTTTCTGGTGAAAGATATTGCGTTACTGAATTGACAAGCAGCCACCCTCCCCTCCCCACGTAGTTAATTATTTGTAACCATTTGAGCGAGGCTACCTAGTTTTTGGCGGATCGCTCGAAGACACCAAGCAGTACTGTCGGCCATATTTATTGTGGTTGTCGTAAATCATCTTCAAAATGGCTACAGAAAGTGAACAAAAAAACCTATCAGAGGTAAAATAACACCATATACTTAAAGTATAATAACTTAGCTATCTATAGAATGTTTATTTTTCATTATTAGGTAACAGAAGAGGAGAAATTTCGAGCGAAGTTTCCAGGACGAAAACCGAACACCACTGATGTGATGAGAAAACGTCTACAGAAAGGAGGAGTAAGTTGAGCTTCAAACGTTAGTTTTACCTTCCTAAGTATTTTTTTGTAGTTTCTAAGACTTAGTTCTATACTTGTAGGTGAAATATTTTGACTCAGGGGATTATGCAATGGCAAAAAGCAGTGAAAAGAAAGGCCCAATTCCACACAGACCAAATCTCGACGGGCTTGGAGTCGGTAGAGGCATTCCCACCCCAGATAAAATCCCGCACAGAAAAACATCAGTACCGAGTAAGTTGGTGAAAAGACAACAACCACATGTTGAAGTTTCAAACTAAATTTTATTTCGTTTAACAATAGCATTGTAAGTTTATGTTTATTAACTTTTGACAAAATTATATATTACTTTTTCATGCAGAAAGCAATATAATTAAACGGTCAACTTTTTATAAGTTTTAATGATAACTTCATGCTTTACTGCAAAACAACGTTACTAAAAATCAATGTATATTTTTGAAGTTTTTGTTTAGCTCTAGCAATCATTATTCTTTAAAAGAACTTTAGAAACAATTATGTACGAGTCAAATCCAAAGGTGCCCATCCCCCCCCCGGGCAAACCCCGGGCATTTGACAAGACTTGGGTTCCGTATAGTGGGGAATTTGACGCCGATTAGCTACTTGAACGGGCGGGCATTTGACGAGTGTCGGCCATCTTTAAAAATACCCAGAAAGCATTGGAGTCCTAACCACAGGTAGCCCATGATCAGGCAAAAGTCACACGGGAACGGAAACGAAAAGCAAAGAATTGATAGATAGTTTTTCCTTGTTATACACCTATCTCAAAAAACGTCAGAAAGAATTGGCGATTGACGAACAGCGATTGCAAAGGAGCTCTGGGTACTGTTCTTTCACAAGTAAAATTAAATTGACGAAGTATAAATGCTTGTCTTTGTGTTTTAGAGTCGAAAAGTGCAAAGAAAATCCAAGTTATTTCAGTTTTTAAGATAGATTTGTGAATTATATCGAGATCCATCTTTCGGTCGTGCAATCACCAATCAAAAATTGCCAATAACCATTCTCTTCTTCAACGTTTTTTGAAATTTCCCTTCATATTTGATTGTACAAGTTTTGTCTACCATGTTCATGAGACGTCATGTAGTAGAAGGAAGTTTAAGTATTTTCTTTTCTACTTAAAGTAAAATTTGAGTTTATCACTGACTCGAGCTCGAGGGGCGGGCATTTGACCATTCTGTTGTTTCAATAGTGGGGCATTTGACTGTTCAGTTTGCCCAGATGGTGGGGAATTTGACCAATTTTTTTTCAAAAAGTCAAATGCCCGGGGGTTTGCCCGGGGGGGGGATGGGCACCTTTGGATTTGACTCGTACATTATGCCTATTATAATTATTAGTAAATTTATCGAATGTTGCTGCCAAGATTTATAATATATATATATTCGTGTTATGTTTACTATTTTCGATATAAATAAAAATAACTTTGCAGATATCTTTCATTAAGCTTATATACTCCACTCAGAAAATATAAATCTTAAATTTATTATATAAAATGTAGAATAAGATACATTTACACGTACCGTAATTGCATTACTGCATCTCATTTGAGTAACTGTTGTTTTGAATGACTAGTGCCATGCTTACATGGGAATTAGTGAAGTTGTTGAATGAATGAGGTTAGGCAGTCTGAACATTAGTAATTCGTTTAATAATGGCATTTAATATTTCAATCTGGCTCACATTTATTTTAAAAAAGGTTGTTTGTGGCGATATGTCATACCCAGCTGTAAATATTGTTTGGATAATAAATGGAAACTAGCGAGTAAACAATTATAGGCTGCCTCAGTGTTTGATATAAACGAAAGGTAGTAAAGTTAAGTCAACATTTTAAATTTCATTATATTATCTATTATTTTGATGTGTAGAACACTTGGCCTTGTCAATGACCAATGTGTTTGTTACACTTAGTATCAGTGTAGGATAATAATGACATTTTGTATATAGACTATATACTCATTTTAAAACAATAAAACCAGTATTATTTTAATATTTTTGGAATCATTTTCTGTAGTTTTATGCATGGCGCCAGAGCTTGAACTTTACTTGTTATTTTATAGTGACTACTTACAGCAGTAGCAACTAGCAAATTTTGTTAGGCTTTTCTGATCCGTCAATCAGTTCGTAGGTATAGCTTGCATGTATTCTAACTTATAAAGTCATTTGTTAATTTGATGTAAGCTTTGCCATTCAAACTGGTTGATGGTTCAGAAACATTAATTTGCAAGTTGCAATGCAACGATTATAATGTGAAAAAACTGTTTACACTCCATTGCATACATCATGTGCTTTTTCCTGATGTAATTTAGTTGTGTCCGCTACTTAATTCTGTAACTTGTATGTTATCTAAATATTAGAATGTTTTATGTGATAATTTCTTCACTAGTGTGTTAAATCTAAAACTTAAACTAACTGTGAATTATAAATGGCAACTAGTGACTAAGTAGTATAGGCTGCGTCAGTATTTGATATAAACGACAGGTAATATAATGAAATTTGTAACACCATAAAAAATGTTGACTTAACTTAACTGACGTAAAGAGTTACTGTGAATTGCTAATTGTGTGTTAAATCTAAAACTTAAACTAACTGTGAATTGCTTATTGTTTCTTTCAGTTTCTTTCCATCTTGGAAAGACCTACAATAATAATCTTTGTTAAACTATGTTTATGTATACATCTATTTCAATTAATGTTGACCATCTGGAAATAGTTGATCTGAGACCAAGAGCAATTGTGGGAGCTCATTGAAAATGCACTATTATAATCACCATTGAATAGAAGTATTTTCTTCTGAAAATATGTTACTGTAATTCAGCACCATTTACTGCGGTTTTCAACTTTCTGCAAACTCAGACATTCCAACGGCTAGTTGTAAAATACATATTTCGCTGCCGTCAATCAAGGTACCGACTAATTAGTTTTGTTTATAATAAAGATAAGTTATAATACACACTCTGATTGGCGTTTTAGCTGTGAACAAAAAAGCAGCTAAAAACTTGTTTCACAACAAGCCCTTGAAATGTCTGAGTTCGCTGAAAGTCGAAAACCGCAGTATGTAAATGTGATTTAAACAATGCATTTGGAATTTAATAACCTCCCATTTCACTCTCAGACCAACCATTTTCAGATTAACTTTATTGATGTATAATATAATACTAATGTTAATTGTTTTACTTTGGTAATTGCAGTTAAGGAGCATGAGCACCAAGATACAGTACATCATACACATACGCCTGTTGAAAACTAAAACTTGTTGTCATCTGTTATGTTTTTAAAATTCTCTTGTAGACGTAAAGAGAGGTAAACTGTTGAAATCTAACCTCTGTCTAACCTTTTGTTGTTTTGTAAACAATTGTAAATAAATCATTGGTTGTATTCATGTGAAATCTTTCTACATATTTATGTCTGGATATTGAAAGTCCGGGTAGATTATCATGGTCATTTGATTTACAGGACCGTGTGACTTCACATGAGCTACTTGAGCGCTTTGCAAATCTTTCTGATCCATGAGATTATTAGAGTATTGACTGTTGATAGCGCAATTCAATGTACTAAATAGTCCTTGTCACAGTTCTTGTCAATCAACCCACCCTTAATAAGTGGATTTCAACTATTCCCAGGAGAGCAAATTGAACTAAAGTACCACCAGTCACAGTGATGGTCTTTTTTTGTAAAGACCACCAGCATGGCTGCCGTTTCTTTTGTTCAATTCACTGTCCTGGGAATGGTTGCAATCTACCTACAGCATGCAATATATTCTTTAGAATTTGACTACAGTCCATGGTAATGTCACATCAAACACTAACAGATTCTAAAAGATATATTACACTTTATCAATGCTGAGGTTGATAGATGAGAACTGTAAGAGTAACTCCTTTAAACAAATATTGTTGTTTACAAACCATGTATTACGGAAGCAGAAACTGAACGGTTGTGTAATATTATTACTCAGGATAGTCCCCTTCACAGTTCCCTGTGCCATCTTGAAAGGTAGCCGAGCCTTTGCATTAAAGTGAGACTGATGTTGAGCTTGCCATGATAGAGACACATGAATAATTGTCCAGCAAGGTGTTAAAAGGTCTCTATCATTGCAAACTCAATGTTAGTCTCGCTTTAATACAAAGGCTCGGCTACCTTTTAAGATGGCACAGTGAACTGTGAAGGGAACTATTATGCAGAAGAATATTCCAAAAGTGATATTTCATATTAAATATTCATGAATCTTTAAACTTATTGGCTCTTGAGTTGTGAATCAAATGTGCATGAACCAAGTTAAGTGCAAAATGAATATTTAATAAAACACATGACCTTTGGAATAGGTGAAACATTTATGTATCTGGTCAATGTTGATGAAATGGCTGTATCATAATGGAACGTTTGTTAGAGTGAGGTCATTAAACATGTGAAATAGATATTAGACTAACATTCCTTAGTAGACCCTAATTCCATTGTTTTCTTTTGAGTCTATTTGACTATTACACTTTAGCAAGCAAATTCTATTTCAAGGGTTAAATGCCTTCACTTTACCATTAGGTAACTTACTAATAGTTTCTATTTAGTCACTATCACTTGACCAGAAACTTCAAATATGAAGGGCACAATACCTTTAAATACACAATACCTTACAACTTTACTTGTCTTTGATAGTGACTAATAGTAACTAAATAAGAACTATTACACAGATACAGAGTAGAGTGAAGACATTAAACTTGTGAAACAAAATTACATAGTCAAGATGTAATAGTCAAATAGACACAAAAGAAAACAATGGAATTAGAGACTGCTAAAGGGTGTATTAGTCTAACATCTATTTCACGGGTTAAATGACTTTACTCTACATGCACAGTAGCAATTTAATTTAGTTTCATGGATATAAGTGTTATTTTCTAACAGTAAACCACCATATTATATTTTATTATTCTCTTCAATATTGATGTAATATTGGACCATATTGAATACATGTTGATGTAATTATGACAGAGTTATTATAATTAAAGTACATTGTCAACTTTGCACACCTTTGAAACTTTTATTTGAAGTAAAAAAAGAGAACGTGATACCCATTAAAAACTAAAAAAACTGAGTGCAAGTCAGCATAGATCACTCGTTTTAGTCTTTCTGCGAACTCAGACATTCCAGCGGCTAGTTGTGAAATACGTTTTTGACTGTTGCTAATTAGTTGGCACCTTTTATGGTTTTGATTGATGACAGCCAACTGACCGTTAAAATGTCTGAGTTCACAGGAAGTTGAAAACCACAGTAATACTTAAGACTTATGTCCTAAAATAACAAAGGTTACATTGTTAAAAATAGAGATAAAATTGAAGGCCAGTCCACACTAGGAGACGGGTGTGCCTAGATCATACTGTCTAGAAGGTTATGTAAGAAAAGAGATTGGGCCAAAGTTTTGAGTTGTTAAGAAAGCAGACACAATGGCGTTATTGGAGACCATCGAAGGGAGTATGGATCAAAACAAATATCTGGCCACATTGGCAAGATTGCCTAAAAGCTCTGAATTAAGTTGGGTGTGATTTTGTCTATTGATATGATAATTCCCTTGAAAACACCACTATAGGCTATTAAATATTGTAATCTGCACACTGTATTCAGTGGAAGAACATTTATGCTGTTTTTCTCTTTCCATATTTTTTCTTTCTTAGGAAATGCATGTAAGACAGCATATAGGATGCACCTAGAAAAAATTAAAAATGTTAACAATTTAAGTAATACTATTTGAAGAATTTTGGTGATGGTAATGATGATTGACATCAATGATTGTTTGTGATATTGTTGAAGATAGCAATGGCATTTATAACTTTAGCTAAGGATAGCTATAATGATGATAATGGCATTATAGGTGGTGATGTTGATGATAAAAATGTAAATATGATGCTATGACAATGCCAGTGAAGATGATGATGTTAATGAAAACAATCATGGTATTACAGTGAGGACACTCCAGCCGGGGCCACTTTAGATGAATTGATAATCAACCAATCATATTGCAGCTTTCAGTTCAAGAATGTTTTTTGATTGGACGGTTTTGTCTAAATGGTCCGGGTTGGAGTGTCCGCACTGTAAATTATGGTAATAATAATGGTAATGACAATGAAGTTGTAGATGTAGTTGTTAAGTATAGTTTAATAAACAAGCAGGAGTGTTTTATCAGGATTTAAAATACTCGTCACGGTTAATATTTCTTTTGTCAATTTCTCATGAATTATTAATGAGTTTTTGAATAATAAATAATGATGATAATGATAAAATTGATGTCAGGAATGATGATGATGACAACATTATTTGGATGATGTTGATATTGATAATGATGATGACAAAGATGATAACATGATGATAAAACATACACATTTCTTACCAAATATCATTATGACCAGATAACATTTAAGGAAGAATGAAAAACTGAAGCTAAAATTGAGAGAGTTGGGTAGAAAGAATGAGAACTTCTGGGATTTCTCCATCAGTGGGATGGCTTTCAATATCAGAGTTGCTGTTGATGGAAAACAGACATGAATTAAACCAAAAGCCAAGAACTGAAACCCAATGCACAAATGTATCTGTCTAGTCATTGTGCAGACACAAACAAGCTCCTCTTGAAAGAAAAATCTGCCCATACAGTCACATTTTTATAAATAAACCACACCTATTGTTTTGTAGTTTTGACAGAAATGATAAGACACAAATAGTTGTATGTTACCTTCGCATATCAAGCCAACTGGATACAGAGGGATCCATGCCGTATATCTCAACCATATAAGAGGTCTAATAGGAACATTAAGAGTTTGGGCTATATAGAATGGGTACCTGAAAAAAGAATCATGCTTGATTAGGAGGCTATCATTTATTAGTGTAAAGGGGGGGGGGGGGGGGTCGGCAAAATCACAGGTTTTTTTTTTCTAAATACTACCCAACCCCCCTTTTCTGGTTGGCAAAAATATCACAACCCCCTATATTTCCTCCATTTTTTTAATGAAAGCTCAAAGCTTGAGAAGTCTTAATTATTCTGTGTTACCTATTGCTTGTTCATTCTAATGCTTACCTGATAATTTCAATCAAAGACCAGGCCATGAACAAGAAAAATACAACAGGTTGTTGATGAAGTTCATTATTGGGTACAAGTACAAAAAACAACACTAGGTTCCTACCAGCAACCTTGAATAGAATGGATGAATATATAAATGAATGAATGAATACATAAATAAATAAATAAATGAATACATAAATAAATAAATGAATACATACATAAATAAATAAATACATAAATGTTTGTCTGTAGCTGCTTTGGATTCAAATGGACTTCATTCTAGCTATTTTAACCTCAAAATCCATCTGAAGATTGACATCATTCTTGTCTTGTGATTCGAGAAATGTTGACATTTAATCTAGCTGAGGTGATTGAAAAGATGTAGAGAAAAATTATATGAATAAATTATCGCCGGTCATACTTTTTGGCTTTGCGCTGTAAATTATAGCAGAAACAAAAGAAATATATTATTTAGTATTTGATGATTCATGATCCATTCATCATCATCATCATCATCAAATGATTCTAGTAAGAAACTTTACCTGCATAAATGGAGTTACAACACTAGTCCTTACTAAACCACTAGCTGGGTGAATGATCTCCATAATGGCAGCTAATTGACATGTAGCTAAGACATCGCTAACAGCATCATAAGTACCTGGCAAGGAATCTATCAAAAATATAACAGTTTGAATTATAATTGCAGAAACAAAAAAAATATATTATTTAGTATTTGATGATGATGATGGTGGTGATGAAAAGGATGAAAACTTACTAGCACATGATTGACCACATATTCAGCATTAATTGCTGCATTAATATCAACCTCAGCCTTGATAGTGTGTAATATATTATGTACAATTTGACTACAGCCCATGATAACTTATTAATTCCATGCTGAAGTCAAATTCAAAAGAGTATTTTACATTTTATTTTTATTTTTATTTATTTATTTTTATTTACAAGATTTGCCACTAGGCAGGGATAAACCCACAGAGAATATCTCCAGTAACGGGTTCCCAAATTCCAGTTTACGTATGAGAGTGAGGCAGTCACTGAGGGTGGTCACTGCCAGAGATTTGTTACGTCCTCAGTGGTTCTTTTACGTCCACCTTGTAACATAGTCAGAGTGAAGGCAGACGGGACCTCCGGCTTTACGTCCTTATCCGAGAAGACGAGGCACTGAGAGAGTAAAGTATCTTGCCCAAGGACACAACGTAATCGCCCAGGCCAGGAATCGAATCCAGACCATTAGGCCCGGAGTCCGACATGCTGACTGCTAGGCCACCACGTCTCTCACTATCGAGGCTGAGGCTGAGGTTGATTGACAAAGCTGTGAAATGGTAAATTAGGTCTATTATGTGCAACTAATTTAAAATGTGATTGGTTGATTGATTGATAGGTTTGTCGAGTGATTTCTAATACATGTAGTTATTTTATTAAACCTTTCTTGTAATTACCTAGTCCTTGTACAGCTAATCTTGCTATCATTTTAATGACAATATAAGCAAAGAGACCTGTCTGCATTCCATTGAATATCACCAGATAAAATGTCTTGAGGAACCTTAGAACTAAAAGAAAAACAATCAAAATAATACATACTTATTTTGACTAATTTGTTACTATTTAGAAATTACCATCTTGTTTTGCTTTATCCACATTTGCATCATAATCTCTTTTAAATCTTTGTTCAAATAAAATTTTCTGAAACAGAAACAGACAGAAAATAAGTGCATTATAATTTTTATACTTCTTCAAAGATTGTTACAATATTTTATACATCAATTCCTATGTAGAAAAGGAGTAGTAATGTAATTGTTACTTTAATTTGAGGATCTTGTTCCTCTTCTTCTTCATTCTTCTCTTCTTCTTCAGTATCATCTTCATTTTGCCATTTATCAAAGTTGACTTTCAACCAATGTGGCTTTTTCTCCTTTTCAACTAGGCGCTGCCAGAAGAACTCTATAAAAACAAACACCCATGATAAGTGCTCTAACTTACAAACTTCATGAATAATGAATGAGAATTTGACAAAACGAATCATGTCCGTGACAAAGGTTGTACAAAATCATCCTGATTTGCATAAGTTTTAACTTGAATTTTCATGACCAGATTTACTTTTATATTGACAATTTTAGTAAAATATGATAGAACTAACGTTGGACTTTTATAAGTACTATACAATATTCACATCCGATCTGTATGAGATATACAATGGCTAGTTTTCTATTCGCTGTTGTATATCCCATACAGATCGGCCGCTCATATTGTATATATTACATATTAACCAGTCCTTCATTTAATATGAATTAAGTTAATGCATTTGTTTTTTTATCCATTCATTTCTTATTTTGATCTACAAATTTCCTGACAAGGTTCCTAAACTGTTTTGGCAAATTAATTCATTGATTTTATTAGCTCAATATGATCTACATCTACATTATTTATTTAGTCATACATGAAAACGTCACAGCTTATAGTTCATTTATTGGGATTTACAATTTGCCAGTTATAATGCGAAATGATCCTCAAATGAATCCAACAGATGAACATTATATCTCTTACCTCTTCCATCACACTTGGCTATGCTGAAATCCACAAATCTCTCTAACAGGGAGTGACTACTTTTCTGAAAGACAAATAACAAACACATAGAACTATAATTATAGACTGAATTATCCCCAAAATATGAGATTCCATTTTTTTACTGTCTAGCCTTGTGTTCACATTGGAACACAATAACACAATGGAGTTTTCACAGTCATGTATGTGATGCTTGTCAGTCAAATACAAAAGTTATTCAAATTGATAGCGGAAGGTTATTTATTTGTCTCACGAATGATGAGGGTTTGGACAGCAATGTTTAAACAGTCCAAACCTTTGACATTTAATTGTGAGACAAGCAAATAACTTTCTATTTATTTATTTATTACACTTCCAACAGAGTTGTGGAATGTCTAACAGGTGGAATTACACCTATAACCTAGCCATCCATGTAAAACATAATAATATAAAGAAAAAAGTTACAAAGTAAATTACTGCATTGTAGCCTACATTTTGAGCAGCGGCAACTAGTTACATAAGAACAGGTGTCACTAGTTTTCTACTTTTCTCATATCCATGATGAATAAAGTAAATTAAAGTAAAGAACTGTATTTTAAGTTGCAGTCCCTTTAGCCAAAGCTAGTCTTTCAGAAAGCCAATGTTACACTCATTTTATTTCCCTCTCTCCATCAGTGCTCCGTTTTACAGGTATTTAAAGCTACTTAAAGCTACACAGAAAGAAGAGAAGTCAAAACAAGGATGTGAGGTCTCTGAGAATCGAGCTCGGGACCTCTTGCACCAAAAGCCATGCACTTACCAACCAATTATAATTCTATAGACCTATTTAATAAATCCTGAAGTGTTGTGTTTTCCGTGCTTGACGCCACATGTTCTTTTCAATTCCTATCATATTATGACGTCAAGCACGGGAAACACGACACTTCGGGACTTATTAAAAGAGTCTATAGTATTCAAATTGGTTGTTTCAGCTTGGTGCTATACTAATGGACATATAAACTGCATGATTAAGATATTAAGAAGGTTGAATACTGTTTGTATTACATACCTGTGGGTCTATGGGCTCCAAGAAGTTGACTTCTAACTGATACTGATTTTCTCCTCTGGCTCCATGACCATATGCTAAAATATATGACATAACAATGATGATGATGACGATGTTAACAATAATAATGATGAGGTGGTGGTGATAATGATAACTCATCATAATGATGAAAATGATCATGATGACAATGATGATGATGATAATAGATCAATATCTCAGGCAAACAGGTGTAATAAATAAAACTTATGATAATAGAGTACAAACACTAAAAAAGCGCTATGTACTTTACATATGCAAACAAAGTGATTGTGCTTTATATATTTAATTCCAATTATTTAACTAATAACACATAAACGATTGACTAAAAAAATGTGCCCACCTTTGAAAATGAGTCGGTCTTCTGTCAAATCTATCGAAGGGTACTATTTCAAGAAACAGAAAGAAAATAAGTATTGAAAACAACATGAATGAAACTGTAGTTATTAATAATATTAAGGGATCTAAAAGAAGATAGATTAGCAGTGGTATTTTAAAGAAATTGACTGCCGGCCAAGGAGTATTCCAGATAAAAAATTTCTTGTGCGGCAGTCGCGACTCGCGATCTGTTGAAAATTTGTCATTCCGATTTCATAGAGAGCCGCGCTCAAACCAACAATTACCAAGTAAATTGAATGCCCACATCATAAACTCCTGGATAAGCTTATTGAAAATCTCATGTTTTCGATTCTAAAAGATGCAATGGATTTATAGAAATAAATTTCCAGCTGTCATGGAGTAAACAAATATGTGTTTCTGCCATGCAGCGAAATATGGTTACATTTTAAAGGACGTGTATTTTAAAGTAATACATAGCAAAATATATCATAAGCATTACCTGGACATCAGACAGTTCTACAGTGAGATACAATCGCTCTTTCGTTTGCGCCCATCGCACAATCGGTGTCAAGGGAGTCGCCATCTTGAATATGGACCGTCATGTACCGCGGTCACGCTCAAAACAGCTGTTCAACACAGGGAGCCCAATTTATAAGCAAAACGAAAATTAAAAATTAGAGTATTTTACATTTTTTACACTTTTGTTTTGTGGTTGAATGACTAGAAGTTTCTGGATTATATAAATTGATAGTTGCTTACTAGTAGAGCGAATTGGTAAACCGTTTATAGTAGGGGCTGGTTCTCTCGCCCCTCCCTGGTCTTTTGACAAGCGCGACGTTAGGTTCTCTATCGGGATAGCGCGGATAGGGCCGAGATCTTCATCCTACACGTTAAATCGATTCCATGCTTCTGCTTCATAGAATGTCTCGGAGGAATCGTCCCATTTGTTATTTCTTTTTTTCCGATTTCATTAAATTTTGATAGAAAATTTGTTTCCCTGCATGGTCGTCCTTCTATTTTTTCCCCTTTATTCTTTATTTCTTGTTGTTGTTTTTCCTTTTAAAGAGTTTCACGGGTTAATGAAAACCACTCATTTTTTCGGTGTTACAAATAATTTTATTTCGGTCTAATACATAGAGTGCTTACACTATGTCCATGAAATAGAATCTAAATAGTTACTAACTAATAGTTTTTATTTAGTGACTATTAGTCACTATCACTCAACTGGAACAGCTTTAGTAACAATACACAAGGGAAATCAAATACTCAAAACCATAGAAAGTTAATACTTTATTCATTGTGTATTGTTACTAAAGCTGTTTCAGTTGAGTGATAGTGACTAATAGTCACTAAATAAAAACTATCAGTTAGTAACTATTTAGATTTTATTTCATGGACATAGTGTAGGTAAGCACTCTATTTAGAACACCGACACAGTTTATATATACTAGTTTACTCGCTAGTTTCCATAAGCTGTCATCAATTCATTCATCCATCTTAAAAATCTAATCATTCAAACAATCATTTATCCATTTACAGAGCTGCCAACCCCGGACGAATTCAAATCTTGAGTTCAGGATAATTGAGAAAAGGTCCGCCATTTTGATCGATAAACTCCGAATTTCCGCCATTTTGTTTATCTTGTCAACAGTTCCGAACCAAAAAAAAAGAACTCCGTACATATAAAATAACAGGCAAATCTATCGATTTTATCGCTTCTCCGGGAGATTTACCCGTTATCCGGGAGATTTCAATCTTATCCGGGAGACCGGGAGACAAGGCTCAAATTCTGGAGACTCCCGGATTATCCGGGAGGGTTGGCAGCTATGCATTTATTCATTCAAATTAGACAAAACAATGGTTTAACTGTACATTAGTTTTAATCTTATCTATATCGTCTACAGTATAGAATTTTCCTATCTTTTTATCAATAAAAGGTTGTTTAAAAATTCTCATAACTCACAAAGGTAAACCGATAAATATTAAACCTTTTTTCAAAATGGCGGCGCTATTCACTTCGAGCGCCGCCATTTTGAAAAAATAGCGAGAAGAAAAGGGCCTGGGAACGAGGTTGATAAATATTCTTGTTATCACTTGTCCGCGTTGGAGAACCTTTTCTTTGTTATAGATCTTTCTCACTAAGTAGCTAATCGTGTGCAAATTCCCGGCAAGCCTAGCTCTTAATTCTATTAAATCTATCTACCCTGGCCCTACTCCGTGTAGGTTATTGAAGGTAGCTTGCACCTTTAAGCTTGTAAGAAAATTGTAAAACACGATGCTGAATGAAATATGCATGTTCAGTCAAAGTGAGGTTTGTCGGGCACTGAGTAGCTTGTTCGTGAGAAAGGTCTCATTACTTTCTTCCGGTTGTTTTGGTCGTATCATGAAATATCGCATGGATTGTTGTTAGTCATCACTGTCAGAGTCGACAGTCGTTGAACTGTTCTTCTTTCTTCGTTTTGCTTGTTTTGGTTTGACTGATTCTTCCTCCTGAAATAAATGAGACGATTAAAAAATCAGACAGAAATACAAAAAGACAGACCGACAGACAGACAAAGACAGACAAACAGACAGACAGACAGAGAGAAATACAAAAAGACAGACAGACAGACAAATAAAAGACAGACAGACAGACAAATAAAAGACAGACAAGGCAACGAGGAGAAAACTGGTTAACAGATAATAAACGGACAAAGAACAGTTAAATACAGTAAGATGGACAGACAGACAGACAAAGACAGACAGACATACAAACAAACAGAAGACAGACAGAAAAGGCAACGAGGAGAAAACCGGTTAACAGATAAACGGTTAAAGATCAGATAAATATAGTAAGACGGACAGACAGGCAAGTACCTCTTCACTTTCGTCTGATGACTGTGCATGTTTCGAGGCGGACTGTGTTCTTGATGTCCTGGTGTTTCGTTTACGAGATTCCTTCTCGTCACACAAAGAAAATAACATCTTGAATCTAGAGAAACGGAACAAAAATATATGAAAAGTGCTCACAGTATTATTATTATCATAATAATTATCGTCGTCATCATCACAGTACCATCACAATCAACACTTCTGCCACCATTATCATCATCATCACTTGCAGTAGCACTATCACCACCATCATCACTATTATCATCATTTTCATCATCACCAGCAACTGCAGCACCATCATCATCACCACCATGACCATCATCACCATCACTATCATGAAAATCTTCATCATCACCAGCAACAGCAACAGCTGCAGAAGCACCATCAATATCTTCTTCTTCATCATCATCACCATCACCATTTTCATCATCACCAGCAGCAGCAGCAGTATCGTAATAATTATCATCTTCATCATCGCCAGCAGCGGGGCAGAAGGAGCACCACCACAACCACTACCACCACCATCATCACTAGTACTATCATCATCGTCATCATCAACATCATCTTTCTTTAAGATTCCTCAACGTTTATGACAGATAAATTAATGTGTGTTTTACCTGGATTTCCTGGTTTCTGTAGCAGCTATTCTTGCTTGATCTAACGCTGATCGTATGCTGTCTTGTTTAAAAACTAAAGACATGGAACAACAAAGGTTTCTCACGTTAATCCCTCGTCCGAGTCAAACACAACACATGATAATAGACCTTTGACTACCAGATGATTTCGCACACGCACTTCCGGCTAGCTGCTGCTCTATCAGTACTAAAAAGAATAAAACAAAACGCAAATGCCTGAAAGTAATCTCGTTGCTGTCTCGAAACGCCATTTTGGAACTGTTCGTTTTGACAAACAATCCTTTCGGCGCTTCGAAGCGAGATCACCTGGTACAGCCCGTAGAATTTTAAAGAGTTTCAATTGTTTGATAATATATACATTCCCTATCAAACTGAAAAATGTGAGTTTACTTACAACTTATATCTTCTTGTTCTTGCGATATCTTGTACAGCCAGTCAAGGTGACCGAGAATTTGATCAACTGAAGGCTGGTTTTTAGCATTTCTAGAAGAGAATACGAATAGATGAAAGCATGAATCAATCAATCCATCAACCAACCAACCAACCAATCAACCAATCAATCAACCAATCAATCAATCAATAAATCAATCAACCAATCAATCAATCAATCAATCAATCAATCAATCAACAAATAAATATAAGAATGATTAATTGAATAAATAAAAGAATGAATCAGTAAATGATTAAATAAATGAGTGAATGAATGAATAGTTGGATAAAAGAACGGATGGATGGATGAGTAATGAAGGAATTGATTTACAGATGAATGAATGAACGAATAAATAAATAAATGGATGGATAGATGAATGGATGGATAAGTGAATGGGCGGAATGAATGAATGAATGGATAGATGAAAGGATAGATGAATGGATGGATGGATGAATAAATGAATGAATGAATACATGAATGAATGGATAGATGAATGAATGAACGAATGGATGAATCAATGAATGAATGGATAGATGTATGCCAGAACGAACGAATAGATGAACTAATGAAAAAATAGAATCAATCTATCCTACTTTCTTTTCTTCCCTCCAGACATCTGCTTGCCAATCTGTTGGCTGACTAAGTGCGCAAGCTCACTGGAATACTCCGCGCTCCAGCACTTTAGCAAAGCTGTGACAAACTGATTACCAGGCCTCTTATCTGTAACCTCCATCTCAAGTACTGGTGTCAGAAGATCATGTGAAGGTCTAAAGAGAACATCAAAGAGTTATATGGATATTGATATGTATTGACTTATTGACTAATGCAATATTTGCACGGGTTCCACCTACCCAATAAACAGAGCTCGAACAATGCAGTTCAAGGATTTCCTATTATTATATTAATAGCATTGTTTCTATAACTATGTGGAAACATAAAAGAACGCAGCTACTTTCATTTTAACATCACCGAGGACATCAGGATAGTCCCTTTCTGCACCATTTTGAAAGGTAACCGTGCCTTTGCATTGAACGATGAGCTTGTAAAGATAGAGAGACTTATTAATTAATTATTAATAAATATTACTTAATTATTAATAATTGCCCAAGGTGTTAGAAAGGTCTGTATAATAGTACCTTTTACAGTTCCCTGCGCCATCTTGAAAGGTAGCCGGGCCTTTATATTGAAGCGAGACGAACGATGACCTTGCAATGATAGAGACACGTGAATAATTGTCCGGCAAGGTGTTAAAAGGTCTCTATCATTTCAAACTCAACGTTCGTCTCGCTTCTATGCAAAGGCCCGGCTACCTTTTAAGATGGCGCAGGGAACCGCGAAGCGGACTATTGCAAGCTCGCTGTTTGTCTTTACCAACATACGCATAGTCATACTATACTTACTCGACGCTCTTCATGAGAATCAACAGGTTAGTCAAAGCTTCTGCATGCAGTTCTGGTTTTAGTTGAGGCAGAATACTGACAATTGATTCAAGAAGAACATCTTCTGCTTGGACGAGCTGCCAGACACAGTACTGCGCGAACGATTCCCATTCTAGTGTGGACTCTAACAAGAAATAAACATGAAATTGGGAGAGTGAAAAATGAATGGATGGATGTTCTGATGGATGGGTGAATGATTGAATGAATGTATGCCTGAATGAATGAATGAATGAATGAATGAATGAATGAATGAATGAATGAATGAATAAATGAAGGGAATAAGGAAGCAGAGAAGGAAGGAGGGAGGGAGGGAATGAAAGAAGGAGGGAGGGAATGAAGGAAGGAAGGAGGGAAGGAATGTAGGAAGGAAGGAGGGAAGGAAGGAGGGAAGGAAGGAGGGAAAGAAGGAGGGAAGGAAGGAAGGAAGGAGGAAAGGAAAGAGGGAAAGAAGGAAGGAAAGAAGGAAGGAAAGCAGGATGGAAGTAAGCTCACCTAATAACGAGTTCAGTTGCTTCTGTTCGCCAAAGATGATTAGTTCTCCTAGTGTTATTTCACTGATGAAAGTATTGAGCTGCAAAACAAATCAACAAACTCCATAATAAACCACAGTTTGCATTACAGTAACACTGAGTGTAATTCGTACCTGTTTAGGTTCCATTAAAGACACTAACATATGGAGAATCTCACTATCACCAACAACATGCTCTGAGAACTGCAAACAGACCAAAAGATTAGGCACGGACGATAGTCTCCTTCACAGTTCCCTGCGCCATCTTGAAAGGTAGCTTAGTCTTTGTATTGAAGCGAGACGAACGTTAAAATTGCAATGATAGAGACACGTGAATAATTGTCCCTCAAGTTGTTAAAAGGTCTCTATCATTGCAAGCTCAACGTTTGTCTCGCTTCGATGCAAAGACCTGGCTACATTTCAAGATGGCGTTGAAAGGTTGAATTTAGAATACGTAAATCAAATGCACTCTATGAAAATTTCCCTGCGCTGTATAGAGTTTTGTATTTATTATACGAAGGCATGGCTACCTTTCAAGATGGCGCAGGGAACTGTGAAGGGGACTATTAGATACCAACGAAAATTCGAGCAAAGCTTTCCCTTGACAAAAAGTATCGTGCACAAAAAGAAAATATACACCTATTTCAAAAATCGTAGTCGCAGCCAAAGCTACAGTCCACACTCCGAAGCGTGCAAAGGATGTTGGTATTTCTACTCTTGTTATCGATTTATTCATAGCATATTTTGGTTGTACGTGTTTGTGGTATATGAACGTAACAAGTTTTACAGTGATAGATGATGAAACAAATATTTAGTTAAAAAGCGTGTAAAAACTACACATTCAGTTCATATTACCGACATCCTTTGCAAGGTTCAGAGTGTGGACTGTAGCTTTGGCTGGGACAACGATTTTTAAAACAGGTGTATATCACCAAGCAAAACTCACGTTTCTGTATATTGATGGTATTAGGTAACGAAACGCCCTTGGATCATAGTCAGTACAAACCTGCGAAAACACAAATATTGATTAGAATGTATAAACGTGCGCGGGTTTCTTAAAAAGAAAATATCAAATAATGGGGGAAATACATCGAATCGAAATATGGCGGCCAATTTGAATAACAATTCTTCTTGACTTCCCATCCTCGCATGTGAAAACTCTATTGTTTTCTAACGTGAACACGAGTCTAGACAGTCAAGAACAATAAGAGTACGCTATATTTCGATACGGTCTATGTGAGGCAGGTTTTGCTCGCTTGCATTAGATTCACTACATGTGAGATGGGGGGTAGGTCGGCGGTGTGTGGAGTTGATCTTTCCTTCTTCATAACTCCGCAGACCGCCGAGTTACACAGGCTTTGGCAAAGCTTACCTTCAGATCTTCTATTAGACAGGCGAGTATAGTATTCTCTCCTCGAGACGATGATGCAAAATCTTCATACATTGACATGCGTTCCTCGTCTGATTTACTGTTTACATGGGAGAGAAAAACCATGGATATAAATAGACCAGTTTCGTGTTATCTAGTACCGCTGTACTATTTGACAAAATACTGCAGTTTCATGTTATCTAGCACCGCTGTACTATTTGACAAATGTCAAATTTGCACAGTTATTAAGCGATATTATTTTCCCGTTGTTTTTCCTGGAATTTGTGCATATTTTGACAACAAATCGAGGCTTAGCCTGTGCAAATGCGCCTTTTGTCAAATAGTACAGCGGTGATAAATAAAGTGAAACTGGAGTATTGATTACTGAATGAATAAATTATATAAATTATCGGAGGTAAAAGTAATTTACACAAAACACAACAAGCAAACGAACTATAGACATGTAAAACAAAGAGATTGTGCTTGACGTTAACCGCACCTTGCTTTGAGGTAAAACAAGAATCGATAGCCATATTTGGGGTTCACGTGATGCAGTTCACCAAGAAGCGCAAGGAACCGTTCCCTGTTGACGTCATGGGTCGGTAATTCACAGATATTCCTGAACAATAAAAAATAAATAAAGGATAAATATATATATGAATGGATGGATTGATTTATGTATGAATGGATGTATGAATGAATGAATGAATAGAAAAATAGATGGATGGATGAATGAATGAATAGATGAATGAACGAATGGATGGATTAATGATTGAATGAATAGACAAATAGATGGATGAATAAATGAATGAATGAATGAATGAACGTATGGATGAATGAATGAATGGATGAATGAATGGATGGATGAATGAATGTATGAATAGACAAATAGATAGAAAAATGAATTAATAAAAGGATGGGTGGATAGTGAACGAACGAACGAGCGAACGAACGAACGAACAAAAGCTGTAATGAGACAAGGAAGGAAAAAACTATTACCTGCACAAGACATAAACTGGACCTTCCAGAGATTCCTCAACATTTCTGTAAAGAGAGTGATTTGTTGGTTAACTTTATAAAGGCTTTAAATTTACCCAGTCCAAACTACTAAAGACCTTATGCGCCTTCTTGCGCTCAGAGCAACTACTAAAGAGCAACTACTAAAGCTCGCCAGCAAGTCTGAGAACTCCCTATGATTCACAATGATATTGAGACATGAAGTAATTACCTTTCTCTGGTGAAACACGGCACAAAAAGCTCGTCAATCAGACAGAAATTAAGACACACAGCAAGGGCGTGAATAATGTCGTCCACTTCAGAGTCATCCTGTAGGATACGACAATCATTGATAATGATTATGATGATGATAATGATGATGATGATAGTAGTGGTGGTGATGATGATGATAGTGGTAGTGGTGATGGTGATGATAGTGGTGGTGGTAATGGTGATGATGGTGGTGATGGTAATGGTGATGATGATGATAGTGGTGATGGTGATATGATGACAATGTTCATGATAATGATGATGATGATGATAATGATGCTGATGATTTTCACGATGACTTTATAATACGATGGTGATTAACGATGATGGCGATAGATGATGATGATAGGTGATGATGATGATAATGATGTTCATGGTAATAATGAATGATGAAGATGATAATGATGATGGCGTTCGTGTTAGGAATGATGATGGATGATGATGATTGTGATGATAATAACGACATACCAATTCAATAAAGCCAGTCAGCAGATTGTCCATACATTTGCATCTCATTGCAGGATCACTGAACGAGTAACATAATTAAATAATTAATTAATTACTAAGAACAAAAGTGATTTAAAGGAAATTAAAGCGACGTTACGAGGCCCTTCCGACGTTCACCGAAACGTCGCTTCCAGGTGATCTCGCTTCGAGGCGCGCAACGGATTGTTTGTCAAAACGAATAGTTCCAAAATGGCGCCTCGAGACAAAAACAATTTCGGTTACTTTTAGGCATTTGCGTTTTGTTTTTAGTATTTTTTATCCCTGATAGAGCAGCAGTGAACTTTTATTTTCCAAGTAACATAGAACTTTTTACAGTGCTGCTAATTCAACCGGGGACACCTCGAGTTTATTAGCCAATCACGTTTGAGCTTAAGAACAAAAGATATCTACTTTGTCTCCTTATCAGCCAATCAAATTATAGACGCGAATTGACTTGACGGATCGTCTATGTCTGGTTCTTTTGTTCTTGAGCTCAAACGTGATTGGCTAATAAACTTGGGGTGGCCCCGGTTGAATTAGCAGCACTGTAATGGTAAGTTATTTTAAAGATGTATTTTTTTTAGGGTTAACACGGGAAACAACTCTCTCGAACGACGCCATCTTGGAACTGTTGGCGATGCGACAGAAATGCTTCTGATTGGCTTATACTAACCGGAAGTGCGCGCGCGAAATCACCTGGTTTCATTTCCCTTATATTTATAACTTTTTGTTCCTCAAAACAAGTTGTTACAAAAGATAAGATAGAGTAGAATAGACCAGAAAATTTGGATGTACCTTTCTCTAGATAGCTGAACTAACAACTCTTTCATCTCTTCACCGACATTGTCGATCTCGTCTAGCTCTGCAATCTCGTCATTACTTTCTCTCTCATCTTTCTCATTCGAAGAAATGTTTGTTGTGTGAACTGTCTCTTCTTCTTTTGGTATTGGTTTAAATTGATATTCTTTCTCAATCGGTTCGGTTTTCATTCCTTCAAGTTCGTCGTCGTCTTCAGGGTCTGAGAACACAGCTTCTTCTTCAGCGATTTCGAGCTCGTCGTCGACTCCGCTGTCTTCTGTTTCGTTATGATCTTTGATGGTGTCGGAGGTGTCTGATGTTGATGGCTCTTCTAGTTTTACACCTGATAATGATAACGAAGATGATGATAATGATAACGAAGATGATGATAATGATAACGAAAATGATGATAATGTAGACGATGAGACGATGATGATGGGAGCTATGATGATGACATTGATGATGATGATGATGATGATGACAATGATGATGACAATGATGATGATGACACTGATGATGATGACAATGATGATGGCAATGATGATAATAAGGACGATTAACATGACAATAGCTATAGTGGTAATAATAATATTTGAATAAATATATAAATGCATGAATGAATGCATAAACGAATGTATGAATGAATGAATGAATGAATGAACGAATGGATGAATGAATGAATGAATAAACGAATGCATGAATCAATGAATAAACGAATGTATGAATGAATAAATGAACGACATTTTAAGATTATTTTAATACATTATATACGAGAACAAAATGCAACCTTACCAGGATCACAGAATTCAGTCAGTTCTCTTTTCACAAGGGCTCTTAGATTTCTCTCCATCTTTTGATTATCGAGCAGAGGGGAAAGAGACCTACATAAAAGGTTAAAATGTAGTTTAGTTGACGTTGAATGCTGACGTTGATGTTGAAAAAATTATGGCATGGAAGAGAACAACACATTAAGAAAAGTGAATAATTTCACATTCACATTAATCTGGTGGCTGAGCTGGGAATCAAACAAGTTCTGACCACAGTGATGAACGTCTAGTGCTCTCACCACTTGGCCACCCATGCCACCCATTCATACTTGAATGAACAAATGAATGAATAAATGAATGACTTGATGAATGAACAAATGAATGAATGAATGAAAGTATAAATAGATAAAAGAATGAAAGAATAAAGGAATGAATGATAGGACAACTGAATGAATAAATAAATGCATGAAAGACATAATAAATGAATGAACGAACGAATAAATGAAATAAATAAATAAAGAATGAATGAATGAATGAATGAATGAATGAATGAAAGAATGAATTATATTGTTTTCAATAAGATATATATTGGTTATACATACATGACAACTTTCTTTTTCTGGATTGTCTTAAAACCATTCTTGACTCCTTGTCTGACAAAGCCATTGAGAGAAGGACAGTAATTGGACATCATCTGAAGAGGAAACAATAAATAAGAGAATAGGTTATATATCATTGTGCACAATAAAGGAAAGAATAATTAAGAAAAAAGGTTAATATATTACTTGAAACAAGAGTACATTAATTAATGTGATAATTATTTTGTTATTTATGTTGTGACATAAAGTTTAATTGTTGCTGACAGATACAGAACAGTGCCATTCACTTGTTCCAATTTCACTCTATGGTATACTCAGTTGGCGTGTTTAGTTAACCAGTTCATTCACTGATTTGTTCATTCAAAGACATATCCATTCATTCATTCATTCACTGTACAATATATCAATCAATCAGACCACCCATCAATCAATCAATTAATTAATCCATCCATCCATCCATCAGTCAATTCATCAATTTTGAAATCCATCAATCAACCCATCAATCAATCCATCATCCATCAATCCATCCATCAATCAATACACACATCAATCAATACACCAATCAATCAATACACCATTGAATCAATCAATCAATCAATCAATCAATCAATCAATACACTAATCAATCAATCAATCAATCGATTAATTAATCCATCCATCCATCAATCAATCCATCAATTTTGAAATCCATCAATCAACCAATCAATCAATCCATCATCAATCAATCCATCAATTCATCAATCCATCAATCCATCAATTTTGAAATCCATCAATCAACCAATCAATCAATCCATCATGAATCAATCCATCCGTTCATCAATCCATCGATTATTGAATGGTTCGTATACATTCGTTTATCTATTCATTCACCTATTCATTCAATCACTAAGTCATTTAGTACTTAACAGTTCTTTTTAATATTCATTCTTACCCTGCATATAAAATCTAACAGTGTACTTGTAATAAATGGATGACTTCTGATGGAATGATGCATCAAGAGAATACCTGGTTCTGAAAAACAAAACAAGCATGTTATATTGAGGGCTGTAAGGAGGATAGCCTTGGATTGGTTTCTAAAGAACATCAATCAAGCAATCCATCAATCAATCAATCAATCCATCAATCCATCAATTAATCAATCAGTCCTTCAATCAATCCATCCATCAATCAATCCATCAATTAATCAATCAATCCATCCATCAATCAATTAATCAATCAATGGATCAATAAATCAACCAACCAATCAATCCATCAATAAATCAATTAATCAACCAATTAATCAATCAATCAATGATTCAATCCATCTATCCATCATAATCTTGAATGATTTTCATTGATTAGAAGAACATTTATACTCATTTGAAAAAATCAACATGTGAGCAGAGTTGTGTGCTAAAATATTTAATGTACAATGTAGTTAACATGGGTCTGAGGCCCCCAGTTATTAGGACACTTGTGTCTGGCTAGAAGATATGACAACTTAGAAGAAAAGTGAAACTTTTTTTTGTGTGTTCTTACCTATATTCATAATGCTGTCTTTGTCGGTTTGATAAAACAGCCAGTCAAAGAACAACGCCAGTTTAGCATTAGCAGAGGCCACAGGAGCCTAAATATTGAACATTTTGGAAAAATATAAGACAGCATTCTACAACAACAAGAAACTGCAATTATAGCAGAAAAATAATTACAACAGCAGGGATGGATCCATAAATTTGCCATGGGGTGTCACAATTTCAAATGAAGGGCTCTTGTCAGTGGTGTTAGGGGGTGTCCAGATAAAATGTCTTAAATAAAATAGGAGTAATTGTGACACTAGGCTGGTACCACTAGGGACCACCCCTAGATCTGCCCCTGAACAGATTTTCAAACTCATTGCTAGTTCATGAGAAATTGTAAAGAAATGATGGCCATGAAGAAGAAAATTGTTACATAAATGTCCTCATTTGCATATCAATTTTCTTGACCTGATTTAACTTTAATACTGGTATCTGAAGACTTTTAATAAACCATGAAAGAAACCAGAAACATCAAATACAAAAGGAAATAATAATGACTCACTATAACTTTATATGTATTTGATAGTGACTAATAGACACAAAATTGATTCTATTTCATGGATATACATGTAGTGTTAGGTTGATCTTATATTACAATAATGTCATCTTACTGGAAATGTTGTCAGCAACCAGCCAATGATCGCCCATCGGGGGGTGACATCAGAGCCTAGCACCTCATTGGAGGGATGTACTACTCCAACAATGTATCGAATTATGTCAGGAATGAGGGTGTGGCTCTCAGGCGTCGACAGGTACTGACGGTGAAACCAATCTTGGTATCTCTTTTGCTGACCAAATTTTACCTAGTACAACATAGATGTGAGATGGACAGTCAGGAACTGTCAATGTTTCAGTTAACATCACCGTTGTCCTACTTCTCATCATCATCACCATTATCATCACTATCATTATCATCACCATTATCATCACTATCATCATCATCACAATTATCATCACTATCATTATCATCACCATCATCATTATCAATATTGTCAGCTATTACTATAAACTTGTAAGTTATCATTTTGCCTTTTTCATAATCATTATCATTAGTATCATCATCATCAGAAGCATCAATGCTATCATCATCATTATCCCCATCATTATCATCACTATCATGACGATTATATCATCTTCACCATCATAATAAGAATCATCATCATATTCACCATCATCATCATCACTATCATAACCATCATCATCATCATCATCATCATCATCATCATCATCATCATCATCATCATCATCATCATCATCATCATCATCATCATCATCATCATCACTGTCATAATTATAATCATAATCATCATCACCATCAGCATCATATACCATCTTCATCATCAAAAGCCAATCCCCTAACCTTTGAGGTAATCATCATTGTAATCACCATCATCATCATAATCACCATCATCATCATCACCATAATCACCATCATCATCATCATAACCATCATCATCATCATCATCATCATCATCATCAAAAGCATTATGTCAATCCCCTAACCTTTGAAGTCAAGAAAATGATTTTGTTTTCCATATCTGGAGTAAGCCTGCAGGCAAGGAACTTCCTGGATGTCCTGACTTTTAACAATTGTGCCAGACCAGTAAACTGGGGCATTAAAGACTGCGGCTTGTGTAGAATGTCTTTCCATAGTGACTGGAATTCTGGTTTCCTGAAAGTGGTTATCAAACTTTCTCAGGGGAAATCCATTATTTATTGTTTCATGTAATATTTATCAGTTTTAAAAATATCCATATTTTAACATTTTTACTTATGGAAGGTGTTGTGAATTAATTATTCTAATTATGATAAACACTGAGCAAATACTTCATTCTGACTTACCGTCCAACGCTTTGTAATAATCTGACCAGATCTCGACCAATTGGAAGACAGTCAGCAAACTATGAAGATCAAAAAACATTATTACCGTCGCTTGCATCTACCCATTAACGGTTGCCACAAAAACATGTTCTGTCTCACAGTCAAACTTCAAAGATTGGCACCCCAAACTTCGCATGTTTGTAAACCATTTTTGTGAAAAAAGGCTAGAAATTTATAGATATGTACTGCACTTGCATCTATCCTTTAACCAATGCAACAAATAATAATATAATATGCGAAATTTACCTCAACAAATTGAATTTATTTAGAGGATTGCATTAGGAGATTGCAAAGTTTGGCACCAAACTTTGGAAGTTTACGTCAAGACAGAACATGTTTTTTTTTGCAACTGTTAACAGGTAGGTGCAAACGATGGTATCATTGTGACTGTTACTAAAATCATTATCAATTGCATCTTCATTATCATAATAATAATAATCATAATCACATTATCATAATTATCATTACTATATCATCATCATATTATTATGAGCATCATCACCATCAATGCCTTAATTAACAATAGTCGCTTTTGCAGTTCTCAGCGCCATTTTGAAAGGTAGCCATGTGTTAATGGCATCAAAGTGAAACAAACGGTGAGCTTGCATAGATATAGACTTTTTAAATACCTTGGACTTATTAATCAAATGTCTCTATCATTGCAAGCTCACTGTTTGTCTCACTTCAATGCAAAGGCATGGCAACCCTTCAAGAGGGTGCAGGGAACTGTGAAAGGGACTTTTGGTGGATTGTAACCATTCCCAGGAGAGCAAATTGAACTAAAGTACCACCAGTCACGGTGACGGTTTTCTTTTGTCAAGACCACCAGCATGGCTGCTGTTTCTTTTTTTCAAATCACTCTCCTGGGAATGGTTGCAATCCATCTATTAAAATATAAAATTCAATATACCCTTTCTCTAAGTAAAGCAACACAGAATTCAATCTCCTGTGCTTGAAGATTCTTGAATGGAGGAGCCTCATGGTCTAAGATGATTCTCAGGAAACAGTACAGTGAAGTGGCAAGAAACAAGGAATTCTTCTCCAGCCAACTCCTACAATAACAAAGATACATATTATTATATGTATTATAAAAAATAATAAAAAGATTAATTTAATGAGCTATTTAACTATTTTTAAATCAGTTTTAGTTTTCTTATTTCTTGTTTTTAATACACTCATCAATTTATTCATTTGTTTATGAGTTCATTCTTTCACTTACTTGCTCAAACACCTATTTATTCATTTGTTCATTGAATGAATCAATGAATGAACGGATGAATGAATAAATGAATGGATAAATAGATGTATAAATGAATGAAAGTTTGAATGAATGCAAGAATAAATGAATGAATGAATGAATAAATGAATAAATACAAGAATATATGAATGAATGGATGGATAAATAGATGTATATTTATTAAATGAATGAATGAATGCAAGAATAAATGAATGAAGGAATAAATGAATACAAGAATATATGATTGAATAAATGAATGGATGAATGACTAAATGAATTAATTTATGAATGAATGAATGAGCATTCTTGAAATACCTGTTAGAACTGAGCATATTAAGCATGGATTCAACAAGCCAAATATTTGGTGGAGACACATCACCACCTATTATCTGACGTAGTAACACTGCACACAGGTTTTCAGTCCCCATGATTGAATTCTTTACCAGTTCTGTACAGAGCCACACAATCTGTTGAAATTAAATAACACCTTTACATTTTTGTGTGGGAAAGTTATTATTTAATTCTTAACTAACTAAGATAATAGTGATGATGATAGTGTAGTGATAAGGTTGGTGAATGTTGTACTGATGATGAAGATAGTGATGATGGTGATAATGATGATGATAGGGATAATGATGGTGAACATTGTACAGATGATGATGACGGTGATGATGATGATGGTGTAATGATGGTGATGATGATGAAGAGAATGACAATGGTGATAATGATGGTGGTGATGATGATGGTGGTGGTGATAATGATGACAGTGATAATGATGGTGATGACAATGAAGATAATGAGGATGGTGGAGGTGATAATAATAATGATGATGATGGTATTGATGATGACAGTGATCGTACTGGTTGTCTTACAATCTCTTCTTTCATCATCATTATTTAAAATAATTGTTTCACCTGTGTTCTTGTTTTTTCTTCTAACTTGGAATACTTGTCTGTCACAATTCCAACCACTTTATTAATGACCATGTTAAGACCATCACGTGTGATGAATGACATATCCCTGTACGCCTTAGTCAAATAAAAACAATTCATCATTATGAACATTATAAATTAGTAGTTATTTTTGTCTCACAATACAGCACCAGTCAAAAGCTGTGTTTTCATTGGCCTCCTAATATGGTACCGCTATTGTTTGGTTAGGTTTAGGGCAATTGTTTGTAAAGACTCTATTTTTTCTGACCAATCCTAAAGGATGTTTCAATTTGGTGCTGACTGTCCCCACAGATGATGAAGGTTTGGACCACGATGTTTAACTTAAGTAATGTCAAAATGGTATATGGTTATAGCAGGATGCATACCTTCTGCGCTGCTGCGGCATCTGTAAGTATACTGTACAACAAACCAAGTGATATATCTTCATGAAGCTGACCACTCTTACACACCTACAAAGCACACAATCAATCAATCATTAAATCAATCAAGAATTAGATCAATTAACCAACCAATGAGTCAATCAATCAATCAATCAGTCACACAATTATTTAAAACTATTTAACAAATGAAAACAAACAAAATAGAGTGAATCAAATTTGAATTGAACTAAACCTTACCGCTTGATTAAGAGCATCGTGTGCTTCTCTGTCAGATAACCCCGATATAGTGCTGTTTAGTGTTTCATGGCACTTCTCCAGTTTCTGAAAAAACAATAAGTAATCTTATATAGTCTGCCATTTCACTCGACTTTGAACAAACTTACGATTCAAATAAGTTTTTATTTACAATTTTCTTAACAATCCAAGTAGTTTTTATTTACAATTTTCTTAACAATCCAAGTAGTTAATATACTCTTTAGAATACATTTTAAGTTATATTAAACAGAACAAATCACTCAATAATGTCAGAATAATAATTTTAGCGAATATATACGGATATCAACAGAAGCTAAATGCTTTGAAGTTCAGATCAATTAAGAATTAAAAACTAACAAACTTTACCTCTTCTACTTCATCTTTCGGTGCAAGAACATTGGCACGGAATAGCCGAACCTCTCCAGGTTTTTGTGCCGCCTCCATGCCTTCGCAAAGGTTTTAAAACTGTATATTATTGGAGTTAGTTCGTTAATTTATGATTCCATCCTGTCGTCCGCCATCTTGAATTTTGACGAGTGAGACTGGGATCGAAATTCTGGTTTTGAGAAGCGCAAAGTCTCTCGGGAAAAATGAGGGTTAGAAAACCACAGGGAACCCCAAAGGTGATTTTTGTTTTTTATTCTATTTTGATTTTGATTTTGTGGCCTCTGTTCTCCTCTGGAACTTCCAACTTTCTCCAATACACTCTGCAATTTTATGATAGAGAAGTTCATTTTTAACGTCCCTAAAGGCTGGTTTCCAGGTAGGCATAAGCATAAGCATAAGCTAAACACAAGAATGCTTATGCCTGCTTATGTCAAGTGAAAAATAGAAGAAACTATCTTATGCTTGTGCTTATGCTTATGCCCAGTGAAAACCAGCCTTAAGAGAGGCTGCGCAGGCTAGTGATCCATATGACCTCCCACAAACAATGGTATAACTTTTGTGACTTTCAAATGTGGTGTTTATCACATAGTAAATTTATAGTTTCATGCATAACATAGATAAATGTATTTTTCTCAGACCTAGTAGTTACTCTTCTTTTTTCCCAGGCGAGCAACGGATTCAGTCTTCCCATGATGCACTGTAATCCGTAAAAAAGAGACAGAGAAGCGACTGGGCAAGAGCCTGTATTTTTCTAACTATCTTTATCACAATATAATTCAAGCATTTTTTTTGGCATAATGCATACACAAAATCTAAATATTTTAGGCATGCAATCGTCCTGTTTCTACGGGGGTCACACTTCACATTGTACTGTAAAAGGCTATGATTTACAAATGAAACAACATTTTTTCACAATAATAATTTTCTATATGAAGGTAATTATCATTTCAACTATTTTGAAAATGAAAAATGATTTCTACACCTAATACAATAAAGACTTGATAGGAAAACAGCAATATATAATTCAAGCATTTTTTGGCATAACGCATACACAAAATCTAAATATTTTAGGCATGCAATATTTTATTGTCCTGTTTCTACGGGGGTCACACTTCACATTGTACTGTAAAATTACAACAAAAGGACTGTCATCATTTATATAAAAGCAATTTAACCGCTTTTTATGTTGTATGAGTCATAGATGGATTTCATGGCACCCATGTTTGTGGTCAAAACAATGGAGTTTTTCTCTCAAGGAAACTAAAATCCTTTGTCAATCAAAAACTTTTGTAGTTTGCCACAAACATGGCTGCCATGAATTGCCCCTATTATTGTTAATTGGTCTTTGAAGATGGGCTCCTCCTGTCTAATAGACACATTATAGGTAATTCAATAAAAATAGAAAATCACTGATGTTTAACGTCAGTAGTTCCTTTAGCTAGAAGCTGGTCTTCCAGGAAGCCGACAGTGTGCTCTTTTTTCCCCTCCTCTCCGTCAATGATCTATTTAAAGCTACTAAAACCTACTCAGAATGGAAAGAAGTCAGAGCAAATGTGAGGCCACTGGGTATCAAGCTCCAAACCTCTTGCTCAATAAGAAAGATAGAAAAACAAAAGACTTCAAGTTAAACAATGCATGAAGCTAACAAAGAATTCGACAATGCAGACTCTTAAAGATGCAGCCCGAGGCAATTTAAGCCCAGCAAAGTCACTTGGGAAGGTTACAAGAGAAAGCAAAGCCACTTTGCGATTATTACGTCCCATTTAACAGCCTCCAATACTAAGGCTCGATGTACTCGCCAAGACTGCATCTCGATTCTGTATTGGTAATTATAGTAAGTTTCCAGTACAAAGAGAAGGACCCGAAAGATGATTTTACTCAGGTATAGTCAAACAATCACAACACATCAAAAGAATTTATATTTTATGAAGTTTTATCCACTGGATAATAATTCACTTATACCTGAATGAATAAATTACTTATCAAGTTCACCAGTTTAGTATAGGCTAATCTTCCACTCGGCTTTTATATCTGACAAATAAACATTTATCCAGTGGAATAAAACTACAGTGTATTTAGCTTTTACACATTAAGCATCCTTTTATTCAGGGAACAGTTTGTTTTTTTCAGACAATTTTGTAAATTGTTTAAGTTTTGCTGATAAAAAACTCTTCCCTGAGTTGGACAATTTATTTCTAAATTAGCAGCTCAAAAAATAGCAAAATAAGGTTTAGACAATATCATGTTGTCTTAAACAGGATTATATTACATAGTTGTTATACAGTTTTACGTTTACTCTCACAGTCTGACTATCTTCTAGAACTCCTTTGGCAAAAATCGCTGGTAAAATTTTCATGACTTTTGACCAGGAATTTCAAAAGCAGATCTCAGAGATGTATTATGCTGTGTATTAATACATGTATTTGAGTATACGTCATCTTCTTTCTCTCCTGTATTGTCCTCACCATTTGATTTTGATCTTATTTAGGAATACAGTTATATAATACAAAGTAGAAAATGTACAGGGTTGAGATCTTGTCCGTCATGTTTCATTGCCTGAATCTTCACTATATTCCATACAGTCATCGTCTTCATCAAAATCATTCATGTCGTCACCGTAATCATCATCGTAAAAGTCGGTTAATTCATCACTTTCAGACTTCGTTGGTTTCGACTTGATGCAGTATTCTTGTACGGTGGTTGGTACATGAATTCCATCTTTTTCGGCATCTAGTCTCGAACGTTGAACTTGTTTTCTGTTGAAAGACAATTAAGAAATCTTTCAATGATGCATGCAAACACTAAAACCATCAAATAAAAACAAAATAGTTAGTAACAAATACTTTTTATTTAGTGACCATCACCCAATCAGAAACATCAGCTACAGAGGAAACATTACAGCTTTACTTTTATCATATGACCCGTATTTTGCCCGGCGCGCGCTCTTAAGAAAACCTTCGGGAAAATGTCACGTGATGGGGTCCGTACGGCTTTTTTCACCTGGTCCGTACAAACACGTACGGACCAGCTACTCGAAACATCACAACAAAAATGGCGCGCGCCGTGTAAAATACGGGTCATATGATAAAAAACTTATTGACTGAGTTAGGTCGGGCCGTACGGGAAAATATTTGGCTCTTGGTCATTTGTACGGACCTCGCTGCGCTCGTTCCGTACGTCATGACCGCGAGCCAAATATTTTCCCGTACGGCCCTCCCACTCAGTCAATAAGTACTTAGTCTTTGATTAGCTACCTTTAGTTAGTCACTAAATAAGAACTATTACATAGTAGCAAATTTATTTTATTTCATAGATGCAGTGTTTACGCTCTATTGCACAGTAGCAAGTTGATTTATTTAATGGACACAGTGTTTGCGCTCTATTCTACAGTAGCAAGTTGATTTATTTGATGGATACAGTGTTTGCGCTCTATTCTACAGTAGCAAGTTGATTTATTTAATGGATACAGTGTTTGCGCTCTATTGCACAGTAGCAAGTTGATTTATTTAATGGATACAGTGTTTGCGCTCTATTCTACAGTAGCAAGTTGATTTATTTCATGGACACAGTGTTTGCGCTCTATTCTACAGTAGCAAGTTGATTTATTTAATGGATACAGTGTTTGCGCTCTATTGCACAGTAGTAAGTTGATTTGATTTCATGGATACAGTGCTTGTGCTCTATTCTACAGTAGCAATTTGATTTTATTTCATGGATACAGTGTTTGCGCTCTATTCTACAGTAGCAATTTAATTTGATTTCATGGATACAGTGTTTGCGCTCTATTCTACAGTAGCAATTTGATTTTATTTCATGGACACAGTGTTTGCGCTCTATTCCACAGTAGCAAGTTGATTTATTTAATGGACACAGTATTTGCGCTCTATTCCACAGTAGCAAGTCGATTTATTTAATGGATACAGTGTTTGCGCTCTATTCTACATTAAAAAATTCATGAATAATTAATGAGACATTTTCAAAAGAAACCATGACCATGACGAGTGTTGTAAATCTGATACAACACTAGTGTTGTATATCCTGATTTGCATAAGTTTTAACTGGTAATTTTACGGCAAAATTTATTTTAATCTTGAAAATTTTAGTCAAATATGAAAGAGCTTACCTAGACATTTTTTAAGTAGTTTACAACATTCGCGTCCGTGTTGTATCGGCGATACAATCGCGCGCCTTCGGCTTGCGATTGTATCTGCCGATACAACACGGCCGCTCATGTTGTAAACACTACGTAGCAATTTGATTTGATTTCATGGATATAGTGTTATTGATCTAAAATTACGAACATCTTCAAATCTACACACTGTGTCATAAAAGTGAATTCAAAAAAATTGAACAATGTACTTACTTGATAATTTTTTCATATTCATTATCTTTTCCCTTGGAATCTCTCCACTTACGAAACATTACTGAAGCATCAACATTGGCTGGTGAAAATGTATTTGGCTCATTCAAGAGAGATATAACACTAAGTAATATAGTTCTATAAAGGAAAAAAAAAACATAAGTCAAATTATATTATATATATATTATATTATGCAAGCGTTAATACTAACATCTTTTTATCATCAACATGATCATCACCAATATTCTAATCATCAACATCAATATAAAAAGGGTTGAGAATTGTAAACCCTTGTGGCTTTAGGGAAAAGAACAGCGAATAAAACAATTAAAAAACAAACGCTATTTATGTTATATGTTTATATTAAAAACAAGGAAAACCGGACAAGTGGAAACGTCTCGAAAAGATCACCAGAATCAAGACAATTCAATTGAGAAAAACTATGATGGACAAGACAATTTTACACCAATGGCTTAACACACGCTATCCAATGGACTCCCATGATTGAATATCACGCCGGAGTAACTGTATGTTATGTTTTTTTTTAAATTATGTAATAAAAACCTTTGGCAAGGAAGAGAACACTTCAATAATAAACTTACAAATGATCCTGAGAAAAAACACTTGTGTTAAGGGAGAGCATATCAAACAAACTCAACTCACATATGTATGATCCTAAGAAAAACCCTTGTGGCAAGGGAGAAAACAGCACGTCAAACAAACTCATATCTTATATCATCCTGACAAGTGCCTGTGGCAAGGAAGAGAACACATCAAACAAAAACAACTCACATGCAATTTATGCCTAAGCCGGGACTCAACTGGAGCCAACCACCCAACCGCTAACTCCCACTGCCACATCATATCATACTTGAGATTTGTGGCAAACAAATTAACCACACACACTTCTAACTCCAAACAGCCCAAACAACCACAAAAAAACATAAAAACATAAAAAGCCATATGTATCAGTGTTTTAAAGCAAACAAGTTCAGTAATAATTCAAGATAACTAGCGGCTAAACTAGTGTGGACTGCATCAGTGTTTGTTAGGAAACAATTGGAGTAATAATGCAAGATAACTAGCGGCTAAACTAGTGTGGACTGCATCAATGTTTCTAAGGAAACAATTGGAGTAATAATGCAAGATAACTAGTGGTTAAACTAGTGTGGATTGCATCAGTGTTTGTTAGGAAACAATTGGAGTAATAATGCAAGATAACTAGCGGTTAAACTAGTGTGGACTGCGTCAATGTTTCTAAGAAAACAATTGGAGTAAAAATCCATGATAACTAGCAGTTAAACTAGTGTATTCCAGCCTGCTTTTGTTAGGAAACAACTGGAGTAAAAAAATGTTTGATAAATAGTGGTTAATAGTGTAGAAGTGCTTCTGTATTTCCAAGGAAACAATTGGAATAAAAATACACCATAGATGGGAGTCTTTCTCATATTTCTGCTGCAAATCCCCAACAAACTTTTATTGCCCTTATGGTGTATTCATGGTGTATTAGTCTTTAGAATTCCCACTCTAATTGTTTTATAAAACAGAACTAATATTGTAATTTTATACATATTATAACGATGTAATTTTATTTGTAGACTCTATTATCTTCCAGACTTATGTAAACACATTATTTGCATTTATTCTTACTACTTTTAAAGATGAAATAATAAATAAAAAAGTGATGAATTTTAGAATGGACAGCTGGGTTTTATAGTTTAAAATTCTAGCTGAAGTATACAATAGAAAAATCGCTACTAAAAATGATGATTTTTAGGATAATTTTGACAATTACACAACACAAACAAAGCTAAAACAGAAGACCACCTGGCAAAAGTTATCACGCCAAATTCGCCAACAAAACTTAGCATAAAAACTCGAAAATTTTAGTTTTACAGACAATAGAAAAAGTATATATTTTTTCGATATTTAATAATGTTGAAAAGCATGTTGGAAGAAGAAGAATAAACAAGACAGGATTACCATTTCTTGGTGTGCTTTTGTTGTTCGGCAATGATTCGAATCTGATAGCACGTTGTCAAAATATGGGAAGAAAAAAATACCCAAAACACTACTAGAGCTTAAAAAAAATCTCCCTGAACAACAACATTTGAATTGAATAGTTAACTATTTATAACATCCAAACGAGAAATTTCGATTCAATAAAAGAAAAATGGTCAATTAAAATACCGTACTTTTTTATTGAGAATATTTTTCTTCAAAATGAAAACAAAATGGCGATATGTAGATTTCATCCTAGAAATTCGTTAATAGTAATTACTAATATCAATATGTATTCTTTGTTTCGAAAGAGTTGCGTTTCGTTGAAATATTCTCAAAGGAATATTAATATACCTGACATTCTGTGTAGGGTTCCATCTTTCTGATGGAAGTTCGCCACTTTGGGGATCGTCTACCGGTGGATGTAGAATAGAAATGCAGACATCACCGGACTGAAAACCATTAAAAGAACACATTAAAATCTCCCTGAGTTATCAAGGAAGGCAAATATGTTAAGAAATCTCAGCACATTACTTACTTCGTATATATTTGGATGATACATTTTAGTAAGAAAGCGAAAAGTCGGCGGCGAATATGGATAATCTTGTGGAAACGACATGTGTGCCTAAAAAAACGAACAAAATAGACCCAAAAGTTAGCATCATTATGCCTAATAGCTGTTGAAGAAGAAAAAAATGTTTTACCTTGAAATAACCGCCTTCGTAGTGAGTTCCTGGAGGCCCAAATATCGCTACATCCCATTCGAATAAATTGCTATCGTCAGGAACCTTGACACGAAATCCCTCGACTGGCTCCTCGGTTAGCTTTCGTAGTTCTAGATTTAAAGCCCTTAAGGCCGATGAATTCGGCACGGATGCCATCGAGAAAGGAGTCTAAGTCTATAGCTGACTAGATCGGGCTTTTTTGAGGCCAAAAGGAAGGTTTTATGAGGAGAAAAAGGAGGATATTTTTAGAAGTTTTTCTCTTTTCTCTGGTAATGAAGTTTTGTTGTGTATTTACTCGTCTCCAGGACCTAGGAGCACTAGTGACGTCACTAATAGACCATATATGGAACAGAAACCATAGGAAGACCGGACATAGAAAAGGATCTTGTTCCTTCCTGTTCGTTCTAATATTTTCTTTCTTTTTCTTGATTTTTTTTTGTTTCGTTCCTTTTATATTTCATTGAATTTTTCATTCATTTTCCCATTCTTTTATTTCAGTTTTCCCTTCCTTCCTAGCCTTATTCATTGAAGGATTTATTCGTTTGTCCATTCATTCATTCATTCATTAATGTATTCACCCATCCATTCATTCATTAATTCAACCATCCGTCCATCCATCTCTCCATTCGTTCGTTCGTTAATTAATGATCATATATCAACACATTGTTTTAGATACAAATCTCTCTGTTTATTAATATTTTAATTTACAGTTGTAATTGAAATATAATTCTCAATCTCATTCTAGTTATTTCGAGACATTCTTGAGCCTTTGGAATATGGCATGTTTATACACATTCCCATTCCCATTTCCCATTTATTCTCATTCATTCTCTTGTTTATTATTTGTGTTATTTGTACTATTGTACAAGTTGATGTAAAGTCGTCGTGCACCGGAGTTCACCATGATTTATTCGCTCTTGCTTTTCATCTGCAAAGAAACAAAATATGTCGTTAATTGCTACACTCACTAGAGCGGATTTCGTATGACTGTGCAAACAGCACGGACACAGCACGGTACAGTACAAATGAAATTTAGAGAGTTTTTCCTGTGCCTATCAAAACACCACAGGTTGGTTACGGCAGTGATTTCGAATGTCTTTATAGAAACTACGGCACGAACACGGTACGGCCGTGAAGGCACTGCACGGTCACGGCAAAAACTTCGAATCTTTTTATATAAATTACGACACGGTCACGGCACGGTACCGTACGTTGCACAGTCATACCAAATCCGCTCTAACCTACATTGAAGGGATGTAAAAGAACCACTGAGGACGTGAATAACCTCTGTGAATAACTTAGTAAACTGGTATATAATAAATACAAACCTCTATATATATATGTCATATAGTGCATTTGGATTCACGTATTCTGAATTCAACCTTTCAACGCCATCTTGAAAGGTAGCCAGGCCTTTCATGCATGTCCAACCTTTGCATCCAAGCGAGACCAACGCTGAGCTTGCAATGATAGAGACCTTTAAACACCTCGCGAGACAATTATTCACGTGTCTCTATCATTGTAAGCTCAACGTTTGTCTCACTTCGATGCAAAGGCTTGGTTACCTTTTAAGATGGCGCAGAGAACTATGAAGGGAACTATTGCATAGTGTAACAGCGTCATTACCCACTTGACCGCCCTTTAAACACCTTCTTACCTTGTAGTGCATGTCGGGCAATTCCCTCAATTTTTCAGCTGCCTGTTCAGCAGTAAGATCTCTCTGTGATTGTGCAAGCATCTCGTATCCCACCATAAACTTCTTGACCTAAAAAAACAATTACAATAGACAGACCTTCCTTCAAAGAGATAGCCATATTTTTGAAAAAGAAACTACAAAGTGCCGCTCTAGCTAACAAAGATGTGACATTGTTAAAAAAAGTTTCGTTACAAAAACGTTATTGTAAAGTTCAAGTTCAAGTTCAAATTTATTTACACACTGTATATAATATTTACCTAAATTGGTCTATTTGTTTGTATTTACAAGATATGACTTAAATAATATTTAGTAAATTATAATACAAAAATACAAATAATAACTATAGTAAGTGTGCAGTGATGGTTTAAGTATTGTAAACTTTCGAGTAAAGGTGCATCGCGAGCCTCGTTACTCCTTTTGTCCAAGTGGTAGGGGTGATCGGCGCTCCTTTTAAGGTTGAAAATATTTAGGGTTCTTGCTTAAAGTCAATTACGTAACATGACTCTGTACCTGTAAGGGTCATTTTTACTTGTCTGTGTTAGTGAAAATAAGCTTAGCTGCCAAGAACATCGCACAGTCGTACCGGCTTTCAACAAGGCTTTGACAGTTCTCTTAAATTATGCGTACCTAATTTAATTAAGGTAGTCTCCTAGACAGGAAGCCCGACACTAAGAACGGATGCGAGGGAGACTAAATTTAGGGTTCATGCATCTGCGAAATCGATCGCTGATCACCCCTATCACTTGGACAAGAGAAAGGACTATTACAGCTAGTATTTCTCTTACTGTGGCTGAACGAAGCAAAGGAGGATAGTAGTGAGCATGGAGCTGCCAATGGCTGCATTCTGTGTCTTCATGGCCTGTTGGAGCACCTACAGAAAAAATAGTTGACAGTGAAGACATCTCTCGAATTGAGACATATGGAAAGCAAAGGTTATAAAATCTGATACACATGGAAGGAAGGAAGGAAAGAAGGAAGGAAGGAAGGAAGGAAGGAAGGAAGGAAGGAAGGAAGGAAGGAAGGAAGGAAGGAAGGAAGGAAGGAAGGAAGGAAGGAAGGAAGGAAGGAAGGAAGGAAGGAAGGAAGGAAGGAAGGAAGGAAGGAAGGAAGGAAGGAAGGAAGGAAGGAAGGAAGGAAGGAGGCAGGGAGCCAATGACGCAGGGAAGAAATCTTCTAGCTGGACGCAGTGCGCCCTACTAATCGGGGAGACTCACTCACACTCACTACCTCTACGTTTATTATTTTGCACACAACTCGGCTCACATGTTCATTTTTGCTGAGGGAGGAAAACTGGTATCTTAAGTATCTAAAGATAACCTAAATGCAGATATCTAACTTACCGTGCCAGCCCATGGAGTATGGAAATGACGTTTCAAACAAATTGTCATACTTTATCAACAGTAGTTTCATAATTTCAGCAAGACCTAATCCAAACATAAAACAATATCAACAACATCGTTGTGTGACATACTTGTCGTTGTGTGACAGTAGCGACACGATTGCGTTACTTACTGCTTTGTTCTTGTTCAGTAAGGTCTGTTATTCTCAGTACGTGACGTTTGGGTAATAGGAGAACTTCGTACGGCCATAATGCCCTACAAAAACACAGGCAAAATAGAAGAAATTTTACTTCTTTACTAAGAAGTTAACATAAGACAAACTATATATGTTAACAGTAAAAGCCTCTGATGATGATGATGATGATGATGATGACGATGATAATTATGGTGATGATGACGATGATAATTATGGTGATGATGACGATGGCGGACATGGTGATGATGATGATAATGATGGCGGTGATCATGATAATGATGATGATGATGATAATGATGATGATGATGATAATGATGATGATGATGATGATGATGATGACAATGATGATGATAATGACGATGATGATGATGATGATGATATGAAAATGGAGGTCATCATCTACGATGATGGAGATGATAATGAGGATGATCAAGATACGGAGATCTGCTATTGTTCTTCACTGGTTGGCCTCGTGTTCGAGTTGGAGTCAAGATCAATATTTATTCAAATTGGTCGCTTTGTTTTGATTTGGTGTATGTGACGATAATGGTGACAAATTGAAGCCGAGAAAGGCTTGGGTAAGAGGAAGTAAAACTTACCAATAAGGAACCACCACCAACCAATGATCATTCTCTACAACTGTGCGAATCTACAAAATAACCACAGGAACCCCTAATCAATCAACAATTATGAAACAAATAGATGAAAATCGCGCGCTCATGCGATTGTTCGTCGCTTGGGCTTCCTGTGTCGACTAATCGCACCTCAAAAGGCCTCTAAAATCGCCCGTGTGAACTGCTCGTCAAGCATTCTGGTACTGGCATTAAAATGACGTCATCATTAAAATGGCCTATTGTAAGGTGTACCTTTTGCTGTGATTCTAGCTTGACATATTCCATTAGTAGTGGGACACTATGCTTTGACATGTATTCCCTTTGCATTCTATCCTATGAACAGATTGGGAGAAATTCACTCAATTACTCATTTATACCTTCAAACAACCCCGGGAATGGGAGGGAGTGTGTGTGTTTGTGTGGGAGGGGGGTTGGGGGAGGTTCTCCCTTTGTAATAAGGAAAATAACCCCTAAAAGGTACGGCTGTGCGATGTTTTTGGTAACAAAGCAGAGTAAAAATGACCCTTACAGGTACAGAGTCATGTTACGTAATTTTGAGCAAGAACCCTAAAAGGACCCTTTAAGGAACAAACAGGGAATAATTTCAACCCTAAAAGGGGCACCGATCACCCCTAGCACTTGGACAAAAGGGATCCATCCATTTATCAATCCATACGTCCATTCAGGGGCACCGATCACCCCTAGCACTTGAACAAAAGGGATCCATCCATTTATCATTCCATTCGTCCATCCATTCATTCATCATTCCATTCGTCCATCCATCCATCTATTCACTCATCCATTCATCCATCTATCTATCCATTCACTCATAAATCCATTCATCAATCCGTTTATTCATTCATCCATTCATTCACCCATCCATTCATCATTATTCATTCATCCATTCATTCACCCATCCATCCATCCATCCATCCATCCATCCATCCATCCATCCATCCATCCATCCATCCATCCATCCATCCATTCATCCATCCATACATCCATTCATTCATTCATTCATAAATTCGTTCGTTCTATTTAAATGTAAATTTATGCCAAACCTCATGTGCAGCTTCGTTAGGTAAGAATGAGCTGGACCAGATCTATAAACAGAAGAAAATAACTCTTAAGGTAGTTCGGGCGTCATAGATTCTATCGTTAGATCTAATTGAAACTTCTCATGTAAAAAGAGCAAACTAAGTTAAGTTCAAAACTAAAATAAAAATAACGGGTCACCGTGCTCGTTTCGGAGATAAGGGCGGTAGACTGGGGCCCATTTTGGTCATTTTTGTGACAAGAATTGTCGGAATTTGAAACATAAAACGCTATTTATTCTATTTTTCCCGATAACAAACTTTTTAACAAGCATTTGCAAAAGAAAGACACTTTCCTAACAAACATATTATTTGCCATGTTTTACTCTAGAAAATCCTTTGGGCAAAAAAATAATGCGAAAAGTACGTGCATGTCGAGAATTTTGATGCAAAAATAAACTCAAAATGTGAAAAATACCACATTTTGCGCTCGAAAACCATATCATTTTTATTTCACGGAATGAAGAGTTCTGCTAAGGGAAATCCATCTATAAAATAAAAATGGGGTGACACCATGCTCTTTTCCGAGTTATTGCACGAAAACCCTTTAAAATGTATATTTCGTGAACCTGTTTTTTGTCCGTGCCGGACTGGTAACTAGTTCCCTATAAGATTATCGAAACAAACTTTAACATTTTTTGGTCCGCTAATATCTCTAGAATCGATGTAAAGCTAATTATAACCAGTTTAATGCTTTATTCTTGCCCAAAACACTAATTTATGTGACGCATTATAGTTCCAAAAATAGACACTAAAACGACGCGGATTTGAACGCGAAAAAATCATGAATTTAACGAAAAATCTTGATTTCTCGTGAATGCGGGTCTAAATTCAGGAGATTTTTTGCTGAGATGATGTGCTTGTCTTGTGAATGCATAACGTTCCCAAGATTTTCAAATCGGAAAATAATAAAAGCTAAAAAACGAAATTATGTGATTACGGCTGGGTCCCGAACTACCTTAACACCTTAAAAGAGCGTAAAAGAGACAGCAATAGATAGAACAGATTTCGTATACAGCTATTTCAAAAAACGTAGAATACTGAATAGTGCATTCCAAGACCGAAATCAATGCATTTTGTGTCATGTAATATTGTTTAAAGTAAAATATATAATAATTAGTTATTTTATTCTTAGTGCATTCCATTCAAAACAATATAGGGCTGGTTTTCACTAGGCATAAGCATAAGTTAAACACAGGAAAACGAACATGTTTGTTTTTCTTATGCTTATGCTTATGTCTGCTTATGTCAAGTGAAAAATAGAAGAAACTATCTTTTGCTTGTGCTTGTGCTAGTAATATTTTATTTCAAATTCATGGAACCCACAATGCCCTTTGGTCTTGGAATGCACGATTCAGTATTGAACGGTTTTTTTGAAATAGCTGTGTATGACTGTGAAAAGTTCAGTGGCGTGTGCATTCCGCATTTTCTAGAGTTTTGATTAACTGTGCCGTGAGCTTTTCATACTTAAATAGTAGATATGAAATTGTGACACAGTGGTGACGCCAGCAAGGGTCTGAACAAGAACCTCTCAGGCCAGCTGATCTCGCTCCGAAGCGCGCAAAGGATTGTTTGTCAAAACGAATAATTCAAAAATGGCGGCTCAAGACAAAAACAATTTCGCTTACTTTTAGGAATTTGCGTTTTGTTTTTATTCTTTGTGTCCAAGTAACATATAACGTTTTAATGTTAAGTTATTTTAAGGATGTATTTATCAAGGGTTAACACGGCGGGAAACAACTCTCTCGAACGACGCCATCTTGGAACTGTTGGCGATGCGACAGAAATGCTTCTGATTGGCTTATACTAACTGGAAGTGCGTGCGCAAAATCACCTGGCCCAACCAAAGCAGATAATCCATTTTTTTTTTTTTTCCAGTAATGACAAATTGAAAATTGATATTTTCCAAACAGAGGAATTAAATCAATTTTCCTTTTTGGTAAAATCAAATGGACGGAAGGTACACGGACAGTAAAAGACAAAATTCGTTGATTTGTTATTTATAACATGAACTACGCCATGAGATAGACTCTGTTTTTTTGTTTGTTTCCAGCAAACATCAATTAATTAACATATTTGAACTATTCGCAATTTCCAAAGTAGGATGTAGAGCATACGTAAATCCAAACAACAAAGTGATAAACTTACATTTTAAAAACCAGAAAAACATTTTTTGTCGATTTTTCATTTTTTCATTTTCAACAAATTTGAATGGCCTGTAATCATACGGCGTCAATGTTAAACAAATTAACTACGCGGTTGTCTGATTTTGTAATCACTCGTATAATTACAGACCGAATTTGACTCAACTCAGTCCAAAACAGCGCAAAGACCATGCTTGAGTGATTCACATGATACAACTTAGATCAAACACAGGAAACAATCGTTAATGTTCACATTTGTCGCCTTCGCAGTTTTCGTTCACAGTAACGTTAATCACTCAAGCATGGTCTTTGCGCTATTGTTTTCATGCTCATTAATATAATAAAACTCATACTATATATGGAAACTAGCGAGTAAACTAGTATACGCTGTGTCGGTGTTTGATATAAATGATAGGTAATATAATGAAATTTGTCTGAACACCATAAAAATTTTTGACTTAACTTTACTGACGTTTCGAGCTTTAGCCCTTCGTCGTGAATAGACCTAATCAGTTAACGCGTTGCTATGTACGTTTCCACCCAAGTCAAAACTTCTGGGAATAATAATATTTTGTTCTAAATATTTTCCATGTGACATTGAAATACATAAGACAAAGAAACTTATTCCCAAAATATTTGAATTGGTTGGAAACGTTCGCTCTATTTAGAGAAGGTACAACGTCGAGCTGCACGATTCATCCTATCTGACTACTACATTACGAGCCTGGATCTATCACAATGATGCTTGGAAAAGTGACGTTTTCCATTGTGACCCTGAAGATGGACAATTTCTCCAAAAGCTTGGTCGTTTTTATTTAATTAAAACGTAGTTGAAACTATATATTACGGAAGCGCTGAGGGGACTTCAGACTTCAGACTTCAGAGATCGCGGGCGCAACATTCAAGATGGCGGAGACGAATGGGGTATATATTTTTACGTACATGTAAAGTTCTTCTTGTAACTTGACATTTATTTATTTTTGACTACACAGATCTAAAGTTTGGATTTTTTTGTTCGAGTACTGTCGAGGAAAAAGCTATCTTGATAGTGATGCTACCTTAAAACTACATTATATTATAAACACTTCTAGTGGCCTATATAGAGATAGTGCCTCTAATCTAGTTCTCTCGTCTTTTATCTTTATTTTATTTCTCATTATTCAGTATTACTCTGTTATTGTACTGTTGTTGTATTATATTTTTATTATCTTTGTAACGTTGAAAGTTCAATGCAAATGTACAAGCTTATATGATTGTTTTTGTAAATATAATCTCTTTCAACTATTGCAAGGCATTTCGGCATTTTGATATCCTTGAGAAAAGTAGCCTCGTATCGCTTCACTAATTCTTTATATTGGCAAAACACAGTTTGACAACGATAATGGATAATCTACAAATAATAAAAAGAATCCTGAAAGCCATAAGTCTAATGCAAATAATATCACGCACGAAACGAACTATGAGATAAAAAAAGTTCTGCATACATGTACGTAAACTTGCCTCCGCCATCTTGAATGCTGCGTTCGCGATCTCTCAGGCCCAAAATCGAAAGTCTGAAGTCTGAAGTCATACATTCTTGTTTGTATATTTGTCAGATTTTTGAAAAGACTTTACTTAACTCTGTGATCCGCGAATTTATGAAAAAAAAACGGCCCGTGATTTGTGATTGGAACCCCCTCTTCCCTATTCTATTAAGTCTTTTAAAAGTCTGAAGTCTGAAGTCTGAAGTCCCCTCAGCGCTTCCGTAATATATACATCCAAAATGTCAAAACCTACGTACCAAGGAACGATTGATTACCGAAGAAATATTAAAAAAAATATATGAACATTACTTTTTCACTCCAATTGTTTCCATAGAGACGACAACGGTTAAATTGTAAACCCCTAACTGTTTTCATTCAGAAGGGGCGACTCTTCACCGACTCGGAACATCGTTTAGGATTGGTTTGAAAAACAATAGAGTCTTTCCAAACAATTGCCCTAAACCTAACCAAACAATAGCGGTGCTGTCTAATGGGGCCAATAAAAACGCAGCTTTCTACTGGTGAAGTCCAACCCTTCAGAAGTGTTGGCAAAATGGTTTTATTTCGCAAACAATGGTTTTTGAAAATAACCCTGCTTGTTTTGAACATATCATGCGTTTTCTTCGTTTTTAGACTATCTAACCACAACATAGACCAAAGCCAAAACTTAGCAGCCGCGCCTTTTTTCGCACGGAAATGAGGCTTATTATGCAGACAGAGAAAAAACATTCCGTCGCTAAGGACAAAACTACAACTTCATTGACAGCATTTTATAGTCTAGCCTGATTTTCAGAGCGGGCCTGGGTCCTACGCTATCACTTTCTTGGGGAGAAAGTGATAGCGTAGGACCCAGGCCCGCTCTGAAAATCAGGCTATTTATAGTCGTTTTTCCACCTTTTTCTTTTGTAAAATACTAGAATTTTCAACTAAATTACCGCTTTCTACGTTATATTTTACAATAGTTAGCCTTTTTTCAATTTTTAGTAGCATTTTATTTTGTTTTTGACCTTTACAGTGCTCGACTTCACGCCCTTCTGCGATGAAATTATGGAGGAGAAAAGTGATTCAAAGTCAGGTAAATTGATCTTCTTAAGTAATTCAAAAAAGCTAGCCTATTTTTAGCCATACATACGACTTTATATACGTTTTTTAGTTATCTATTATCTATCATTTTGTTGGATATTTTTGTTCAAATCGACCTCGCTACGGCATCGAGATATGTTGACATTTTTGCTGCCATTAGCTATCACAACCACCTTAGAGCAAAAAAGAGAGATAGTTTAATAAAAAATGGATAACTATTTTGCTGATTTTGTTCATTGTGAAATGTAGAGAGAAACGGCAGTGAAAAAAGGTATTCATATTCAGAAGGATGTCCACTGATGGAATTGGCATTGACTTCAATATAATTAAAGTGAAAAATTGCTCTTCGACCGGAAAGCGAATAACTGCGATTCTTATAACCATAGTTTGAGCAATGAAGCCCTGTCGAACAAGGTACATGGAATGTTTTATTTGTTTCTTTCATCTGTAAAACAATATTGAAAAGGATGTTGCCAAAGAACTGTAAAAAGAAAAAACATAAACAATTGAAATTAAAGGTTTACAGTGCTAGCAAGCTTGTTTTGAGCATATCATGCGTTTTCTTCGTTTTTAGACTATCTAACCATAACATGGTTAAACTGAATCCTGCTCATGACAATGTGAAAACTAACATTTTGGAAAATGGAGGCAAGAACGTCGATGTTATAATAGTAGGTCAAGCAAGATCGGGAACTTCGTTTTTGGGTGAGTTATTCAACCATCATCCTAATTTTGCATATATCTTTGAGCCACTGCTAACAACTACGAAACTTCTAGAATCCAACATTTTCAACGAAAAAGAAATTCCACAATACAGAAAAGAAATCACTTCAGTATTACAAAGTTTTTTAAGCTGCAATTTCACTGGAAAAGGAAACTTCCTACGTATGTTTACAGCAAGCGGATTCTGCTTTCGAAGCAAAGCTCTAAAGGAGGTAGATTTGTCTCGAAACAAATCGGAGATGGAACGGCATTTTGAGAAAGTTTTATCAAGTTTCGACAATAGAGCGGTTAAGATTTTATCTGGTCGCTTGTCCAATTACTCATTACTAAGCCTCGAACAAGCTGTAAAGAACGGAGCTACAAGAAATAGGCAAGTTAAAATCATACATATTGTTCGCGATCCCAGAGCTGTTGTAAATTCATGGATTCAAATAAAATGGATCAAGGATTACCCTGACACTAATTTTTATCGCAATGTACGAAAAATTTGCGAGCCTATAGCAAAAAACCTCAAGTTGAGAAAAAACCGCCCTGAATGGCTTAAAAAGAACTACAAATTTATCCGATATGAAGACATGGTCACAGAACCAAAGAAAATCGTCAGAGATATTTATGATTTTTTGGGTATTGAGTTGGCACCTGAGGTAGAGTCGAGGCAGAAAACTCCAACTCAAAATGATTTACAAAATGGACAATCGACTGTAAGAAATGCTAGCTTAACGATTAATCAATGGATAAAGAATATGAGTGGGGAGAAGAGGGAGACGATTGAACAGGCGTATTCCAGTGCTTTGAAACACCTGTGATTGATAGTTCTTATGATTGTGATGATGATGATGATGATGATGATGATGACAATGGAGGTGATGGTGATGGTGATGGTGATGGTGATAGTGGTGATGATGATGATGATGATGGCAGTGATGGTGATGGTGATAGTGGTAATGATGATGATGATGGCGGTGATGGTGATGGTGATGGTGATAGTGGTAATGATGATGATGATGGCGGTGATGGTGATGGTGATGGTGATAGTGGTAATGATGATGATGATGATGGCGGTGATGGTGATGGTGATAGTGGTAATGATGATGATGATGGCAGTGATGGTGATGATGATAGTGGTGATGATAATGATGATGGCAGTGATGGTGATGGTGATAGTGGTAATGATGATGACAATGGAGGTGATGGTGATGGTGATAGTGGTGGTGATGGTGATGATGGCAGTGATGGTGATGGTGATAGTGGTAATGATGATGATGATGGCGGTGATGGTAATGGTGGTGGTGATAGTGGTGATAATGATGATGATGGCAGTGATGGTGATGGTGATAGTGGTAATGATGATGATGATGGCGGTGATGGTGATGGTGGTGGTGATGGTGATGAAAGATGGTGATAACAAGTTCTTACTTGACAATTTTATATTTCCTTGCTCGTGTAGATGATGAGCAAGTTTTCCTTGACAAGTTTAGGTTGTGCCCGCAATGCCTTGCAATCAGCGGAGTAGTAACATAATATTGGTTCCAGTCCCTTGTCGAGTAAAAAACAAAATGGCGTCTATTATGACTGATCGTGCGAAAAGACTGGGAACTAATCTCATTAATATTCCTTGCCACATTTTCCTTGTTGTCCGTCTACACGAGCAAATTTCATCCTTGACAATTTTTCCCTGTCAAGGAAAAGCCAACATGCTAGCTTTTTCTTGTCAAGGAAAAATTGTTCATGTTACTCCATCTACACAAGCAATTTTTCCTTGTCAAGGAAAACTTGTCAAGGAAAAATTGCTAGTGTAAACGCCGCTTTATACTAATATATATTAATTACTAACAGCTAACTATAATGTGTAAAGCGCATTTGAATATATACATTATCAAAATGCATTATCATTATCATCATTATCGTTTGTGTATATGCTAAAAAGGAGACCAAATCGGTTTTAACGCGTTGCTATGTACGTTTCCACCCAAGTCAAAACTTCTGCGAATAATAATATTTTGTTCTAAATATTTTCCACGTGACATTGAAATACATAAGACAAAGAATCTTATTCCCAAAAGATTTGAATTGATTTGAATTGATTTCATAAAAGTTTACAAAAGCCGTAGTCAAATCGCCGGTTGTTCACACGAGCGGATGCATCGGCGTAAAAACATTTCCTGCATGTGTTCAACCAGAACTTCCCGCTGACATGCGACGAAGTGGGATTCGACATATATAACCTCCTGTGTTGATTTTATGACTAGCCCGACATCACGCTCATAGAGCGTCTAGTTTTAATATTATCAATTATGGCAATTTAGTTAACATTACATTTTCACTCCAATTGTTTCCATAGAGACGCCAACGGTTAAATTGTAAACCCTTAACTGTTTTCATTCCGAAGTGTTGGCAAAATGGTTTTATTTCGCAATTGGTTTTTGAAAATAACCCTGCTTGTTTTGAGCATATCATGCGTTTTCTTCGTTTTTAGACTATCTAACCATAACATGGTTAAACTGAATCCTGCCCATGACAATGTGAAAACTAACATTTTGGAAAATGGAGGCAAGAACGTCGATGTTATAATAGTAGGTCAAGGAAGATCGGGAACTTCGTTTTTGGGTGAGTTATTCAACCATCATCCTAATTTTGCATATATCTTTGAGCCACTGCTAACAACTACGAAACTTCTAGAATCCAACATTTTCTACGAAAAAGAAATTCCTCAATACAGAAAAGAAATCACTTCAGTATTACAAAGTTTTTTAAGCTGCAATTTCACTGGAAAAGGAAACTTCCTTCGTATGTTTACAACAAGAGGATTCTACTTTCGAAGCAAAGCTCTAAAGGAGGTAGATTTGCCTCGAAACAAATCAGAGATGGAACGGCATTTTGAGAAAGTTTTATCAAGTTTCGACAATAGAGCGGTTAAGATTTTATCTGGTCGCTTGTCCAATTACTCATTACTAAGCCTCGAACAAGTTGTAAAGAACGGCGCTACAAGAAATAGTCAAGTTAAAATCATACATATTGTTCGCGATCCCAGAGCTGTTGTAAATTCATGGATTCAATACAAATGGATCAAGGATTACCCTGACACTAATTTTTATCGCAATGTACAAAAAATTTGCGAGCCTATAGCAAAAAACCTCAAGTTGAGAAAAAACCGCCCTGAATGGCTTAAGAAGAACTACAAATTTCTCAGATATGAAGAAATGGTCACAGAACCAAAGAAAATCGTCAGAGATATTTATGATTTTTTGGGTATTGAGTTGGCACCTGAGGTACACCTTTGGGTCGAGTCGAGGCAGAAAACTCCAACTCAAGATGATTTGCAAAATGGACATTCGACTGTAAGAAATGCTAGCTTAACGATTAATCAATGGAAAAAGAATATGAGTGGAGAGAAGAGGGAGGCGATTGAACAGGCGTGTTCCAGTGCTTTGAAACACCTGTGATTGATAGTTCTTATGATGGTGATGATGATGATGATGATGACAATGGAGGTGATGGTGATCATGATGGTGATAGTGGTGATGATGATGATGATGGCAGTGATGGTGATGGTGATAGTGGTAATGATGATGATGATGGCGGTGATGGTGGTGGTGATGGTGGTAATGATGATGATGATGGCGGTGATGGTGATGGTGATGGTGGTGGTGATGATGATGATGGCGGTGATGGTGATGGTGATGGTGATAGTGGTAATGATGATGATGATGGCGGTGATGGTGATGGTGATAGTGGTAATGATGATGATGATGGCTGTGATGGTGATGGTGATGGTGATGGTGATAGTGGTGATGATGATGATGATGGCGGTGATGGTGATGGTGATAGTGGTAATGATGATGATGATGGCGGTGATGGTGATGGTGATGGTGGTGGTGGTGGTGATGGTGATGAAAGATGGTGATAACAAGTTTTTACTTGACAATTTTATATTTCCTTGCTCGTGTAGATGATGAGAAAGTTTTCCTTGACAAGTTTAGGTTGTGCCCGCAATGCCTTGCAATCAGCGGAGTAGTAACTTAATATTGGTTCCAGTCAACCAGAACTTCCCGCTGACATTCGACGAAGTGAGATTCGACATATATAACCTCCTGTGTTGATTTTATGACTAGCCCGACATCACGCTCATAGAGCGTCTAGTTTTAATATTATCAATTATGGCAATTTAGTTAACATTACATTTTCACTCCAATTGTTTCCATAGAGACGCCAACGGTTAAATTGTAAACCCCTAACTGTTTTCATTCAGAAGTTTGGCAAAATGGTTTTATTTTGCAATTTGTTTTTGAAAATAACCCTGCTTGTTTTGAGCATATCATGCGTTTTCTTCGTTTTTAGACTATCTAACCATAACATGGTTGAACTGAATCCTGCTCTTGACAATGTGAAAACTAACATTTTGGAACTGAATGGAGGCAAGAACGTCGATGTTATAATAGTAGGTCAAGCAAGATCGGGAACTTCGTTTTTGGGTGAGTTATTCAACCATCATCCTAATTTTGCATATATCTTTGAGACACTGCTAACAACTACGAAACTTCTAGAATCCAACATTTTCAACGAAAAAGAAATTCCACAATACAGAAAAGAAATCACTTCAGTATTACAAAGTTTTTTAAGCTGCAATTTCACTGGAAAAGGAAACTTCCTACGTATGTTTACAGCAAGCGGATTCTGCTTTCGAAGCAAAGCTCTAAAGGAGGTAGATTTGTCTCGAAACAAATCGGAGATGGAACGGCATTTTGAGAAAGTTTTATCAAGTTTCGACAATAGAGCGGTTAAGATTTTATCTGGTCGCTTGTCCAATTACTCATTACTAAGCCTCGAACAAGCTGTAAAGAACGGAGCTACAAGAAATAGGCAAGTTAAAATCATACATATTGTTCGCGATCCCAGAGCTGTTGTAAATTCATGGATTCAAATAAAATGGATCAAGGATTACCCTGACACTAATTTTTATCGCAATGTACGAAAAATTTGCGAGCCTATAGCAAAAAACCTCAAGTTGAGAAAAAACCGCCCTGAATGGCTTAAAAAGAACTACAAATTTATCCGATATGAAGACATGGTCACAGAACCAAAGAAAATCGTCAGAGATATTTATGATTTTTTGGGTATTGAGTTGGCACCTGAGGTAGAGTCGAGGCAGAAAACTCCAACTCAAAATGATTTACAAAATGGACAATCGACTGTAAGAAATGCTAGCTTAACGATTAATCAATGGATAAAGAATATGAGTGGGGAGAAGAGGGAGACGATTGAACAGGCGTATTCCAGTGCTTTGAAACACCTGTGATTGATAGTTCTTATGATTGTGATGATGATGATGATGATGATGATGATGACAATGGAGGTGATGGTGATGGTGATGGTGATGGTGATGGTGATAGTGGTGATGATGATGATGATGATGGCAGTGATGGTGATGGTGATAGTGGTAATGATGATGATGATGGCGGTGATGGTGATGGTGATGGTGATAGTGGTAATGATGATGATGATGGCGGTGATGGTGATGGTGATGGTGATAGTGGTAATGATGATGATGATGATGGCGGTGATGGTGATGGTGATAGTGGTAATGATGATGATGATGGCAGTGATGGTGATGATGATAGTGGTGATGATAATGATGATGGCAGTGATGGTGATGGTGATAGTGGTAATGATGATGACAATGGAGGTGATGGTGATGGTGATAGTGGTGGTGATGGTGATGATGGCAGTGATGGTGATGGTGATAGTGGTAATGATGATGATGATGGCGGTGATGGTAATGGTGGTGGTGATAGTGGTGATAATGATGATGATGGCAGTGATGGTGATGGTGATAGTGGTAATGATGATGATGATGGCGGTGATGGTGTTGGTGGTGGTGATGGTGATGAAAGATGGTGATAACAAGTTCTTACTTGACAATTTTATATTTCCTTGCTCGTGTAGATGATGAGCAAGTTTTCCTTGACAAGTTTAGGTTGTGCCCGCAATGCCTTGCAATCAGCGGAGTAGTAACATAATATTGGTTCAGGTCCCTTGTCGAGTAAAAAACAAAATGGCGTCTATTATGACTGATCGTGCGAAAAGACTGGGAACTAATCTCATTAATATTCCTTGCCACATTTTCCTTGTTGTCCGTCTACACGAGCAAATTTCATCCTTGACAATTTTTCCCTGTCAAGGAAAAGCCAACATGCTAGCTTTTTCTTGTCAAGGAAAAATTGTTCATGTTACTCCATCTACACAAGCAATTTTTCCTTGTCAAGGAAAACTTGTCAAGGAAAAATTGCTAGTGTAAACGCCGCTTTATACTAATATATATTAATTACTAACAGCTAACTATAATGTGTAAAGCGCATTTGAATATATACATTATCAAAATGCATTATCATTATCATCATTATCGTTTGTGTATATGCTAAAAAGGAGACCAAATCGGTTTTAACGCGTTGCTATGTACGTTTCCACCCAAGTCAAAACTTCTGCGAATAATAATATTTTGTTCTAAATATTTTCCACGTGACATTGAAATACATAAGACAAAGAATCTTATTCCCAAAAGATTTGAATTGATTTGAATTGATTTCATAAAAGTTTACAAAAGCCGTAGTCAAATCGCCGGTTGTTCACACGAGCGGATGCATCGGCGTAAAAACATTTCCTGCATGTGTTCAACCAGAACTTCCCGCTGACATGCGACGAAGTGGGATTCGACATATATAACCTCCTGTGTTGATTTTATGACTAGCCCGACATCACGCTCATAGAGCGTCTAGTTTTAATATTATCAATTATGGCAATTTAGTTAACATTACATTTTCACTCCAATTGTTTCCATAGAGACGCCAACGGTTAAATTGTAAACCCTTAACTGTTTTCATTCCGAAGTGTTGGCAAAATGGTTTTATTTCGCAATTGGTTTTTGAAAATAACCCTGCTTGTTTTGAGCATATCATGCGTTTTCTTCGTTTTTAGACTATCTAACCATAACATGGTTAAACTGAATCCTGCTCATGACAATGTGAAAACTAACATTTTGGAAAATGGAGGCAAGAACGTCGATGTTATAATAGTAGGTCAAGGAAGATCGGGAACTTCGTTTTTGGGTGAGTTATTCAACCATCATCCTAATTTTGCATATATCTTTGAGCCACTGCTAACAACTACGAAACTTCTAGAATCCAACATTTTCTACGAAAAAGAAATTCCTCAATACAGAAAAGAAATCACTTCAGTATTACAAAGTTTTTTAAGCTGCAATTTCACTGGAAAAGGAAACTTCCTTCGTATGTTTACAACAAGAGGATTCTACTTTCGAAGCAAAGCTTTAAAGGAGGTAGATTTGCCTCGAAACAAATCAGAGATGGAACGGCATTTTGAGAAAGTTTTATCAAGTTTCGACAATAGAGCGGTTAAGATTTTATCTGGTCGCTTGTCCAATTACTCATTACTAAGCCTCGAACAAGTTGTAAAGAACGGCGCTACAAGAAATAGTCAAGTTAAAATCATACATATTGTTCGCGATCCCAGAGCTGTTGTAAATTCATGGATTCAATACAAATGGATCAAGGATTACCCTGACACTAATTTTTATCGCAATGTACGAAAAATTTGCGAGCCTATAGCAAAAAACCTCAAGTTGAGAAAAAAACGCCCTGAATGGCTTAAAAAGAACTACAAATTTATCCGATATGAAGACATGGTCACAGAACCAAAGAAAATCGTCAGAGATATTTATGATTTTTTGGGTATTGAGTTGGCACCTGAGGTAGAGTCGAGGCAGAAAACTCCAACTCAAAATGATTTACAAAATGGACAATCGACTGTAAGAAATGCTAGCTTAACGATTAATCAATGGATAAAGAATATGAGTGGGGAGAAGAGGGAGACGATTGAACAGGCGTATTCCAGTGCTTTGAAACACCTGTGATTGATAGTTCTTATGATTGTGATGATGATAATGATGATGATGATGATGACAATGGAGGTGATGGTGATGGTGATGGTGATGGTGATGGTGATAGTGGTGATGATGATGATGATGATGGCAGTGATGGTGATGGTGATAGTGGTAATGATGATGATGATGGCGGTGATGGTGATGGTGATGGTGATAGTGGTAATGATGATGATGATGGCGGTGATGGTGATGGTGATAGTGGTAATGATGATGATGATGATGGCGGTGATGGTGATGGTGATAGTGGTAATGATGATGATGATGGCAGTGATGGTGATGATGATAGTGGTGATGATAATGATGATGGCAGTGATGGTGATGGTGATAGTGGTAATGATGATGACAATGGAGGTGATGGTGATGGTGATAGTGGTGGTGATGGTGATGATGGCAGTGATGGTGATGGTGATAGTGGTAATGATGATGATGATGGCGGTGATGGTAATGGTGGTGGTGATAGTGGTGATAATGATGATGATGGCAGTGATGGTGATGGTGATAGTGGTAATGATGATGATGATGGCGGTGATGGTGTTGGTGGTGGTGATGGTGATGAAAGATGGTGATAACAAGTTCTTACTTGACAATTTTATATTTCCTTGCTCGTGTAGATGATGAGCAAGTTTTCCTTGACAAGTTTAGGTTGTGCCCGCAATGCCTTGCAATCAGCGGAGTAGTAACATAATATTGGTTCAGGTCCCTTGTCGAGTAAAAAACAAAATGGCGTCTATTATGACTGATCGTGCGAAAAGACTGGGAACTAATCTCATTAATATTCCTTGCCACATTTTCCTTGTTGTCCGTCTACACGAGCAAATTTCATCCTTGACAATTTTTCCCTGTCAAGGAAAAGCCAACATGCTAGCTTTTTCTTGTCAAGGAAAAATTGTTCATGTTACTCCATCTACACAAGCAATTTTTCCTTGTCAAGGAAAACTTGTCAAGGAAAAATTGCTAGTGTAAACGCCGCTTTATACTAATATATATTAATTACTAACAGCTAACTATAATGTGTAAAGCGCATTTGAATATATACATTATCAAAATGCATTATCATTATCATCATTATCGTTTGTGTATATGCTAAAAAGGAGACCAAATCGGTTTTAACGCGTTGCTATGTACGTTTCCACCCAAGTCAAAACTTCTGCGAATAATAATATTTTGTTCTAAATATTTTCCACGTGACATTGAAATACATAAGACAAAGAATCTTATTCCCAAAAGATTTGAATTGATTTGAATTGATTTCATAAAAGTTTACAAAAGCCGTAGTCAAATCGCCGGTTGTTCACACGAGCGGATGCATCGGCGTAAAAACATTTCCTGCATGTGTTCAACCAGAACTTCCCGCTGACATGCGACGAAGTGGGATTCGACATATATAACCTCCTGTGTTGATTTTATGACTAGCCCGACATCACGCTCATAGAGCGTCTAGTTTTAATATTATCAATTATGGCAATTTAGTTAACATTACATTTTCACTCCAATTGTTTCCATAGAGACGCCAACGGTTAAATTGTAAACCCTTAACTGTTTTCATTCCGAAGTGTTGGCAAAATGGTTTTATTTCGCAATTGGTTTTTGAAAATAACCCTGCTTGTTTTGAGCATATCATGCGTTTTCTTCGTTTTTAGACTATCTAACCATAACATGGTTAAACTGAATCCTGCTCATGACAATGTGAAAACTAACATTTTGGAAAATGGAGGCAAGAACGTCGATGTTATAATAGTAGGTCAAGGAAGATCGGGAACTTCGTTTTTGGGTGAGTTATTCAACCATCATCCTAATTTTGCATATATCTTTGAGCCACTGCTAACAACTACGAAACTTCTAGAATCCAACATTTTCTACGAAAAAGAAATTCCTCAATACAGAAAAGAAATCACTTCAGTATTACAAAGTTTTTTAAGCTGCAATTTCACTGGAAAAGGAAACTTCCTTCGTATGTTTACAACAAGAGGATTCTACTTTCGAAGCAAAGCTTTAAAGGAGGTAGATTTGCCTCGAAACAAATCAGAGATGGAACGGCATTTTGAGAAAGTTTTATCAAGTTTCGACAATAGAGCGGTTAAGATTTTATCTGGTCGCTTGTCCAATTACTCATTACTAAGCCTCGAACAAGTTGTAAAGAACGGCGCTACAAGAAATAGTCAAGTTAAAATCATACATATTGTTCGCGATCCCAGAGCTGTTGTAAATTCATGGATTCAATACAAATGGATCAAGGATTACCCTGACACTAATTTTTATCGCAATGTACGAAAAATTTGCGAGCCTATAGCAAAAAACCTCAAGTTGAGAAAAAAACGCCCTGAATGGCTTAAAAAGAACTACAAATTTATCCGATATGAAGACATGGTCACAGAACCAAAGAAAATCGTCAGAGATATTTATGATTTTTTGGGTATTGAGTTGGCACCTGAGGTAGAGTCGAGGCAGAAAACTCCAACTCAAAATGATTTACAAAATGGACAATCGACTGTAAGAAATGCTAGCTTAACGATTAATCAATGGATAAAGAATATGAGTGGGGAGAAGAGGGAGACGATTGAACAGGCGTATTCCAGTGCTTTGAAACACCTGTGATTGATAGTTCTTATGATTGTGATGATGATAATGATGATGATGATGATGACAATGGAGGTGATGGTGATGGTGATGGTGATGGTGATGGTGATAGTGGTGATGATGATGATGATGATGGCAGTGATGGTGATGGTGATAGTGGTAATGATGATGATGATGGCGGTGATGGTGATGGTGATGGTGATAGTGGTAATGATGATGATGATGGCGGTGATGGTGATGGTGATAGTGGTAATGATGATGATGATGATGGCGGTGATGGTGATGGTGATAGTGGTAATGATGATGATGATGGCAGTGATGGTGATGATGATAGTGGTGATGATAATGATGATGGCAGTGATGGTGATGGTGATAGTGGTAATGATGATGACAATGGAGGTGATGGTGATGGTGATAGTGGTGGTGATGGTGATGATGGCAGTGATGGTGATGGTGATAGTGGTAATGATGATGATGATGGCGGTGATGGTAATGGTGGTGGTGATAGTGGTGATAATGATGATGATGGCAGTGATGGTGATGGTGATAGTGGTAATGATGATGATGATGGCGGTGATGGTGTTGGTGGTGGTGATGGTGATGAAAGATGGTGATAACAAGTTCTTACTTGACAATTTTATATTTCCTTGCTCGTGTAGATGATGAGCAAGTTTTCCTTGACAAGTTTAGGTTGTGCCCGCAATGCCTTGCAATCAGCGGAGTAGTAACATAATATTGGTTCAGGTCCCTTGTCGAGTAAAAAACAAAATGGCGTCTATTATGACTGATCGTGCGAAAAGACTGGGAACTAATCTCATTAATATTCCTTGCCACATTTTCCTTGTTGTCCGTCTACACGAGCAAATTTCATCCTTGACAATTTTTCCCTGTCAAGGAAAAGCCAACATGCTAGCTTTTTCTTGTCAAGGAAAAATTGTTCATGTTACTCCATCTACACAAGCAATTTTTCCTTGTCAAGGAAAACTTGTCAAGGAAAAATTGCTAGTGTAAACGCCGCTTTATACTAATATATATTAATTACTAACAGCTAACTATAATGTGTAAAGCGCATTTGAATATATACATTATCAAAATGCATTATCATTATCATCATTATCGTTTGTGTATATGCTAAAAAGGAGACCAAATCGGTTTTAACGCGTTGCTATGTACGTTTCCACCCAAGTCAAAACTTCTGCGAATAATAATATTTTGTTCTAAATATTTTCCACGTGACATTGAAATACATAAGACAAAGAATCTTATTCCCAAAAGATTTGAATTGATTTGAATTGATTTCATAAAAGTTTACAAAAGCCGTAGTCAAATCGCCGGTTGTTCACACGAGCGGATGCATCGGCGTAAAAACATTTCCTGCATGTGTTCAACCAGAACTTCCCGCTGACATGCGACGAAGTGGGATTCGACATATATAACCTCCTGTGTTGATTTTATGACTAGCCCGACATCACGCTCATAGAGCGTCTAGTTTTAATATTATCAATTATGGCAATTTAGTTAACATTACATTTTCACTCCAATTGTTTCCATAGAGACGCCAACGGTTAAATTGTAAACCCTTAACTGTTTTCATTCCGAAGTGTTGGCAAAATGGTTTTATTTCGCAATTGGTTTTTGAAAATAACCCTGCTTGTTTTGAGCATATCATGCGTTTTCTTCGTTTTTAGACTATCTAACCATAACATGGTTAAACTGAATCCTGCTCATGACAATGTGAAAACTAACATTTTGGAAAATGGAGGCAAGAACGTCGATGTTATAATAGTAGGTCAAGGAAGATCGGGAACTTCGTTTTTGGGTGAGTTATTCAACCATCATCCTAATTTTGCATATATCTTTGAGCCACTGCTAACAACTACGAAACTTCTAGAATCCAACATTTTCTACGAAAAAGAAATTCCTCAATACAGAAAAGAAATCACTTCAGTATTACAAAGTTTTTTAAGCTGCAATTTCACTGGAAAAGGAAACTTCCTTCGTATGTTTACAACAAGAGGATTCTACTTTCGAAGCAAAGCTCTAAAGGAGGTAGATTTGCCTCGAAACAAATCAGAGATGGAACGGCATTTTGAGAAAGTTTTATCAAGTTTCGACAATAGAGCGGTTAAGATTTTATCTGGTCGCTTGTCCAATTACTCATTACTAAGCCTCGAACAAGTTGTAAAGAACGGCGCTACAAGAAATAGTCAAGTTAAAATCATACATATTGTTCGCGATCCCAGAGCTGTTGTAAATTCATGGATTCAATACAAATGGATCAAGGATTACCCTGACACTAATTTTTATCGCAATGTACAAAAAATTTGCGAGCCTATAGCAAAAAACCTCAAGTTGAGAAAAAACCGCCCTGAATGGCTTAAGAAGAACTACAAATTTCTCAGATATGAAGAAATGGTCACAGAACCAAAGAAAATCGTCAGAGATATTTATGATTTTTTGGGTATTGAGTTGGCACCTGAGGTACACCTTTGGGTCGAGTCGAGGCAGAAAACTCCAACTCAAGATGATTTGCAAAATGGACATTCGACTGTAAGAAATGCTAGCTTAACGATTAATCAATGGAAAAAGAATATGAGTGGAGAGAAGAGGGAGGCGATTGAACAGGCGTGTTCCAGTGCTTTGAAACACCTGTGATTGATAGTTCTTATGATGGTGATGATGATGATGATGATGACAATGGAGGTGATGGTGATCATGATGGTGATAGTGGTGATGATGATGATGATGGCAGTGATGGTGATGGTGATAGTGGTAATGATGATGATGATGGCGGTGATGGTGGTGGTGATGGTGGTAATGATGATGATGATGGCGGTGATGGTGATGGTGATGGTGGTGGTGATGATGATGATGATGGCGGTGATGGTGATGGTGATGGTGATAGTGGTAATGATGATGATGATGGCGGTGATGGTGATGGTGATAGTGGTAATGATGATGATGATGGCTGTGATGGTGATGGTGATGGTGATGGTGATAGTGGTGATGATGATGATGATGGCGGTGATGGTGATGGTGATAGTGGTAATGATGATGATGATGGCGGTGATGGTGATGGTGATGGTGATGGTGGTGGTGATGGTGATGAAAGATGGTGATAACAAGTTTTTACTTGACAATTTTATATTTCCTTGCTCGTGTAGATGATGAGAAAGTTTTCCTTGACAAGTTTAGGTTGTGCCCGCAATGCCTTGCAATCAGCGGAGTAGTAACTTAATATTGGTTCCAGTCAACCAGAACTTCCCGCTGACATTCGACGAAGTGAGATTCGACATATATAACCTCCTGTGTTGATTTTATGACTAGCCCGACATCACGCTCATAGAGCGTCTAGTTTTAATATTATCAATTATGGCAATTTAGTTAACATTACATTTTCACTCCAATTGTTTCCATAGAGACGCCAACGGTTAAATTGTAAACCCCTAACTGTTTTCATTCAGAAGTTTGGCAAAATGGTTTTATTTTGCAATTTGTTTTTGAAAATAACCCTGCTTGTTTTGAGCATATCATGCGTTTTCTTCGTTTTTAGACTATCTAACCATAACATGGTTGAACTGAATCCTGCTCTTGACAATGTGAAAACTAACATTTTGGAACTGAATGGAGGCAAGAACGTCGATGTTATAATAGTAGGTCAAGCAAGATCGGGAACTTCGTTTTTGGGTGAGTTATTCAACCATCATCCTAATTTTGCATATATCTTTGAGCCACTGCTAACAACTACGAAACTTCTAGAATCCAACATTTTCTACGAAAAAGAAATTCCTCAATACAGAAAAGAAATCACTTCAGTATTACAAAGTTTTTTAAGCTGCAATTTCACTGGAAAAGGAAACTTCCTTCGTGAGTTTACAACAAGAGGATTCTACTTTCGAAGCAAAGCTCTAAAGGAGGTAGATTTGCCTCGAAACAAATCAGAGATGGAACAGCATTTTGAGAAAGTTTTATCAAGTTTCGACAATAGAGCGGTTAAGATTTTATCTGGTCGCTTGTCCAATTACTCATTACTAAGCCTCGAACAAGTTGTAAAGAACGGAGCTACAAGAAATAGTCAAGTTAAAATCATACATATTGTTCGCGATCCCAGAGCTGTTGTAAATTCATGGATTCAATACAAATGGATCAAGGATTACCCTGACACTAATTTTTATCGCAATGTACGAAAAATTTGCGAGCCTATAGCAAAAAACCTCAAGTTGAGAAAAAACCTCCCTGAATGGCTTAGAAAGAACTACAAATTTCTCCGATATGAAGAAATGGTCACAGAACCAAAGAAAATCGTCAGAGATATTTATGATTTTTTGGGTATTGAGTTGGCACCTGAGGTACACCTTTGGGTCGAGTCGAGGCAGAAAACTCCAACTTAAGATGATTTGCAAAATGGACATTCGACTGTAAGAAATGCTAGCTTAACGATTAATCAATGGAAAAAGAATATGAGTGAGGAGAAGAGGGAGGCGATTGAACAGGCGTGTTCCAGTGCTTTGAAACACCTGTGATTGATAGTTCTTATGATGGTGATGATAATGATGATGATGACAATGGAGGTGATGATGATGGTGATAGTGGTGATAATTATGATGATGGCAGTGATGGTGATGGTGATAGTAGTAATGATGATGATGATGGCGGTGATGGTGATGGTGATAGTGGTAATGATGATGATGATGATGATGGCAGTGATGGTGATGGTGATAGTGGTGATGATGATGATGATGATGGCAGTGATGGTGATGGTGATAGTGGTAATGATGATGATGATGGCGGTGATGGTGATGGTGATAGTGGTAATGATGATGATGGTGATGGCAGTGATGGTGATGGTGATAGTGATAGTGGTAATGATGATGATGATGGCGGTGATGGTGATGGTGATAGTGGTGATGATGATGATGATGGCAGTGATGGTGATGGTGATAGTGGTAATGATGATGATGATGATGGCGGTGATGGTGATGGTGGTGGCGATGAAAGATGGTGATAACAAGTTCTTACTTGGCAGTGAGGGTGTGGGTTGGAGCAACCCATTACAGCTCCTTTGTTTTCAAAGATCTAAAAAGAGTATCAAATAGTTTCAAAATCACATATCACATTAAATAAAGACCTATGGTCACTTACCGGCATGCTTTGCATTATTTATTTTGTTTTGAATGTATAATTCATTCGCAGTCAGTCGTACTACGAGAAAACAAATATAACAAAACGCTAAACAATTTAGTAAGAGCGTAAATACCCACTCCCATCGTTAAAGATATCTAAATGTCTGAGTATATAATTTTCATGGTCCACAAAATTCAGTCTTTCGCGCAGTGCATGCTGGTAAGTGATCAAGGGTCTTTAACAACTATTTTGCTCTGTGTTTACACCTATTACAAAAATCTTTGTCGCAGTCGAAGCTACAGTCCACACTCTAAAGCCTGCAAACGATGTCAGTAATTTGAACATAATTTGTTGGTTTATTACTCGTTTTTTCAATAAATATTTGTTTCATCATCTACTACTACAACAGCTAGTTGCTGGTCATATAATACAAACACGCACAAGCAAAAATATGCTATGAATAAATGGAGAAGAGAAGAAAATACCGATATCCTTTGCAGGCTTCAGAGTGTGGACTGTAGCTTCTTGAAATAGGTGTATATTCTGGATAACAAAGTAAACTGTTCGCCAATGGACCTTAAATTGAGATGTATATAATACTCCACTTTTACGTAATCACCGCTGTACTATTTGACAAAATGCGCATTTACACAAGTTATTGTTATTGTTATGGTGAATGTCTATCATATGATAGCTTTCTTTTTCTTAAAACATAAAACAATTTTAAAAATTATGACAATTAGTGGCGGCCATTTATGAAAGTCGTCAATCCCTGAGCAAATGCGCCCTTTGTCAAATAGTACAGTGGTACTTTATAACACTGATGAAAGTGGTCTATTAAAGCACTTTTCAGGGCAAACTTTAAACACATAAGTAGGTGTGTGTATGATTATGATCGTCGCGGAGATATAAGCAATTTATGTAATTGCAATTATAGAAGCCCGAAAAAAATTCGGGACTTCAACGGGATTTGAACCCATGACCTTTGCAGTACCGGTGCAATGCTCTACCAACTGAGCTATGAAGCCACATATGTTGGTAGGAGGTCATTTTGCTGAGTTCAATAAACCACAGAGTGAGATATGTAGATACGTATTTGGGTCTGATCCGCGGTTATATGATGTGTGTATGATTATGATCGTCGCGGAGATATAAGCAATTTATGCAATTGCAATAATAACCGCGGATCAGACCCAAATACGTATCTACATAATATATAAGTGTGTATGAGGTATTCTTGTCATAACTTTTAGGGTTTCGAAGACGTAAATTTATTTCCGCATTTTTTTTTATTTGATATTTTGTGTTTGGTATCTCGTAGGGACTAAAATTCGGGGAGATCGGATGGGATGGGATAGGATGGGATGGGATGGGATGGGATGGGATGGGATGGGATGGGATGGAGTTAGAAATTATAAGTATGTTCTTTTATTTATACTCGTTTAGATGTAGTTAAAAAAATGTAGGTAAAAAAAAGGCAAAGTTTTAAATTGTCAGAGTTTTTGCTTTAAAGTAGAGTAAGAGTTTTACTTTGTCATGAATACAGCAAGTCAATAATATTATGTTGTTTGCCACATCCCTTCCCCTAAAGGACTTGCTATGCCCAACCCCTTTCCCTTGGGGATTGGCCCCAACATTTCCCCTAAACGGCCGGTTCCTATGCACCATTTTCATGAGATTTGACATGCTCCACCTCTCCTCTAAGTGCCTGCACCATACTCCCCCTTGCCTCAAAAAGGGGCTCCTATGCCCCACCCCTTCTTATGGAGATTTGCCATGCCCCATCTCCCTTCTAAGTGCATGTTATGTTCCATACCCCCCACCCCTATGTCCTACACCCAAGGGGTTCCTATGCCCCACCCCTTCTTATGGAGATTTGCCATGCCCCATCTCCCTTCCAAGTGCATGTTATGTCCCATACCCCCCACCCCTATGCCCTACTCCAAAGGGGTTCCTATACCCCACCCCTTCTTATGGAGATTTGCCATGCCCCACTTCCTTCTAAGTGCATGTTATGTCCAATACTCCCCCTCAAAGGGGTCCCTATGCTGCTCCCCTTATTATGGAGATTTGCCAAAACCCATCTCCCTTCTAAGGGACGGACCATTTGATTTTTGATGGGGGGTGAGAGGGAATTTTTCTTGCACAATATTTTTTTTCCTCATCCAACCGCTGTGCGATATTTTTTTTTAAAGCCATGTCCTTGCACGATATTTTTTTTAAACCATTGATTATTTTTCATCTACAAAATCCAGTCTATCATGCTATTTGTAATATATACAATATGAGCGGCCGATCTGTATCCGATATACAACGGCGAGTCGAAGACGAGCCGTTGTATATCGGATACAGATCGGACGCGAATATTGTATAGAACTTATGAAAGTCCAACGTTAGTTCTTTCATATTTTACTAAAATTGTCAAGATAAATGTAAATCTGGCCGAGAAAATTCAAGTTAAAACTTATGCAAATCAGGACGAAATCTGTATGAGATTTACAACCTCCATCACGGACGTGAATTCTTTTGTCAATTGCTTATTAATTATTCATGAATTTTATAAGTGGTTATACAATCTCTAAAATACTGCACTATACAGATCAATTCAGGGAAGTATAAATATGCGTCATTTTTTAAGATTTAATAATAGTTTGATTTAAAAATTGCAATCTACTTTATTTACCATCAAATATCAAATGGTCTGTCCCTAAGTGTGGTTCCTATGCCCTACCCCCAAGGGGTTCCTATGTGCCATCCCTTCCCCTAACGACTTGCTTGTCACCACCACTTTAAAGGTATATTGAGCATTCTTCCCACACTTGCAATCATGGTGGTCTCTAACTACTAGTTTATTAGATTTTTAACTCATGTCACCCTCTTTAAATACAGAGTTTATTAATATTATCATCATCATCATCATCATTGTTATTATTATTACTATTATTATTATTATTATTATTATTATTATTACTATTACTATTATTATTATCATCATCATCATCATCATCATTATTATTATTATTACTATTATTACTATTATTATCATTATTATTACCATCATCATCATCATGATCATGATCATTATTATTACTATTATTACTATTATTACTATTATTATCATCATCATCATCATCATCATCATCATCATTATTATTATTACTATTATAATTATAATTATTATTATTATTATTTCCTTTATTTCACAAACAATCATTTACAATAAATGTTGCTGGTAGCTTATTTCAACCCAAGATCTAACCCGATCCTGAGAGCTGAAGCACTTTTCTTAATATGTGAGCTGTCCCTAGAAGTACAGATTTCTGAATGTCTATGATGCTGATCTTTTCTAGTCTATTCAAGTGGTCTTTATTATTATTATTATTATTATTATTATTATTATTATTATTATTATTATTATTATTATTATTATTATTATTATTATTATTATTATTATTATTATTGTTTTAAGAACAAAACTTTAATTATTATTATTATTATCTATATTATTATCATCATCATCATCATCATGACCATCATCATTATTATTATTATTATTAATATTATTATCTAACCTGCACCCATCTGTAAGTCTTGCTAAGTTCACCAAACTGTTTAATCCATTCTTTGATAATAGTAATTATCTCGTCTATCGACATTAGAGGTAGAGTTACGTCAGACCAGGGATGAAAGCACATTACTCTACTACAGAAAAATACAATATTAGTACACATACAGTCAACCTGTGAGGAGTGATGTATGAAAAATATTTGATGTAGAGGTAGTGAGTGTGAGTGCCAGCAGAAGAATTATAACCACTATGTAGATCTGCTGTGGAAAATATTATTATCATCATCATCATCATCATCATCATCATCATCATCATCATCATCATCATCATCATCATCATCATCATCATCATCATCATCATCATCATCATCATCATCATTATTATTATTATCTTGTTATTAAATAAAGGCTAGCAAATAGATCACATTTTTAATGTCTGTCCTGTCCAAGTGTCCTACCAATTGGGGAGACTTAGACCCACACTCACTACCCCTACATAGAATATTTTAGCACACAACTCTGCTCACATGTTGATTGTTTACACACAAGTGTCCTACCAATTGGGGAGACTCAGACCCACACTCACTACCCCTACATAGAATATTTTAGCACACAACTCTGCTCACATGTTGATTGTTTACACACAAGTGTCCTACCAATTGGGGAGACTCAGACCCACACTCACTACCCCTACATAGAATATTTTAGCACACAACTCTGCTCACATGTTGATTGTTTACACACAAGTGTCCTACCAATTGGGGAGACTTAGACCCACACTCACTAACTCCTACATTAAATATTTTAACACTGGTTCCCATATCATCACTACGTCGCGATCACCCAAATCAAATGTTTGGCTAGCTATCAGAATATAGCTCAGGGTTCTTTGTGATTAATCAAAATTAACACTGATTTAGATATATTTTGTCAAATTTAAGCTTCAACATTCAGTGAACATCATAAATATGGATTTGTGAAACATGATGACGATCCCCCCTTGGCCACCCTCAAAAATGTACGCACAGGGAATTTTTTCAACCCTAAAAGGAGTGCCGATCACCCCTACCACATGAACAAAGAAAGTACCACTACCCACAATCCTCTATCAGAAGCTCAATGGTAACACTCTGTGGGTCAGTAAGTTTACAGATTTTACTTCTAACATGTACAGGCTGAATATCTTTACCATGTTCCTTTGGCTGGCATGCATTGAAGCAAATGATGACTGGATTCACCTATACAAATGATGATTACAATAATTCAACATGAATATATATATACAACAGAGGTCCAATAGAGAAGTATTGCAAAATAATACCATCCATCCATTCATTTATCCATTCAACCATTTATCAATCCATCCATTCATTCATTCCCTCATCTGCTCATTCACCCTACTATCCATATATTCATCTTATTATTACTATTATTATTAATGAATAAATGTTTAATGTTACATTACCTGGGGGTGGCGCATCCCCTTGAAGCAAAGCAGGGAAGTCATTCTCAAAGACAAATGTGCTTGAATAATCTGGGTTAACCTGAAAATATCATAATTACTATCATCATCAACATCATCATCATCATTACTATCATCATCATCATCACTACTATCATCATCATAACAATCATCACCATCATCATTACTATCATCATCATAACCATCTTACTATCATCATGAATCATATCATAACCATCATTAATATCATCATCATCACCATTACTATCATCATCATCATCATCACCATCACTATCATCATCACTACTATCATCATCATAACAATCATCACCATCATCATTACTATCATCATCATAACCATCTTACTATCATCATGAATCATATCATAACCATCTTACTATCATCATGAATCATATCATAACCATCATTACTATCATCATCATCATCATCACCATCATCATAGATCATCATTACTATCATCATCATAACTATCATCATCATTACTATCATCATGAATCATAATCATCATTACTATCATCATCATCATCACCATCATCATAGATCATCATCATTACTATCATCATCATCACCATCATCATCATTACTATCATCATCATCACTATCATCATGAAACATCATCATAACCATCATTACTATCATCATAATAATAATAATCACCATCATCATAGCTAGATCATCATCATAATTATCATTTTGGTTGAGTGGAGATCATCTAAGATTTTTATTACTTGACAAAAAGTATGGACGTTTCGGTCGTCTTACACAGCGACCATCATCAGAGTGAATAATTATCATTAATATTTATCATCATGCAAAAACTGAGATGTACTTTTCTACCCCTGATTAGGGGAGGCCATGCATTTACTTTAATTTATTAACACAATTATCATCATTACCATGCATAATCACAATCATTTTTATCACCATCATCACTATCGCCATCATTATTTTATCATGATCATTTTCATCATCATTAATCACCATCATTATTATCATCACTATCGTTATCTAAATTATTTATTTATCATTACTGTTATCATCACTTACATGTCGTCCCCCTCACCCTCCCCCAAGAGAGTTGCTACACAGGCTAAAGTATGATAGGCTAGTCATTCACAACAGTATTTCTGGTCAAAAGTTGAAAATTATTTGTATTGTGCATCTCAGTCATGTAGTTGTATAATTAAAAAATATAAGTTGTTCGGAAAATTATTCTTCGAAAGGATTTGGAAAATTGTCTGTTTAAAAAATCTCATGAAAACTATTTTTATTGTGCATCTGATAGTCTTATGTAATTGTAAAATTAAATTCATCGAAAAGATTTGGAGAATCGTCTGTTTTAAAAATATCGGGCTTCCTGTGGTATATTAGGTCATACTTCTATCACATGACAAAACAAACTTTATTTAACCACAAAACTCTTCCACAGAACAATAAAAACTTCTAAAATTGCCTAAACACACTATATAAATGCCTTACTTTGCCACTAGCTCGAGTTGCGCGGGGACAGAGAGGATTTTTTTCGTCCCAGCGAGGAATTTCATCTTCCGACGGCTTTTCAACTTGTCCTTTCCACGGTCTTTTCATACGATGTGGAGAAACTAAAACCCATTCTCCTTTTAAAGGATTGTAGCGAGTGTGTTGGAATTCCGTAGGATCAAACTCCTGTGTTTGTAATTTCTTCTCGCCGTCTTGTTTATCTGCCATCTTGAATCAATTGATGGCCGAGAGAGACTGGTAAAACACAGGAAGCCCGATATAATATAATGAAGCGGGCAAAAAAATTTCCACGAGGAAAAGTCGAATAAAAACCACGATCTTTAAATTCAACATGGCCTCTTTTTTGTACAATAACTGATGAATTTCGAGATACTTTGTATACATATACAAGATAAGAATGCAATATTTTAGATAATTCGCTAATGAAAGAGATATTTTCTCAGCAGATTGAAGAAGTTAATAATACACTGCAAAAACGACCGAGTAATTGTTAGTGAAACACCACTTGTTTAGATAGTTAGTAGATGCCTTTTTATACATCATTGTGGAAAATGCAAAGTTGAGGATTTTACTTATTTGTTTATTTAAAAAGTCGAGTAAAGCGCACTTTTTTCGTAAATCTATTTGAGTGTATACACCTATTTCAATTAACGTTGTCCATCTGGAATGGTTGATCTGAGACCGATAGGAATTGTGGGAGCTCATTAAATACCAAATACATTGTTTTAATCACACTTGAATGGTGCTGAATTACAGATAACAGTATTTCAGAAGTAAACATTAATATCCAAGTGTGATTATAATAGTGCATTTGCCGTTTAACGAGCTCCCACAATTCCTATAGGTCTCAGATCAACCATTCCAGATGGACAACGTTAATTGAAATAGGTGTATATCCAATCACACCAACTGTAGATGCATCGATTTACTCAGTTACCACTTCTCAGTCGTTTTTGTAGTTAGTAACTGTGGATGCATCGATTTACTCAGTTATTTCAGGCTAGATTTACATGGTACCGGATGAATTTTTGACCGGTCAAAAGATTGTCCTGTCCTGGACATGCTGTACACACGGAACCGATCAATATTTTCGCTCTGTTCAGACGAATATTTGATCGGTTAGGTGTCCAAATTATTGCTCGTTTAGCGTGGTCCCGTGTGAACGGAAGCCCTAAGCGGATGTTTTTTTGACCGGTCAAAAATTCGTCCGGTACCGTGTAAACGTATCCTCAGTAACCACTACTCAGTCGTTTTTGCAGTGAGTAACTGTGGATGCATCGATTCACTCAGTTATTTTAATAACCACTACTCAGACGTTTTTGCAGTGAGTAACTGTGGATGCATCGATTCACTCAGTAATTTCAGTAACCACTACTCAGTCGTTTTTGTAGTGAGTAACTTTGGATGCATTGATTTAATCATATATTCGAGTAGCCACTACTCAGTCGTTTTTACACTGTTCACAAATATCGTATCCGTACTAAAATATTATATAAAAAGACTAAACATGAGAATACAACGTTTCACCGTGAACTCTAACAGCAAACATGCTTGCACATGGGATGTCACTCGAAGTACTATACATTACTCATTCAAAGTTGTTTTAGTAGAAATAATTTCTCAAAACCTTTTGTTTTCTATATATTAATTTGAACCACAATCACATTACCATCAGCATAACCACTACCATCATTATCATTTTCATCAACATTACCATCATCAATGTTATCACTTAATCAACCTCCAAATCATTCAACACAATCGACATCTTTATCACAACCATCATCATCACAACCATCATCACAACCATGATCATCATCACCATGATCATCATCACCACCATCATCATCACCATCACAACCATGATCACAACCATCATCATCACCATCATCATCATCATCACCATCATCATCACCACCATCATCATCATCATCATCACCATCATTATAAACATTAATATCAACGTCATTCTACTAAAAAATCTGTTTTGATTTTCATTATATCGAGGCAAACCGAGTGTGAACGAGCCTGCTGTCATTTCTCACAGCGGTGACACTTAACTAGAAAATTGCCTATACTACAACTATACAAGGTTCGTTAATAAAAAGGTCTCTGGTGTCCACCGGGAAACCGCGGTCTCGTGCGATGCTCTGTAAAGTGTTCTCTATGTTCAAAACCTTTAAAAGAATCACGTCGAGGAGGAAAGGGGGGTCTTTCATGAGGGGGGAAAGGCCGATTCCCATGATCAACAAATCGAGGTGATAAATGTCCTTCTCTATCGTGAAATTCGGGTCTTGTTCTGTCCTGGACTAAATGAGGATCTCGGTGTGTTTCCCATTGCTCTCTTTCTCGCCACATTTCTCGATTTCGATCGAATCCTGGTGAGGAAGGTGGAAAGCCAGCTCGTTGTCGTCCTTGAGGTGGTCCTTCTTCGAGAACCTGTCTCTTCATTGGAGGCTCTCCGGACATATCTCCTACATCGCTATCACTAAACGAGCGTTGAAATCCACGTGGTTCGTCGTGGTGCGGGTTATTTCCGTGGGGTCCCTCGAGGTGCGGGATATTTCCACGAGGTCCCTCGTGGTGCGGGATATTTCCGCGAGGTCCCTCGAGTTGTGGGATATTTCCGCGAGGTCCCTCGTGGTGCGGGATATTTCCGTGCGGTCCCTCGTGGTGCGGGATATTTCCGTGCGGTCCCTCGTGGTGCGGGATATTTCCGCGCGGCCCCTCGTGATGAGGATGGGGTCCACGTGGTCCCTCGCGATGCGGGAGGGGCCCACGCGGTCCCTCATGATGTGGTCCATCGTGATGTGGGCGTGGCCCTTCATGGTGTGGGTGTGGTCCCTCATTATGTTGATGTGGTCCCTCATGATGTGGTCCATCGTGATGTGAGCGTGGTCCTTCGTGGTGTGGATGTGGTCCCTCATGATGTGGACCCTCATGATGTGGATGTGGTCCCTCGTGATGTGGGTGTGGTCCATCATGATGTGGACGTGGTCCCTCGTGATGCGGGTGTGGCCCTTCATGATGTGGGTGTGGCCCTTCGTGGTGTGGATGGGGTCCTTGACGACCCTCATGGTGAATAATAGGCGCTTGCGGTCCCTCACGGGCTAACGGTCCTTCATGGTGTGGGTTGGGTCCACGTGGTCCATCATGGCGGGGGTGGTTTCCCCTTGGTCCCTCAGGGCCTAGCCATCGTGGTTTTGGACGACCGTCAAAACGAGGACGTTGGGGTGAGCCACCTGGAGTTACACGGTGTACATCGGGTGGACCAACAGGACGGGAATGTGAACCAGGATTCTCAAAACGGAATTGAGGACGTTGCTCTTCCCTTTGCATTCCGGCAAAACGCGGGCTCCGTTCTTGGGGCCCATGGTTTTGAGGACCTACAACAAATGGTCCCCTTGGTCCTCTTTGTTGTTGCTCGTTAGGAGGGCCATTATTTAAATCAAGTTCATGATCCGGTCTGTTGAAAGCAGCTCTCGGTGAATGCAACTGACGAGGACTTCTCTGGGGTATTCCTCGGTAATCATCCCTAGGTCCCTCTGGATCTATTTCAGGTTGGCCATAAAATGCACCTTGAGGTCCTTGGAAGTCCCTTTGAGGACCTGGAAAACGTGGTCCATGGCTTGGTCCTTCAACGGGAGACTGAATTGGAATTTGAGGTCTTTCTTGATAATCTCCAAAATGTGGTCTTACATGATTTGGAAAATGGTCGTTATTCCAGGGCTGTCTGATTGATCCATCTGGAGGATGTCCAACAAATGGACCTCTTGGGTTCCCGTGTGTGAAATCTGGGGGGTGAAATCCCATTGGACCCATATGCCCCCGTCCTTGGCCATGCGATTGGATTTGCATAGCATGTTCACTTTCGTTCTCAGAGTCATCATTGTCCCCCATGGAATTGATTTCAATCTTCTGTTTTGGAGAGCCCTCCTCGGATGTTGATGTTGAAGTCTCGTTATCTTTCTCTCGTTGACGGATTGTTTTTAATGAATCGCTCAACTTTGGGAATAACGAATCGATAAGAGTAAACAGTGGCTTTTCTTGTTGGGGCTGTGTTGTTGGCACTGGTTCCTCTTTGGGTGTTGATGCTCCAGATGTGCTTTCAGCATCTGACGTTTGTTCTTTCAGTTGTCGCCCACGGCTGATGAGTTGTGCTAGAATATTAACAGCACTTACAGGTTTGGAGAGGTCACTGGATCGACTTGGGGAAGCTGAGCCTGTAGATGTAGCACTTGCTTCCTCTGAAGTTCCTGGTAAATCTCCTTGGTCTGATTGCCCAGGCACTGTTGGAAATCCTATGATCTTGACATCATCTAACCTTTTGGGGGAAGCTGTCTCTGGCGTCTCATCTCCACCTAGCGCTAGCTCTGGAGAACCAACTGGAGAAGGTGCTGAAATCTCAGAACTTGGAGAGCCTACACTTTCGTCCATACTGGAGCTGTCCATACCAGTTGGCGTAGTAAATCGCTGAGGTTTGCTATTGGACTGTGTAGATGATGTACCAGAAATTGAAGCTGGTTGTGCTAATGGTGCTACTTGATTGGAGGTTTGGATCGATTGGCCAGGTAATGGTGACTGGCTAATAACAGGTGTTAATGTATTGCTACTCATTGCCATTTGAGGAATGCTTCCTGGTATTTGATGAGGTAAGTTTGTAACCATCCCTGGAAATTGTGCTTGTCCTGGAAGAGGAATAGTGCTCATTTGTGGCTGACCAGGAAAAGTCCCTATGCCATGCATACCCATGCCATATGGTACCATGGGTTGATGGAACTGAGATGGCATGCTGATGAAATGCCCAGAACCAGGCATACCAACAGGAATCATTGACATACCAGGCTGTCCTGGAATGAACTGCATATGTGGTTGCTGCATCATCATTTGTGGAGGCAGAGCCATTTGCACAGGCATAGTTGAGGTACTTGATGTAAAAGATGTAGAGACACCAGATAATGCAGACGAACTGGATGCAGCCGTAGTGGTAGTAACTGTTGATGTAGCACCAGCTGCTGACCCGGAAGCTTCTGCCATCTTGACATCAGATGACGGAGTCGAAGTTGAGTCAGATGGACTTTGACTCTCATCATTTTCACTGTCATCATCATCTTCAATATCCATGTCAGCAACTTCAGTATTGTCGACAGTTGGATCTACGGCTTCACTATTTTTGTCGTCAAAATTCTGTGATGGAGTTGAGGTTGCACTTGAGATGTCAGGCAAACCAGACGTCAAGAAAGATGCCCGAGGTGTGTGAATAGGACCCATTTTCTTCTTTTCAGCTGCAGCATTAATAATCTTTGCCATTTTGTGGTCTACTTTCTTCTTTAGAGAGTTCAGTCGATTACCAAATGTCTTGTAGGCCTGAAATGATCAAGAATTTAGAAAAATTAATTAATCATAATCATAATAATTATCATTATAAAATTCATGAATAATTAATGAGAATTTTACAAAAGAACTCAATGCCGTGACGAGTTCTGTAAATCTCATACAGATTTCGTCCTGATTTGCATAAGTTTCAACTTGAATTTTCTCAGCCAGATTTACATTTATCTTGACAATTTTAGTAAAATATGAAAGAACTAACGTTGGACTTTCATAAGTTCTATACAATATTCGCGTCCGATCTGTATCTGATATACAACGGCTCGTCTTCGACTCGCCGTTGTATATCGGATACAGATCGGCCGCTCATATTGTATATATTACTTATAAATATCATCATACCTACACATATAAACCCAATTTATTAAAATCTGAAGATTACATCATACACCAAAATGAACTGTCTTTCTCAATACTACATACACCTACTTGCAGTAAGGTTGTCATACAAAATAGAACATTTGTCACAAAGAAAATAGAACATTTGTGATTTAGTGCGAAAGGAATTAATTAAAAGACAAAAGAGAGAGTTCAGCTTGAGTGATCTTCTTTTGTCTTTTAATCAATTCCTATCATACTAAATCACAAATGTTCTATTTTCTTTATAACAAATGTATATTTCTGTATGACAACCTTACTGCAAGTAGGTGTACATACAGTAATTAACATCACTTACATCTGGGTTCACACCATTCAAATGTCGAGAACAACACCAACACTCTTACTTGAGGCTACATACACATAGACAATCACAACTCATCAACATCACTTACACCTGGGTTCACATTCAAATGCCAGACACCAACACCAACAACATGCCTCAAGACTACATACGGATGAGCACAACTATGTGTGTGGGGAGGGGGGAGTCAGCAAAACCAAATGTCGTCTTTCCCATACATTACACAATCCCCCCTTCCTGGTTGGCAAAAATATAATAACCCCCCTATATTTGCCCAGTTTATTACTGCAGCTGCATATAATTAGTAACAACAATTCTCCCCCCCCCCCCCCCATCCCCTCCACCCTATTAAGCTTAAAAAAAAAGGTGGCCCCCGCAATATTACTGACCCCCCATACACTAATAAATGAAAGCCCAAAAGTTCACACTAATCAAATGCCAGACACTAAAACAAAAAGTATACCTGAAGACTATACACAGACGATCACAACTCATCAACATCACTTACACATGGGTTCACCCCATTCACTCTTGTACAACAATTCAATACTTACATGAACAATAACTCTAACTTCACCAAAGGCTGCATCATAGAACAATACTCCATCCTCTAGACATTCTATAAGTTTGGATGTCTCTTCTTTTTGAAATTTTAAGGTATCACAAAAGCTTTCTAATTTCTCTGAGGCAGATTCATAGTCTGCAGTAAACTTGGCTCCAGTTGATCGATCTGGTAAAAAAAATAATAGTAAATAATAGTGATATATCCAATATGAGAGGCCAATCTGTAAGAGAATGTTAAATGGCAAGTAAAAGATAAGCACATGCAGATCAGACGTGAATATTAAGTACTTGTTGACTGAGTGGGAGAGCCGTAGGGAAAATATGTGGCTCGCGGTCATGACGTACGGACCGAGCGCAGCTAGGCCCGTACAAATGACCAAGAGCCAAATATTTTCCCGTACGGCCCGACCTAACTCAGTCAATAAGGTTTTTATCATATGACCCGTATATTTTGCCCGGCGCGCACCATTTTTTTTTTAATGTTTCGAGTAGCTGGTAAACAGTATGGACCAGGTGGCAAAAGCCGTACAGACCCCATCACGTGACTTTTTTTCGAAGGTTTTCTTAAAAATACGGGTCATATGATAATGTGTATTATTTATTAATGCCAAGGTGACATGTAAATGCAGTTCTTTTGTGTTTTATATACAATATGAGCTGCCGATCTGTATGCGATATACAACGGCGAGTTAAAAACAAGGAAGCGAATATTGTAAAGTCCAACGTTAGTTCTTTCATATTTTACTAAAATTGTCAAGATAAAAGTAAATCTGGCCGACAAAATTCAAGTTGAAACTTATGCAAATCAGGATGAAATCTGTATGAGATTTACAGAACTCATCACAGACATGATTTCTTTTGTAAAATTCTCATTAACTATTCATAAATTTTATAATATAATTTTCATATCATGGTCAATACAAGTATCACACATAAATTTGGAACATTTCACTGAACTTCCATATTGTTATACTGGATGAATTATCATTAGTATGACTTAACCAATCTATATTAGAAGTAATATTTGAAACACGAGTGATAGTGAACTTCTTCAGGTTTCCACACACAAGAAAACATTTGAAAAGCACAAGGCCACAGGCGGAGTACTGTTGTTGTTTTCGAGTGTTTTGAAACATGATGAAGCACGAAGCAAGAGTGTTTTAAATGACTTCTTTAACAACTTTATAATTCAAGTGTTTCACTGGGTTTCCAAATGCATGCACGTGATGGAATTAGACAATCTGGTTGGCTAAAAAGGTCATGAATTATCTAAATCGAATTTGAAATTGTAATCTTCAAAGACTGCCCATCAGAGCAGATATAAGATTATTCATGAGTTTGAGAAATAAATAAAAGAGAGCATACCTTTAAGTTGTTTAATGGCTTCCATGTCGGAGGCATCAACCCTCAGTGAATTCAACTGAGATTCTTTCAAAGACACCTCTGCTTGTAGGTCTCTCATGGCTTTCAGAGCATCAATCATTTGGGAAGCCTGAAACAGATTGAAATGAAATTAGAGCATAATTAAACTTACGGCTCACCTAATGTTATACATAAAGATTAGGACTGTGACTAGTTTGTACGTTGTTATTGTTTTTTTCATAGATGGGAGTGTGTCCATTTCACTTTACAAAACTCATGAATAATTAATGAGACATTTTCAAAATAAACCATGACGAGTGTTGTAAATATTCTTAAAAAATTCATGAATAATTAATGAGACATTTTCAAAAGAAATCATGACCATGACGAGTGTTGTAAATCTGATACAACACTAGTGTTGTATATCATGATTTGCATAAGTTTTAACTGGTAATTTTACGGCAAAATGTATTTTAATCTTGAAAATTTTGGTTAAATATGAAAGAGCTAACCTAGACATTTTTTAAGTAGTTTACAACATTCGCGTCCGTGTTGTATCGGCGATACAATCGCGCGCCTTCGGCTTGCGATTGTATCTGCCGATACAACACGGCCGCTCATGTTGTAAACACTACATACAACACTAGTGTTGTATATCCTGATTTGCATAAGTTTTAACAATTTCATGGCAAAATTTATTTTAATCTTGAAAATTTTAGAAAAATATGAAAGAGCTAACCTAGACGTTTTTTTAAGTTGTTTACAACATTCACGTCCTTGTTTTATCGGATATACAATCCCAATATATACATGAGATTGTATCTGCCAATACCACACGGCCGCTCATGTTGTAAACATTACTTATAAAACATTTGGTATAAATCGAGTGCTCTGATTGGCTGGAAAGCATTCTCTAAACTCAACAGAGCACAGAATGTTGATTCTAACTACTGAATAGTAGTGCTTTTTCCAAGGTTTAGAGCACTTGGGAATTTTAAGAAGACTCAAGAAGCGATGTGAAGCACTCCGCTATGAGTTGTGCTTCACCAATTGTTTCTCTCTTCTTCTTAAAATTCACTCTGCTCAATGAGTAAAATACCTTGAAATCAGGTGGAGGTATTTTCTTTTCTTTCTTCTCTTGTATTGGTGTTGCTGTATGTTTAATCTCTTGCTTTGGTGTTCCACGTTCATTATCGCTGTCTACATGGGTAGCTTTTAATTTCTTGACTTTAACTACTTTGCCCTGTGAGGTTTCTATAATAATAATAATTATTATTATTATTATTATTATAATTATGAATGAAATTTTCATAAAATGTGGTTAATAATGATGATGATGATGATCAATCAAATTATTGATGGTGATATTGACAACAATAATGATTACAATGATGACAATCATCATCAACTATAGTACGTGTGTATGTTCATGATCAGTATTTGCTGTAAATGATGGAGATGAGTATATAATAATGGTAATAATGATGATAATGATGATGATCATGTTGATGATGATGATGATGATGATGTAAATGGTGAATGTAATGATGATGGTCAAAATGATGATGATCATCATCATGTTGATAGTAATGGTGATGCAAACAATGATGATGACAGCAATATCAAATGATTAGTGATGATCATAATACATATGATAGTGATCAATGATGATGTCAAAATTGATGGTGATGAAGATAAAATAACTGATAAATTTGATCATCATCATCATCATCATAGTAATAATAATGGTCTTAGTCATGATGATGATACCACGATGATGATTAATTTGAAACCTTTTGTATTATAATACATATGCAATATGTATGTAAGGTTACAGCACCTCTTCACATCCATCAAAGATAAGTCAACAATGTGTAAAAGATGTTTTTAAGTGTCACCAATCAAAATATAAAAGGTATTGATTGATTCTTTTTGATTGACAGCAGCGTAAACTGTCTTTTTCATGTTGGCATTTGAAATGTTGCACAATTAACTACATCAGCAAAAGTAGAAGAGCAAGTCTGCATGTGTACTCACCGAATTTGTGTTGTAAACTATCCAAAAAATCCTTTTCAAAAACCTTCCTCTCTTGCCAGATCTTCATGACTCGTTGAACAGAATCACAAATCTTTCGCTCACTGCAACGAAAAGCCTAACAACATCAATCAAATCTTACAAGAAAGGCAGTCACTACACGAGTTGTGATGAACTCTCACCTTAATAAATGAATAACATCCTTGAGAACTTTACTAAACGCCGTAGAGAACTCCTTTCCTTTCTTTCTGCTATTCTGTAAAACGTCGTTCGCTAAGTAGAACAGCACAAGCCTTCGATCGGGGTTACCTGTTATGAGAAAAACAAGACGTCAACTCAGTTTGACCAGAATTACAACTGAGACACATGTGTTGGAAATATCGCACGATTTTTCAAATTACATCTCTTTAGATTCTCTGTCCAAACTTTCACGATTTCGTCGGCATATTTCTTGTGATGTATGATCCATAATGAAACCGTTTGCACGCTATCCTGGGCTTGTGACATTTGTTGAAGTTTGCGCTCAAATCCTTTTTCATTGAGCAGCGCCATTTTGGATGCCAGGTGAGGGGATGTAAACTAGAGCGCCTGCTTGACAACGCGCGCCACTGGCCACTGTAATCGCAGTCGGCGACAGTCGACTGCTAGTTTTTTGTCTGTCTGTCTGTTTTTGTGTCGTCCTTTCTGTTCAGTCTATTCAATTGTTTGTTTCTTTGCTTTTATGTTTTTGCTATTTTTATGCCCATCTATCTGACTGTCAATTTGGTAATTTTTCTTTCTGTCTGTCTGTCTGTCTGTCGTATTATTTTTTCATTTTCTGCCTGTCCGGCTGGTCTGTCTGTCTGTCTTTTATATTTTATATATTTTAAGTTTCTAGTTTTGATTTGCTCATTTATTACTTTCCTCCATCGTTTGATGTTCTGCTTTATCAAGTCCGTATTAAAATGCTTTGCCAAATTCCCGAAATATTTCAGTTGTGTGACCAATGTGACCTCTGTTTATAATCAGGGTCAAAAATTGCTTCGGTCCCTACCCCACTCAGGTGATTTTAACTGATTTGAGCGCCTTCGCGTAAATGTGGCTCTGCATGTAATGCAGTTTTCAAAGTACCGTGATTTAGCCCGTGAATACAGATCAATTTAACCACAATAAGTCTATTATTTTCGATTTGAAGATACATTTGCGCGTTAACCAATAATTATTGCCATGATATTAAACGATGTCACAGAGCCCGTGATCTCTGGTGGTTTACGAAGTGCTTAGGAATGCAAAGATTCCAATTCAAAACATTGCACTCTTAACCGGAATGATGTCTCTAAATTGGATGAAAAATGAAGAAAATTAAAGGCAGATTAGTGAAAAGAGCTTCCCAGGTAAGAATTATAATTAGTTTAAGAACTTAACAGCGCAAAATGTTAACTTAATTTCACAATTTAAAACAGTTTTCAAACATCCTAGCAACAAAGACAAGTTCGCGTCCATTCTTGTCAAACTCTCGCATATTTTCACATACAATCTTTTTTTATTGGACCATTAAATAGTTAATCTTTATCTATAATAATATAATTCGTAATGAAATGATGTTTTAGGCTTTTTCCTGCCAGAACATTAAATTATATTAAAACTTCGCACTCTTATTCAGACTTATGCTTAATCGAAATTTCAGCAAATAGCGTTCTCTCTTTACCATTTTCACTCCGACGAAGAAATACCAACAGAAAAATCAATTACACTCTCTTTTACACGGTGTATAATTAAGGTTTAAAGTTGCCATTTTATTCATATTGTAACATTTATATTTTGTTTACATGTAAGCTTATCAAAGAAATTCCACACAGAATATTTCTCTTCAGATTGTATGGTATTATCAAGGTGCTAGCATCTCCAAAACACATAAATAAATAAATTGAAATAACAAACACTTTGTTTGCACATATCTTAGGTTGTTTGTTAGTTTGTTTACATAATTGTTATCATTATTAATCCTTTAATCCAATTTTTTTCCTTGTCAATTTTAGAATTATTCTATTTAAATGTTCTATTCCAGAAATTATTATATTACAATACCATTAAATCAATAAATAATATGAATAAAGAAACTTTTTATATTTCCCACATTACACACCAAAATTGTGCATCTATAATCCCATGTGTGCATAACTTTGTTCATGTTGTCTAAGCTAATAGTCCTCTTCACAATTCCCTGCGCCATGCGCGCATCTTGAAAGGTAGCACGGCCTTTGCATCAAAGCGAGACGAACATTGAGCTTTCAATGATAGAGACAAGTTAAATAATTGTCCCGTGAGGTGTTAAATGGCCTCTATCATTTGCAAGATCAAGGTTCATCTCACTTCATTTCAAAGGCCCATGCAGCTACCTTTCATGATGGCGCATGGAACTGTGAAGGAGACTAAGTATGCAGACAATTAAAATTCAGTTTCATTGAAGTTTCAAAGTGTCATCTTGTTCTAAGTTTATGGACAAACTGATTTATTTTTGTGGCCAAAATATTATTAGTTTTAAAGTTAGTAGTTGACAAGTCTTGTTTTTTTATTTTTAGACACAGTTGAATGTTGACTCTTCTCATGAATGGACCAAGTACGATGAGAGAATATTTGAATGTATCCAACAAGATGGCCTCACAAAACTCAAGTAATAATTTTATTGTTATATAATCATCAGCATGATCATCATTGCTATCATTATCATATACTATACTATGGTAGAATTATCACCAACATCATTATCATAATCACTCATCATCACCGCTATTATCATGATCATCATGATCACCACAATCAGCAGCATCATCATCTTCACTATCATCATCACCATTATCATTATCATTATCAGTCATCATCATCTTCGCTGTCATCATCACCACTATTATCATCATCATCATGATCACCACCATCAGCAGCATCATCATCTTCACTATCATCATTACCATTATCATTATCATTATCAGTCATCATCATCTTCGCTGTCATCATCACCACTATTATCATCATCATCATGATCACCACCATCAGCAGCATCATCATCTTCACCATCATCGTCATCATCATCATTATCAGTCATCATCATCTTCGCTGTCATCATCACCACTATTATCATCATCATCATCTTCACTATCATCATCATCATCATCATCTTCTTCATCATCACCGTCATCATCAACATCACCAACAACAAAAATCATCATCATCACAATTATTTTGTACATTTTATAGCTCAACCCTTACAAAGAAAGGTGTCTCAGTTATCAAGCTCAGTCCCAATGGCACCACAGCGTAAGTACAAACATTTCTACCTTATAGCATATTCCAGCCACAATAAACTCAACTATTTATTACTACACAATGTATCTCATGTCCTTATCTATATAGCACAGGGAGTGACGTGATGGGGCTAGCGTTCCAGTTGTGCAACTCGACTGAAGCATGCACCATGAGAGAGAATGAGTGAGTGACTGGGAGTGCCGTGGTTACCTGAAGCAGGAGACAGCCGCACTGCTTATCAGTAGAAAATAACCTTAAGAATTGCTGACTTATGAGATTTCTAAAACTATGTTTTCCAGGCTGCATTTTGCATGTGAGAAACAAAAGCCTCAATGTTTGGAAATCTTGCTGAACGAGAAACCAGACCTTTCAGTGTTGGACAAAACAGGTGAGAAAGACTACACTCATCATCATGGACATTGTTTTTATGATCACTATCATCATCAATCATTTGTTTTTGTCATCACTGTTATCATTTTCATTATCATTGTCATCAACATCATAATCATCATATTCACCATTATTATGATCATCATAATAAGCATCATCATTGCCACCATTATCATCATCATCGCCATTCTCATCATCATTATTATTATCATCAGCATTATCAACAGCATTATTACCATCATCATCATTATCATTATTATTATCATCATGATCATTATTATCATGATCATCCCCATAATCATCACCATCACCATTATCGTCACCACTATTACCATCATCAGCACACCATCATCACTATTATCGTTTTCCTGGATTCAGTAACTTATCAACTTCCCCTTTCCTCTGTTAACATCTGTCATTAATTCTCTAACATTGCTTTAACCATCATTACTATCTTTCATACTAGGATGTAATGCATTGAGTGTAGCAGCTAAAGTAGGTTCTTTAGAATGCATGGCTCAGCTCTTGCATTACAGCAGGGAAATAATAGGATTGCAAGACTTTCACAAGAAAACAGCTTTACATTATGCAGGTGAATACAAGAGTTTATGTCTTGATGCATATCCTTAATGCATGCAATATTACAGATTGGATGTTTGATTTATTGACTGTTTGGTTGGTTTATTTATTTATTGGTTGACTGGTTAATGGCTATAGTTGGCTGGTTGGTTTGATTGGTTGGTTGGTTGCATGACTGGTTGGCTGGCTTATTACTTGGTTGGTTTGTTTGGCAATTGACTGGTTGGTTTGATTGGTTGGTTGGTTGACTGGTTGGTTGGTTTGTTAATGGCTATAGTTGGCTGGTTGGTTTGTTAATAGCTGGTTGGTTGGTTGGTTGGTTTATTACTTGGTTGGTTTGTTGGGCGATTGTCTGGTTGGCTGGTTATATATAATGGCTGGTTGGTTGGTTGGTGATTGTTTCTTTGAATGGTGGTTGCTTTGGTTTGTTGGTTGGTTTATTACTAGGTTGGTTTGTTGGCTGACTGGTTGATTAATTGGTTGATTGATTGACTAGTTGGTTGGTTTATTACTTGGTTAATTTGTTGAGTGATTGGCTGGCTGGCTGGTTGATTAATTGGTTGGGTGATTGGTTGGTTGATTGATTGACTGTTTGGTTGATTGATTGGTTGATTGATTGACTGATTGACTGACTGACTATTTTCAGCTGGTAAAGGCCATTATGAGTGTGTCCAGCTTCTTCTTGAAAACAATGAAAACCTGGATATCAGAGACAAGGTAATGTATACTGTCTACTGCATCAAAGCAACAAGATTATTATTATTATTATAGTTATGGTCCTTCCTGGCTATTCCTGGTTATTCCAGTTATAGCTATTATAGCTTACACCGAAAAAAACGGAATTGTGAATTATTTTTTTCAACATGTAATTTTTTAAGGAGTAAATAAAAATATTGCCATTGTCATTGTCATATCAAAGTCAAGAAAGAGAAAAATGTAATAATGTTTTCAAATCACCAACGTTATATTTATATTGATCAAATAATTATTCTATTATTAATATGAATTGCTGTTATTGTTAAAAGGATGGCCGGACACCATTGTTGATGGGAATACAAAGTGGAAAGGAAGAAATTGTGAAACTATTTCTGGACAGAGGAGCTAAAGTCAACATCACAGACAATTCTAAAAAGTATGGTCACTATTTATTGTAGTGTTCAGTTTCATCATGGTCTCTGGATGTGGTGGTAGTTGTGATGTTAATATGTGATTTTATTTGTAGAACCTCGTTAATGTATGCCAGTTTGCTTGGCCATGAGAAAAGTGTTGATCTCTTGTTGAAGAGAGGAGCTAATTCAAAACTACAAGACAACAATGGACATACAGGTAGCGCCTGCTTGCCTGCTTGCCTGCTTGCCTGCTTGCCTGCTTGCCTGCTTGCCTGCTTGCCTGCTTGCCTGCTTGCCTGCTTGCCTGCTTGCCTGCTTGCCTGCTTGCCTGCTTGCCTGCTTGCCTGCTTGCCTGCTTGCCTGCTTGCCTGCTTGCCTGCTTGCATGATTCTAACCTTTTCTTCTGTCTTCTTTCTTCAGCGGAAGATTACGCCAGGATTATAGGCTACAAGAACATCATCAGTCTGATCAAGAACGCGCCAGTTGTAGCTACATGGGATGCAGGTACGCATCCACTTTCATTTACTAGCATACACCTATTTAAAAAAGGTTGTCCAAGGTGATAGGTCATTCCAAGACAGAAAGGAATTATAAGGCTAGCATACACCTATTTCAAAAAGGTTGTCCAATTAAGGCGATAGGTCATTCCAAGACAGAAAGGAATTATAGACATACACCTATTTTAAAAAGGTTGTCCAAGGCAATAGGTCATTTCAAGAAGGAAAGGAATTATAGGCATACACCTATTTCAAAAAGGTTGTCCAAGGCGATAAGTCATTCCAAGACAGAAAGGAATTATAGGCATACACCTATTTCATAAAGGTTGTACAAGGCGATAGGTCATTCCAAGACAGAAAGGAATTATAGGCATACACCTATTTCATAAAGGTTGTACAAGGCGATAGGTCATTCCAAGACAGAAAGGAATTATAGGCATACACCTATTTCAAAAAGGTTGTACAAAGCGATAGGTTATTACGTTAATCAGGGCCTAAATTACTTTTTACTGTATCAGGTGAGGGTACTGGAGATGATGAAGAAGAAAAAGAAGAAGAACCAGAAATACCAAATGTGAGTATAAACGAACATAACAAGAGAAAGAGGGAAAAAATAAGTTTAAAAACAAAAGAATTATTATATTGACAAATAGGTTAACGAATGGATGAACGGATGAAAGAATGAATGGATAGATGAATTGACGATTGAAAGGATGAATGAAAGGTTGAATCAGACGAATGAATGAATGAAAGGCTGAATCAGACGAATGAATGAATGAAAGGCTGAATCAGACGAATGAATGAATAAATGGATGAATGAATGAATGAGGAGTGCACATCAATGCATAAATGAAGCAATATAGTTCTGTTTCATAGGTAGAGATTGTATCCGAGTTTAAGCTTCATGAAGATTCTGACGACGAAACGATAGCATCTTCCAAACACAGCACATCACCAGTAAGTATCTCAATAAGTAACCATATAGACACTACCACAGGGAACCCAAACAATTTCATTTTATTGTTCTTTGTTTTCAGACCCACAGAAGTCCAGTCAAAGGAGAACGATCACCTCTTTCACAGGTAATATCCTCTGATAATTCCATACCTATTTATTTATAGCCAGTGTACAGCATTAATAAGCGCAAGAGCACTATAAAGGCCCGTTCACACGAGCGATTTTTGCGGCGATTTGAGATGCGATTTTCGTGGCGATTTTTACGGCGATGAAAATTCGCGCGTGTGAATAATCGGCGATTTTCCTGCGATTTTGGAAATTCACGTCGCCGCGATATCGCAGGTGTTTTGAACATATTCAAATTTGACCGCGATTCAGCTGCGATTTATTTCAGAAAACTGTGAAAATTAGATCTAGGAGTCCCCCAATAGGAAATGTGTAGCTACTTTCCGTTAAGGAAAGATGAGGAAGATCAAAAATGATCATTTTTTCATAAAACTCGCAGAAACTTGTAGCAAAAGTTTATACTGAAAAGCTGAAAAGCCACAGTAAAATCGCCGGTTGTTCACACGCGCGTTTACATCGCCGAAAAATCGCTGTAAAAATCGCACCTCAAATCGCCGCAAAAATCGCTCGTGTGAACGGGCCTTAATACTCCCGGTAAATGAAGCTGTGTAAGTGTATTATCAAGACAAATGTTGTTTCACAAATGTTGAAGGTTTGCACCGCGACGTTTCGACTGCTACTGCTTGTCTTCATCGCATAAATAGCTCGTCCAATTTTGAAAATTAAAACATCACTCGTACCTATTAATTACGAATGTACTCAAGATCGTGCGATTTCCTATACAAATCATAGCTTGAAACTTATTTCTAGAGTATTTTTGCCTTTTAACAGGAATCCTTTTCTTCAAAGAGCTCGTCTCTTATGATGCAGAGAGATTTAACCAATGATGTTAAGGTACTAAACATATCCTGGTTTTGCTGTATTGTAATATCTCAGTTTTAAATCCGGCCGTTGGCTCACTTGGTAACCGCCCTATTTTTTACTGAATTCTTTAGGAGCTAGAGGAAGAAAATGAAATGTTGAATCAGGAACTTAGTAAACTACGAATACAGCATCAAAAAACATTGGAGAGAGTAAGTACCTTGGAAAGTATTTAATATACCACAGGTAGCCCAAAGAGTAAATGCCTTTGAAAGTATTTAACATACCACAGGTAGCCCAAAGAGTATTTTAAGCATACAAATAATAATTTGCAGCATCAGTCGAGAATAACTGTGTGTACACCAAATTTCAGAAATGTTGTCCAAGTCAAAAGGGAATCTAAGACGGAAAGGAATTATGGGCATACATTTAACGTGAATAATCGAGATGCTTACAATCTTTTTTCTCAACAAGAACATAATGTCAGTGCTTCGACTATTTGTGTTTGGATGTATATCCATAATATCTCAACAATAATCTCTATGTTCTTGACGAGAATAATGATTGCAAGCACCTTGATTATTCGTGTTTGGGTGTATATCCATAATATCTTAACAATAACTCTATGTTCTTGTCAAGAATAATGATTATAAACACCTTGATTATTTACGTTATAAGATGGCCCATAATATCTCAACAATAACCTCCATGTTCTTGACGAGAATAACCAGTGATTGCCAGCACCTCGATTATTCGTGTTTAGATTGTGTCCCATAATATCTCAACAATAACTTCAGTGATTGTAAACACTGCAATAACATGGGTTCAATAGGATTTTCCGGATTCCTCTGGAACCAAGGGTAACCCTTCTATTTTCACGTTATAACATGCAGTATATGTAGTAGTAATTTATGAAATTAGACTTCAGACAATGCAAATAAAGTGTTTGCGTTGGCCAGACTCCATCATTTGAACTGGAATGCAATGTTGAAACAATGTTATATCAACAAAATACTGAAGAAATATGTAAATAGATGCTATGTTAGTAATCTTTTCCGCCTTCCATGTAGTTTGAAAGATCAGTAAGTACTGCTTTCTTTTACGTAGCCCACACTAGTCTTGTTTAACCGTTAGTTATCGCACATTTTTACTCCAATTATTTCCTTAGAAACATCGACGCAGTCCACACTAGTTTAACCACTAGTTATCGTACATTTTTATTCCAATTGTTTCTTTAGAAACATCGACGCAGTTCACACTAGTTTAACCGTTAGTTATCGGACATTTTTACTCCAATTGTTTCCTTAGAAACATCGACGCAGTCCACACAAGTTTAACTGTTAGTTATCGTACATTTTTACTCCAATTGTTTCCCAGTTAGAAACACCGACGTAGACCACACTAGTTTAACCGCTAGTTATCGTACATTTTTACTCCAATTGTTTCCTTAGAAACACCGACGCAGTCCACAAAAGTTTAACCGTTAGTTATCTTACATTTTTACTCCAATTGTTTCCTTAGAAACACCGACGCAGTCCACAAAAGTTTAACCGTTAGTTATCTTACATTTTTACTGCAATTGTTTCCTTAGAAACATCGACGCAGTCCACACGATTTTAAATAATTATTTCTTATTTAGTTGCGTATTGCTGAAGAAGAATTGAATGTTGTGAAGAAGAATCCCATTCCTACAAATGTCATTCCCGTCAATGTGAGTATTGATCAACACTGATATGCACATGAGTTATCTTTTTTAAAGAAGTTGTATTCAGGTAGTAATTTTATTTTATTACAGTCAACGCACTTGACGCATCACAGGCCAGGTAGCCCAAGCTAACTACTATCTGTGGTCTCAAAAAGCGTTCTATGGGAGAATATACGGCGATTTTAAAAATATACAAAATTTGTATAAATAATAAAAATAAACGTTCTTACTTGTTTCTTGTTTTACTTTGACTCCCTGGGAAGTTTCAAGCCATTTGGAGCAGTTTTGAGCGAGTAGTGGAAAATTTTCCCTCCCTTGACAACAAAACTGCTCCAAATGGCTTGAAACTTCACAGGGAGTCAAAGTAAAACACAAGAAACAAGTAAGAACGTTTATTTTTATTATTTATACAAATTTTGCATATTTTTAAAATCGCCGTATATTCTCCCAATATGAGAACGCTTTATAAGACCATAGATAGTGAGCTTGGGCTACCTGTGGACGCATAAACTATAACTTTTGAAAACAATATTCGAATATTGCAAATTAATACTCGAATATTTCAGAAAATTAATATTCAAAGTTGAAAATATATATGATCCCGAAACGATAATCTGTCATGTCGAATTATGTAAATTCCGTCGAATTTAGTTTGCTTGTGTGAATATTGGAATGTTCATTTGGAATATTCATTTAATCGTTTCAAATGTATTCATGCGTGAAGGGCTTTGACTGTCAATAAACCAAGCTTTCAGTAATGTGGCCATCATCAATGCTTTACGATGTAAGTTCATGGTATTCAGACAGGTTGTCGTGATCAAACGGTTATAGATTATAGAGCATAGAATTAGTTGAGATCGAAATGGAGGATAAACGTTTAGTGTTTAGTCAATGAAAATGCACAAGACAACAAGCTCTCCAATGAAGGCCCTCTTGATAGTCTTGATACAATCTTGGCATGATTATTCAGTGACTGCATGCGTCTCTACCTCGATTTTTATCATCGATAATTTCAAATAACACGATAGCATGAAATATTGTAAACTCCTGCCAAGTGTTAGGTTATTAGCTGTTATGCTCTGATTTATTTAGAGTGGTTATCATTTACCAGTGAAACACTCTTTAGTGTATCACTCTTTAATACACTCTAATTCCATTGTGTTCTTTTGTTGTTATCTTGACTATTACACTTTAACTGATACACTTGTTTCACGGGTTAATAAAAAAACACTCTATAATATGGACTATATAGTTTATTTGTTTATTTGTTTAACTCTTATCAATCAGGGATTACATGAAGACGATGGCTTGATGGAGAACAAAGGAAGACGAATAGAAGATCTGGAAGATCAGGTATCATATATAATACTTATTGTGATGATGATGATGACAACGATGATGATGATATGGTGGTGGTGGTGATGATGTTAATTGATAATTTTGATGATGGTGCCGGCCGACCCAAAGGTAGAAGATTTGGAAGATCAGGTATCATATATAATACTTATTGTGATGATGATGATGATGACAACGATGATGATGATATGGTGGTGGTGGTGATGATGTTAATAATTTTGACGATGGTGCCGGCCAAAGGTAGACGAATAGAAGATTTGGAAGATCAGGTATTATATAATACTTATTGTGATGATGATGATATCGATGATGATGATGATAGAGACGATAACAATGATGGTGGTGGTGGTGGTGGTGCATGGCGGTGGTGGTGATGATGTTGATAATTTTGATGTTGATGCCAGTGGTGATGATGAAGATGATGATCGGTGATGATCGATGATGATAATGACAATAATAATATGATTGATGATGATACCGAAAACAATAATGATAGTGATCGGTGATGATGGTAATGGTGATGATGTTGTTGGTGATGATATGAATAGTGCTGATTATGATGATAATGCCGATGGTATTGATGATGATGATGGTGATGATGATAATGACAATAATAATGATGATGATGATGTCAATAGTAATGATAATGGTAGTGATGACGATGATGGTGATAATTTTGATAATGATAACAATAATGGTGATGATGATGATAATGGTAGTGATGACGATGATGGTGATAATTTTGATAATGATAATAATAATAATGATGATGATAATGATAGTGATGATAATGGTCACCTATTATTTCAGGTGTCTAAACTTCAAGCAGAACTCGTAAATCAGACAAAAGCGAAGCAAACGGCTGTGGTACGTATATTATGCATCATGAACGCGTCAAGTTACGTAAGTTGCCTTTACGTATCTCTTACCGTACGCACACTACATAATCTACATTTTGTTACTGATGTGGAAATATGAGTTACGTAACGTCAATTTTTGCCGTACTACTTTCCTCTATAAAGTACCTCTTACGTTACGCCGACGCGCTGTACATTCTACATTTCATTACATGTTTCTATACGTATTTCTTTACGTTACATGTTACCATATATACGTATTTTAAGTTACGCGCGTTACTTGATACGCTGCGCACTACGCTAAGGTTGCCTCAGTTACGTTCCACTTACGTCATACGCGTTCTACGTTTAATTATTACACGTACTACATGCGTCAGTAGTATTTGCCGTTCTACATCGATGTTCTTCTCTACTTACAGAAAGAAGCGGAATCACTAGGTATCCAACTTGCTTCATATCAGGTAAGCACTGTTTTTGACGCAACTGAAAACAAAATAACAAAAGACAAATAACTTTCTAAACGTCTCAATCGTCCATCCAGACACGAGTAGTGCCTACTAGGAAATCAAACTCACTACCCCTACATTGAAAATTGCGGAGAAGGGAAATCGGAGAACACTAAAATCCTTGTGCCAAGGAGGATAACAACACATCTAAAAATCTCGACTCAACGTATAGAATCCATGCCTTAACCATGCATAGCGATGAGAAGCGCGCGTTTACCACTACGCTAACAATAGTCCCCTTCACATTTCCCTGCCCCATCTTGAAAGGTAGCCGGGCCTTTGCATCGAAACGAGACGAACATTGAGCTTGCAATAATAAAGACACTTGACTGATTGTCCCGCAAGGTGTTGAAAGGTCTCTATCATTGGAAGTTCAACTTTCGTCTCGATGTAAAGGCCAGGCTAGCCTCCTCCGCAGGCATCTCGTATATCTCTTTTCATCGGGCTTCCTGTGGTGAGGAAAAAAAACGTGCGCCTAGTCCCTCTCTAGTAACAGCTAGCACAGGAAATCCAAATTTGATCACAGAGACGACTGTGGAGGAGGCTAAGGCCAGGCTACCTTTCAAGATGGCGCAGAGAGCTGTGAAGGGGGCTATTTGTCAATCAGTATCCGATCAGGTTTTAAAATTTAAAAAAGTTATGTTTTTTTTTTCTTTTAAGCTTCAAAGTGAGAACGATGATATTAGTTTAGACGATGACTTAGACCTCCCTGGTAAGTATGACTAAGACCTTCCCGGGTAGTAATAAATATGACGTTATAATTAACGGTACAATTATATGACTAAGACCTCTCCTGTGAGAGATATGAATGTGACATGAAAGGTACAATGATGTCTAAGACCTCCCCTCTGAGTTATAAATGAAATGCGCTAGATATAAACACACATAACATTACAACATTACATACTAAACCCTCATGATTGTAAGCCGTGTGGCTGCAGTGAAAGTATTAGATAGCTTCATTCTATACATAGAGTGCTTACACTTTGTTCATGAAATAAAATCTAAATAGTTACTAACTAATAGTTTTTATTTAGTGACTATTAGTCACTATCACTCAACTGTAACAATAGTAACAATACACAATGAATAAAGTATTAACTTTCTATGGTTTTGAGTATTTGATTTCCCTTGTGTATTGTGGTCTAGTTGTTACTAAAGCTATCCCAGTTGAGTGATAGTGACTAATAGTCACTAAATAAAAACTAATATGTAGGAACTTAGATTCTATTTCATGGACATAGTGTAAGCACTCTATACAGTTGATTGTAAATTAAATTATATTTCAATTTTAGGTGTTGATGGTACTGATAGTCTACGAAACACAAGATCACAAAAAGGTAAAAATAGACCCATTTGTTTACCTCTTTTCCTCTCGTTTGCGAACAGTAGTTTTGATTATTCATGATATTTTTAGATACTAAATCTAAGAGAGGCTCTTCAATCAGTGAGGAAATAGAGAAACTAAAACAAGAGAATCAGAGACTTTCAGAACAACTAAAGGTACCCATGCATGCATTCATTCATGCATTTATCCATTTATCCATTCGTTTTTTCATTCCTTTATCCATTCATCCATCCATTCATTCAATTATTCTACCATTCCTTCGTTTCATTTATCCATTCAATCATAACTGATTCATTCATTCGGCCATCCATTCATACATAAAGTTTTACATTACATTACAATACATTTATTTATTCATTCATTCATTTGTACTGCTATTCTTCTAGGAACAAATACGTAACGAGTTAAACCATAATGATTTATATGAACCCACCATACCTCTACCTGTCTATCAGCAGCTTAAGGTACATCACATTGCTCGTATATCATTCTGTCAGTGTCTCGTATGTCTGTCGGCTTTATAAATTAATCTGCTTCTTCAATCTTTACAACTATAGTGTTATGTTTCGTGCTATCAAATCAATGTTTGCTTCTTTGTTTACTTTCTTTTGACGTGAGCTTTGTGATGTTGTCATTAGGATTCTTCAGAAGAGGAAATATTTAGTTTATCAGAACAAATTGAGGAACTGAAACTTGAAAACGAAGAACTAGAACAAAAGGTATATAAACCATTCATTCATTTATCTAATTCAATCTTCCATTTATTAAATCGTTCATTCATACATTGAGTGATTCATTAATCCATTCAATCAGCCATTCATTAATTTTCTCATTCATTTAAAATTCAATCATCCATCCATCTTTTCATTTGTTCATTCATCTGATTCAATCTTCCATTCATTAAATCGTTCTTTCATACATTGAGTGATTCATTAATCCATTCAATCAGCCATTCATTAATTTGCTCATTCATTTAAAATTCAATCATCCATCCATCTTTTCATTTGTTCATTCATCTGATTCAATCTTCCATTAATTAAATCGTTCATTCATTCATCCATTCATTCATTCATTTGTCTGTTCAATCATCCATATATTCTTTTGTTAATTCATTTAATTCTATCATCCATTCACCTGTTCTTCTAATCATCCATCCATCCATTCATGCATTCACTCGTCTGTGCATTCATCGAATTCAATCATCTATTCATTCATTTGTTCGTTCATTCATTTCTTTTGATGTTCACGTAATCAGTCTTATCTATCTTCTCATTCACACAGGTTGAAGAAAGCAGACATTGCAAAAAGTGCGCAAATCTTGAGATGGCCAATGGCAATGTTTCCTCGGACGCAAGTCACAAAAGATATTTAGAATCAGAAGTCAAAAGATTAAAAAAGAAATTAAAGGTATCGAAAACACTATTTCTAAAAGTAATATCCCATCCAGTTATGCTTTGTTTGTTGTTAGTAAATGATGTTTGAATAGCATTGAATTTTGAGCGTCTTGAGAATGCCTTTTGTTGTGGTTTGTCACTGACATATCGCCAACTCAAGCGCAAGTCGTGTACTGAGTGAAGACACTAAAAAACTTTTCCAAATTTAAAGATTTCACCGAATCCTGTTAAAGTCTCGAAAGGTTTTTCTGGCTGTTTTACAGTGCGCACACTCCAACCGGGACCACTTAGACAAGACCGTCCAATCAAATTACGATATTTGTACAATGGGTTTATTCTGACCAATCGTTACTTTCTATATTTTGGCGCAATCTTTACTGTTTACATCGATCAGCTACCTCATTGGCTCATTGATTGAAATATCGCATTTTGATTGGTTAATTGCATATATTTGGCCAAGTGGTCCCGGTTGGAGTGTCCTCACTGTAATGCAATTGTCCCCTTCACAGTTCCCTGCACCATCTTGAAAGGTAGCCAGGCCTTTGCATTGAAGTGAGACGAATGTTGAAACACGTGAATAAGATGGACATACTGTGACGTATTTTGTTATGGTTTTGCCAACCAACCATTGGTATTAAAACAAAAGAAATTAAGAAATCTATTGTAGAAATGGTTGGCAAATTAGCATCACAATACCAACACTTTAAACGCTACGCTCACCTATTATTGCAAGTTCAACGTTCGTCTCGCTTCGATGCAAAGGCCCGGCTACCTTTCAAGATGGTGCAGGGAACTGTGAAGGGGACTATTGGTAATTAGCTTACCGCGACGTACGATCATCATATCATAATTGACATAATTATATCTTTTTTTCTTTATTTTCAGGAAAAAGAATCGTCTTACATTAAGACAATCAATTTATATCGACTTCATCTTGTTAGTCTAATACAGGTAATCACAATCAAAAAGACAAATAAACAACATTCTACGATCTCATATCTACGATGAAAAACCTTTGCCAATCTATTTCTGTTTTGTTCTCACAGGGTGAGCTGGATCCAGTAGTAGAAGAAGCCCTTCAAAGTATAATCAGTTTACGAGCAAGTGAACAGTTTTGTTGATATTAGACCTTGTAAATCTCTATGGCCATTGTCTCGTCATCAACAACGTCATTGTTATTATTATTACATAATTGTTATCATCATCATCAGCTGCAAGATCGTCATTGTCATCATCATTAATGCCACCATCGTCATCTTTATACACCTATTTCAAAAACGTTGTCACAGCCAAAGCGACAGTTCATACTCTCAAGCCTGCAAAGGTTGGCGGTATTATGAACATAATTTGTGGTTTAATGCACGTTTTTGAAAGAAAAATGTGTATCATCATCTACCACTACAAGAACTTGTTATGGTCATATAACACAAACACGTACAACCAAAACATACTATGAATAAATCGATAACAAGAGAAGAAATACCGACATCCTTTGCAGGCTTCGGACTTTGGCTTTGTTTGCGACAGCGATGTTTAAAATAGATGTATATGGCATCATCTGCATATCAAATTCATCCTTGTCATCTTGGTCAAATTCATCGATTTTTTGTTCCATTCATTCTCTTACCCAGACCCTTCTCAGCTTTTCGTTAGAAAGCTTAACTAATTACATTCGCTTATAATATATAAACAAGTATATATGTATTTTATAAATATTTTGTAGATACATTAGATGGGAAAACCCGATTTAAATTCTGCATAGCAATTTTTAACAGGATTTTACAGGATTTTTATGAGAATTAAAGCTTTTAAACAATTTTGATGTCGTTTATTGTGTTGTCCATATAACTCAAAATTTATGTTAGGTCGACCAATCAAGGGAGAGCTGAATTTTGACTTCCGGAACAAGCTCCAACAGACTACGTTCCCAGGGGTATTTATTCTGGAAGCGAGAAACGAGCGACAGAAGATTACCCCTGGGTTCCCGAGGATGTATATTACCTATCGTTTACAGTCAATTCAAAAAAACATTGTCGTCAATAGGCTTCAAGTCTACGCGACTAGACCGAAAGGTAGCATGGGTAGAAATCACCGAAGCGGATAAATACACACAGTATTTAATGCAATAGATATAATATCAAGCTCACTCAATCAAATAATGATAAGTTGATTGAGTGTGCGTGATATTGCATTTTAATTTTTGCATTTTTCTACCCATGCTACCTTTCGGTCCAGTCGCGTAGACTTGAAGGCTATTGACCAATGTTTTTTTAATTGACTGTATATCAAACACCGACGCAGCCTATACTAGTTTACTCGCTAGTTTCCACAAATATATATATTTGTCGTGCCAAAAAATGTGATTGGTTGTTTATTTATTCATTTTTTCATTTATTTATTCATTTATTTATTTATTTGTGAAGAGGCGGGCGACTGATGGGTTGCCTGTGGTAAACCACAGCGTTAGTTCCCAAGCCACTGATCACATGTCTTCTCCCAAAATTACCATAAAGATGGCGGAGAGGGAGGAGGAGCCGCGAACGAAAACGAAAAAATAACAACTAAATTCCCTTATAACTGACTGCATAAACAGCTCAATATTAACGCTAAACGAGACCTTATTTATCCAAGATTAGTTGAGCAATGTCTGAGGACCATACGCCTAGTTTTAGTGACGAAGATGAGGAGGACAACTTGGAAATCTCTTCGCCCGTACCTTCTATACAAGGGCATTTATCAAAATGGACCAACTATTTACACGGCTGGCAGGAACGCTGGGTTGTCCTCAAAGACGGCACGTTGTCTTATTATAAATCAGAGTTTGACACGGCGTTTGGTTGTCGGGGCTCTATAAGTCTAGCTAAAGCAACAATTGAGGTACGCCGTGAATGCATGTTGTGTGTGTTGTGTTGGGTTAATCGATGACTCAATGCAATAAAATCCTGCGGCTTCATTATTTGTGTCACTATAAATTTGCTAAGTATGGTTTAACTCAGACTTCTTATTTATTTATCATTATCGCATTAAGGACTTTTTGCGTTAACAAATAACAAGGTTTTTTTTAAGTAAATTTCGATTTAGATATTTCGTTTAGGTGAGTAACAGATGTTGTATCATCATACATTTTGTACACATTTATTGCAAAAGAAAAGAACATTTTTTACAAAATTTCTGCCTTTTTATGTAGCGTTCCTTTGAAATATTTAAACAATTTATTTCTTAATTCTTCCAACGAAAACATTATGTCATCAAATAAATAGTTTTTTTGTAAACAATTTAACGGTGTCAATACATGTAATTTATTATTGTCTATTTTGCACGGGTCATTACACTATAAGTTGTATCCCCGTAATACTTGCTCGATTAAATGGTACATCGAATTAAGTTATTTATTTACTCCTCTGAATCTCAATTATTTTATAACACTTTTATTGTCTTTTTGAAGATATACTCATTCAAAATGATACATATTTTTCAGACTAACACACTAATAGTCTCTAATTCTATAGTACTAAACTTGTGAAAGAGATGTTAGATTAATGCATCTTAGTAGAGTGAAGGTACTAAACCAGTGAAATAGATATTAGACTAATACACCTTAGTAGAGTGAAGGCACTAAACCAGTGAAATAGATATTAGACTAATACACCTTAGTAGAGTGAAGGCACTAAACCAGTGAAATAGATATTACACTAATACACCTTAGTAGAGTGAAGGCACTAAACCAGTGAAATAGATATTACACTAATACACCTTAGTAGAGTGAAGGCACTAAACCAGTGAAATAGATATTACACTAATACACCTTAGTAGAGTGAAGGCACTAAACCAGTGAAATAGATATTACACTAATACACCTTAGTAGAGTGAAGGCACTAAACCAGTGAAATAGATATTAGACTAATACACCTTAGTAGAGTGAAGGCACTAAACCAGTGAAACAGATATTACACTAATACACCTTAGTAGAGTGAAGGCACTAAACCAGTGAAACAGATATTACACCAATACACCTTAGTAGAGTGAAGGTACTAAACCAGTGAAACAGATATTACACTAATACACCTTAGTAGAGTGAAGGCACTAAATCAGTGAAACAGATATTACACCAATACACCTTAGTAGAGTGAAGGCACTAAACCAGTGAAACAGATATTACACCAATACACCTTAGTAGAGTGAAGGTACTAAACCAGTGAAACAGATATTACACCAATACACCTTAGTAGAGTGAAGGTACTAAACCAGTGAAACAGATATTACACCAATACACCTTAGTAGAGTGAAGGTACTAAACCAGTGAAACAGATATTACACCAATACACCTTAGTAGAGTGAAGGTACTAAACCAGTGAAACAGATATTACACCAATACACCTTAGTAGAGTGAAGGCACTAAACCAGTGAAACAGATATTACACTAATACACCTTAGTAGAGTGAAGGCACTAAACCAGTGAAATAGATAGTTAGACTAATACACCTTAGTAGAGTGAAGGCACTAAACCAGTGAAACAGATATTACACTAATACACCTTAGTAGAGTGAAGGCACTAAACCAGTGAAACAGATATTACACCAATACACCTTAGTAGAGTGAAGGTACTAAACCAGTGAAACAGATATTACACTAATACACCTTAGTAGAGTGAAGGCACTAAATCAGTGAAACAGATATTACACCAATACACATTAGTAGAGTGAAGGCACTAAACCAGTGAAACAGATTATTACACCAATACACCTTAGTAGAGTGAAGGTACTAAACCAGTGAAACAGATATTACACCAATACACCTTAGTAGAGTGAAGGTACTAAACCAGTGAAACAGATATTACACCAATACACCTTAGTAGAGTGAAGGTACTAAACCAGTGAAACAGATATTACACCAATACACCTTAGTAGAGTGAAGGTACTAAACCAGTGAAACAGATATTACACCAATACACCTTAGTAGAGTGAAGGCACTAAACCAGTGAAACAGATATTACACCAATACACCTTAGTAGAGTGAAGGTACTAAACCAGTGAAACAGATATTACACCAATACACCTTAGTAGAGTGAAGGCACTAAACCAGTGAAACAGATATTACACTAATACACCTTAGTAGAGTGAAGGCACTAAACCAGTGAAATAGATAGTTAGACTAATACACCTTAGTAGAGTGAAGGCACTAAACCAGTGAAACAGATATTACACTAATACACCTTAGTAGAGTGAAGGCACTAAACCAGTGAAACAGATATTACACCAATACACCTTAGTAGAGTGAAGGTACTAAACCAGTGAAACAGATATTACACTAATACACCTTAGTAGAGTGAAGGCACTAAATCAGTGAAACAGATATTACACCAATACACATTAGTAGAGTGAAGGCACTAAACCAGTGAAACAGATATTACACCAATACACCTTAGTAGAGTGAAGGTACTAAACCAGTGAAACAGATATTACACCAATACACCTTAGTAGAGTGAAGGTACTAAACCAGTGAAACAGATATTACACCAATACACCTTAGTAGAGTGAAGGTACTAAACCAGTGAAACAGATATTACACCAATACACCTTAGTAGAGTGAAGGTACTAAACCAGTGAAACAGATATTACACCAATACACCTTAGTAGAGTGAAGGCACTAAACCAGTGAAACAGATATTACACCAATACACCTTAGTAGAGTGAAGGTACTAAACCAGTGAAACAGATATTACACCAATACACCTTAGTAGAGTGAAGGTACTAAACCAGTGAAACAGATATTACACCAATACACCTTAGTAGAGTGAAGGTACTAAACCAGTGAAACAGATATTACACTAATACACCTTAGTAGATAAATAATGATTTTAATACTTATAATGCCCAAAATACATATGCATATGATCTAATGTGCAAAGTAGAGTGAAGGCACTAAACCAGTGAAATATATTTAATTAACAATAACTACCTTGTTTTTCAGAATCATGAATATGATGAATGTCGTTTCGACGTAAGTGTAAATGATTGTATGTACTACTTACGAGCTAAGGACAGTGATGCAAGACAGAGGTGGGTGGACGCTCTAGAAGCTGTCAAGGCTGCAGAGTCAGGCTATGGGTCTGAGTCAAGTCTGAGAAAGGGTGGTTCAATGTTATCGTTATCATCTGTAACAAGTCTGGGGAAATCATCAACATCATCTTTTAAGGTTAGTCTTTATTGGTCTGTAGGCTATAATAGAGTGCAAATAATATACTCAAACAAATTGTACTAATTAGTACAACTGTACTAATTAAACAATAGAAAATAATAGAATTAGCAAAAAAATTGCACTTTATTTAATAGACCGAATTGAAATATGGCGACCTGCTATTGTCCTTGACTGAGTAGCCTTGTGTATTGTGTTCACGTTTAAACACAATAGAGTTTTCACATATATGAGAGGCTAGCCAGTCAAGAACAATAGTTATTCAAATTGGTCGCCAGTTTTCGATTCGATGTATACAGTAAAAACCCTCATAAAAGAACACATGATTTTCGGTTCAGATTGATTTTGTTCTTATGTATATGTTCTTATGTATATTTTGTTCTTATGTATATGGTACTTTGTTGACTAAATTTCAGCCTGAGTGTTCTTAATCCACTTGTTCTTTTATGCGGGTTTTTACTGTAGTCAGCTAACTATTTCACATGTAATGAATTTCAATTTGGTGTATAAGTGAAATATTGATAAATTATTGATAAATTGATTTTGATCAATGAATTCACTGTTTGAAGTTGTGTTACTGACAATTATATAGCTAACTGTAGTTGTGAAAAAAACTACATTTATTATATAGCTATTGTAAAATTATAAAACTATTAAATATCAAAAAAAGATAGGTAATATAATGAAATTTGTCACACCGTAAAAAATGTTGACTTAACTTTACTGATGTTTCGAGCTTTAGCCCTTCATCGGAATAGAAGAGGAAAGTTTAGTAAAGTAAAAGTAAACATTTTTTATGGTGTTATAAATTTCATTATATTACCTATCGTTTATATCAAACACCAACGCTGCCTATACTAGTTTACTTGCTAGTTTCCATTTATATATCAAAAAAAGAAATGATATCAATTCTAAATTCCTACTAATCTTACGTCCTGTAGAAAACCAAAGGTCTTCGGGAAAAGCTATTGGAATTAGAAACCTTTAAAGACATCATAGGTCGTCAAGTTGATACCCTACAAAGTTATTTTGACGCTTGTGCTGATGTTACCAATGAACTTCATCTTGAAAATATTGATGTCAACAACCATGATGAGATATTTGGCAGTAACGAAGGCTGTGAGTACAAATTTATAAACACCTTTTGTGTAGTGTTTTTTGGCATTAAAAGTTAATTTGTCTATTTATTGATGACTGTGTTGTCGAGGGATTGTACTGATGATGATGAAATTGTGATTATGATAACAATGGTGATGCTCATGGTAGTGGTGATGATGATGATGATGATGATGATGATGATGGTTATGTTGATGATAATAATGATGATGTTGATAATGGTGATGGTAATTATGATGATGATGATAACAATAATGGTGATCAATGATGATAATGATGATAATGGTGATGGTAATGATGATGATGATAATAATAATGGTAATGATGATGATGATGATAATGGTGATGATGATGATGATAATAATAATGATGATGATAATGGTAATGGTGATGATAATGATAATTATGATGGTGAGGATAAAGATGGTAATAATAATGATCATCATTTGACAATCGTGATGATGATGACAAAGATGATAGTGATGATGATAACAATAAAAATAATGGTCATGGTGATATAAATGGTGATGGTGATTATAATATGATGATAGTGATGATTATTATGATGAGAATGTTTAGGAGGAGGATAAAGATGATAAAAACAATGATAATCATAATCACAGCAGTAATGTTTATGTTTTTGTCAACAGTGGACCATGATGCTGATGATGAAATGGATGAACTATCTAAAACCCCCACACCATCATCACTTGCCGATAGAATAAATGCTAAAGGGAAAGTTAATAGCACGCTGGAAGCATTAGCAAAAGGGATTGACTTTAGAGGAGAAGCTATCACCTTCAAGGCTACTACGGCTGGAATCCTGGCTACCCTGGCTCACTGTATTGATATCATGAATAAACGGGAAGACTACTGGCATAGACGATTAGAAAGGGTATACTACTTCAATGTTAATGATGGTGTTGATGATGGTGTTGGTGAGGATGGTTATGACAATGGTGATGATGGTTATGATGATGTTGGTTTTAAGTAATGTATACAATATGAGCGGCCGATCTGTATCCGATATACAACGGCGACAATGATAATAATTGCAATGCTGATGGCAATGATGATAATAGCAATGCTGATGACAATGATGATAATTACAATGCCGATGATGATGATGATAATTACAATGGGGACAGCCATTATGATTGAAATGATGACAATAATATCTAGTATCGTAATAATACTGATTATAAAATCTGATGCACCACAATAGTAAGAATGATCTAACTTCCACAATATCTATTATAGGAAATAGAAAAGCGCAAGAAGGCAGAAGCAGCAGCTAAGGATGCTTTGGCTTCTGCAAGAAAGCAGGCCTTTATTGGTGGACCAGACTTTGAGGTTAATAGTGCTTTATTCATTCTACTGGCTCAATAATAAACCTTTTCAGTTAATATGTTGTCTCCACCAAATACAAATATTGGATTTCAATACCAGATAGAAAATATTGGAATAAGTTTTTATTCCCAGAGGTTTTGAATTGGGTGGAAACATAGTAACTTATAAGCTGACAATGTCTATGATTGGTCTTCTCTGTGTCAGTCTTTCTTCCTACAATGAACTTCATTTTCTCTTTTAATATCAAATCCACCTTTCTAACTGCTTTCCACTTCCTTCCTTTCTTCTTTTCACCCTTACTTTCTCCCTTTCTTCCTCCCTTCCTTTCTCCCTTCCTTTCTCCCTTCCTTTCTCCCTTCCTTTCTCCCTTCCTTTCTCCCTTCCTTTCTCCCTTCCTTTCTCCCTTCCTTTCTCCCTTCCTTTCTCCCTTCCTTTCTCCCTTCCTTTCTCCCTTCTTCCTCCCTTCCTTTCTCCCTTCCTTTCTCCCTTCCTTTATTCCTTCATCCCTCCATTCTTTCCTCTCTCCCATCCTCCTTTGCATATATGCCTGCTTACTTGATTCTCTTGTTTGCATCCAGGAAGGGCCACATTGTGCTTTGAATGAAGAAGAGTTCTATGATGCAATGGAAATGGGTCTAGAAAGACAAGAAGAACAAGATGAACATGTAAGTTTAACATGTATTTTGTTGTATTTCCACTGTTTTTTCTGAATACATTGATGACTACATAATAATGACATCAAACTGAAAAAATCTACAATTATTATGCTGGTTCAGTCTCTCTTGGTTGAAGCTTAAATGTAATATGATATTTGACATGTTTTATTTACAGGAAAGTAAAAGAAGGACATGTACAATTGATATCCCTGAGCTGCCATTAACAGTCCAAGACCCCCCTCATCGCATGACTATAGAAGTATTAATGTCTTTCAGTTTTACTTTGGAATCACTTTCTTCATTGCAATAGATAGCTTTGTATTCCATTTTGACCAGTGAATGTTTGCCCTCTTTTTCTTCTCTTTTTTTCTCTTTCTCCTTCTCGTTATCTTTTTCCTTCTCATTCTTCTCTTGCTTCTCTTTCTCCTACTCATTATATTCTTCCTTTTCATCTTCTCTTTCTCCTACTTATTACCTTTTTCTTTCTCATTCTCCTCTTCCTTCTCCTACTCATTATCTTCTTCCTTTTCCTTCTCATCTTCTCTTTCTCCTACTTATTACCTTTTTCCTTCTCATTCTCCTCTTCCTTCTCCTACTCATTATCTTTTTCCTTCTCTTCTTTCTATTTCTCTTCTACCTTCACCTCCTCATTATCCTCTTTCTTTTCTTTCTCCTCTTCTTTCTCATTCTCCTCATCCTTCTCCTCCTCATCCTCCTTTTTGTTCTCTTCCTCCTTGTGTGTTATGCTATTAATTAACCATTGTTATATTTTCATGTACTTCAGGTTCAAAACAAAGTCAAAGAAAATCTTTATATAATAAAAGAAAATGTGGATGAGAATTGGTACTTAGTTCATGAAGATGGAGAAATGAAAGTGAGTATTGTTACACAGATAAAGTAAAGTAAACTTATTTAACATTGGTAACTCGTGACAGTCATATACTGATAGACAGTCATGTACTGATAGACAGTCATATACTGATAGACAGTCATATACTGATAGACAGTCATATACTGATAGACAGTCATATACTGATAGACAGTCATATACTGATAAACAGTCATGTACTGATAGACAGTCATATACTGATAAAATTGAGGACGAAAGTGCTCATTTTACTCCCCTCTCTCCATCAGTGCTCCATTTTATGGATATATTTAAAGCTAAAGAGAAGTCAAAACAAGGATGTGAGGTCACTGGGAATCAAACTCGGCCGGGACCTCTCGCAAAGAATGCCACGCACTAACCAACTGTGCCATCCTTGCTCCTGCAATATGTTTGATTGCTTGCAATAAACCTGTGAACAATACTTTGATAGTGAATATTAATTATCGCTATACCAAATTAAATCACATTCCAATTTTGTTGGTTAGGTTTTCCGGAGGGAATTTGAGGAAGGTGGTATTATCCTTGATCCTATGAAGGCTACTCACACAATCAAGGTAAGAAAACAATATATTATTATATATATATTAACATTTATATATTTTTACTACGACGAAGGGCTAAAGCTCGAAACGTCAGTAAAGTTAAGTCAATATTTTTTACGGTATTACAAATTTCATTATATTACCTATGGTTTATATCAAACACCGATGTAGCATATACTAGTTTTATTACTTGCAGTTACTTGCAGTTTATAAAGCAATATATACATGTACTAAGTGTGCACACACAGTATGTATGATGCACATACCAAATTGGTTAATGCTTGCTACGTATATTTCCACCCAATTCAAATCTTTTGGGAATAAGATTCTTGTCTTGTGTACTTATTATTTGGAACGGGTGGACGCGAACAATGCAACATTTACCGGTATATCATTATTCAATATTTATTTGCAGGCAGGCATTTAGTTCTGTGTTATGATTTATTATAAAATAGACACCAAGCTTCAGGGTGGTAGTACACGTAATATGTTTGAATTAACGTACGTAGTTAACAATAAGTGTGCGCACACAGAAACAATCATAGAAAATACAACAGCGCGAGCTAGTAAATAGAATAGAGGAAGGACAAAATAACAACAATGAATAAAAATAAAGAAAAAATCAATAAAGAAATAAAATATGATTACAACTGAAAAATCTTAAAAAGTTTGCTAGATTGAATGAAAAAACCTTAAATAAATTGTAATAACAGAATATAAGTATCAGATCTAGACACCAAGCTTTCGGCCATCTGGGCGATCATCAGGGTGGTAGTATATGTTTGAATTTACCTATTTTATAATAAATTATAACGCAGAAGACACGTAATCTTCAATTTTTAATTTATATCATTGTTTACCTGTATATTTGTTTATTTATCTGTTTATTAAATCATTCATTGATGTATTTTGCTAATGTTATTTCAGGGAGTTACAGCCAGAGAGATGGCTAATTATTTCTATGACAAAGATGTTAGAATGGACTTTGATTGTGAGTAATGCTAGTTACCATTTTTATTCATCATTAACGGCACTCTCTATCATAATCATCATCACTGTCATCATTTCTATATCATTAATGATTATTGTTATCACCATCGTCATCTCCATAATTATAATCAACACAATTATCATCATCATCAATTCCATCATTTTTATATATTTATCATTATCACCATCATCATCACTTGTGTCAAGCTAGAAGATTGTGACAATATTTTTATCACTATGTCTGTTTGCTTTCAGCCACAATAGAATACTTCGATGTCTTAGAGAGACTTTCAGACAGTACGTTGATATTCCATCAAGTTCTTAAGAGAATATGGCCTTCATCGCAGCGCGACTTCGTCTTCTGCTCTCATATCCAGGACATATCTCCTGAGGAAGAAGGAGAGAGACTGGACAATGAAGTAGGCTATGCCTGGATGGTGTGCAATTTTAGCATTGATCACCCAGATGCTCCAGTAAGTATGATGATTCAATGATCATTATGATGAGGATGATGATTAGTGATGAGCAGGCAAAACGAGCAACACAGGAGCGAGACGACTTCACTGATTTGGTTGCCAAACTCAACTCGAAGGAGGGCTAGATCTCTCAAGATGAAATATACTAAACTGAACTAATTATGATGATTATTATGATGTTGATGATGATGATGGTGATTATGATAATGAAAAAAATTAATGATAATAATGATTATGATGGTGAAGATGATGGTGAAGATAAGGAATGATTTTGGTGATTATGATGATAATGGTGATGATAATTGTGGTGATAATGATGATTATAATGACAAGGATGATGATGGTGGTAGTGATGAAGATGATGGTGATAATAGTTTTTACCATAACTTGTAAATTTCTCGCGCGCTGATTGGCTGAGAGCCATTGTCGATTACAGTCCAGACCTGCTTGTGCTCACGACATCCGTGCGCGAGCGGATAAAACGGTTTTCTTCAAACTTTTTTTAGTTGTTTTTCGCTTATTGATGGTAAAAAACAAATCGAAGTCAGTTTTCTATGGGTCTGTACTGTAATCGACAATCAAAATTACGTCACAAATGATCAAAACTTTGCAGTGAAACCCCTCGCTGCGCTCGTGGTTCCACTTGAGTTTTGATCATTTGTGACGTAATTTTGATTGTCGATTACAGTACAGACCCATAGAAAACTGACTTCGATTTGTTAATTTAATAATGTTGCTGTGGTTATGATTTTAATAACAAGGATGATGATGATGATAAAGATGGTAATAATCATAATGGTGATGAGGATAATGAACTCCCCCCTCCCCCCACTACACAATGTTGGCCTGGCAGTCATCAAGGAATCATGTTAACTGAAAACCAACATTGCATTGAGGGGGAGGGGAGGATTGATGATGATAATGAAAACTAATATTATTTCATGTATTTTTCTAGGTCAATAAATTTGTTCGTGTAACCTGCAATGTTGCCATGTTCTGTCAAACGTTGATTGAGCCGCGAGAGGAGGGTAAACCCCTAACTCGTGATCATATATCCTGCAGAATAACCTATAGTGCCAATGGTAAGACTATAGACCCTTTTAATAAGTCCCGAAGTGTTGTGTTTTCCGCGCTTGACGTCAATTTTATTCCTTTCATATTGTACAAATTTCAAAAGAATAAATTTGACGTCAAGCGCGGAAAACACAACACTTCGGGACTTATTAAAAGGGTTTAAAGATCGGCTTTATTCTTATTGCATTCCAAGACCGAAAAGAACACCAAGAGTTGATGCTTATTATTTTCTTCATTTATTTGTTTGTTTGTTTGATTGTATGTGTGTTTGTTTGATTGTTTGATTGATGGGTCGTGTGTTAGTATGTATTTTTTTGTGTTTGTTTGTTTCTGTGTTCGTTTGCTTTGTTCGTTGGTTTGTTTGCTTGCTTGTGTTTGCTTGTTTGTAAACTTTTAAATGCAAAGTTTATTGTAGTATTATCTTTAGTTTCTCTCGTGTTCTCTCGACATCCCACTTGCTTAGATCAGACGATTAAACACTGGAAAACATTGTACATTTCTTAACTCTACAGCTTCATTACCCATGATACACTTCGATCTTGGAAAGCAATCAATAGATTCTAAAAAAACAAACAAGATAGTTTCATTTTTGTTTTATTATTTATATTTCTGACATTGTTTATTTGTTTTTCTAGTGAATCCCGGTGGATGGGCCCCACCGTCTGTTGTTCGTGCTCTCTCAAAACGTGAATATCCTAAATTTTTACGCAAAGTAACGTCAATGGCTCAAATGACTTACCAAGACAAAGAAATTGCAATATAAATAGAGGCTTGCCTCACGACAGCTAATCGTATCCAGGTGATTTCGCGCGCGCACTTCCCGATAAGCCAATCAGAAGCATTTCTGTCGCATCGCCAACAGTTCCAAGATGGCGTCGTTCAAGAGAGTTGTTTCTCGTGTTAACCCTCGATAAATGCACCCTTAAAATAACTTTACATTAAAAAGTTCTGTTACTTGGACAATAAAAGTCGATCATGCTGCTCTCTCAGGGATAAAAAAGAATAAAAACAAAACGCAAATGCCTAAAAGTAACAGAAATGTTTTTTTGTCTCGAGGCGCCATTTTGGAACTGTTCGTTTTGACAAACAATCCTTTGCACGCTTCGAAGCGAGATCACCTGAATGCAAATGCCCTGCGATCCTCACTTTGAATCATTGTTAATTTTGTATTGTGTCAAAGTGAGGCTTGTAAGGGAATTTGCATATGATTAGCTGCTTCTCGAGAAAGATCAACATTGGATGCTATAAGTGATTGATGAAACTTGTACTATAAAATGATTTTAGAAATCTTTGATAACCGCTTATTGATATGAAGCGCAAGTACTTCATGTGGCCAAATCAAATTGCTACTGTGGAATAGAGCGCAAACGCTAGCCGTCAGCGGAGACGGCGTTCTTAATCACGCTACGCTTTACTCCCCCGTTGCGTGACGATGTGAGAACGTTTGCTTCAGAGGCTCGCTATATCCATGAAATAAAATATAATAAAATCAAATAACTACAAGTGTGGGCTGCTTTGGTGTTTGGAGCAATTGTCGTAAGTGGAACCCCGCTTTACGGCCACCCGGTTATTGCGGCCAGTTTTTTAGGTCCCGACGAAAGTGCATGCCCATACAATGTTTATAAAATTTACCCGCTTAATACGGGCACTTTGGGCTGTCCTTTCGGTGGCCGGATTAACGGGGTTCCACTGTATTTCACTATGACGTGGTTCGTTTACATGGACAAGAATAAAATATTCTGGCTAAATCGTTTCTCCGAAGTGTTTAGTATAGAACTGCAAACTTGTGACACGGAGGGTTTTTTTACCTAAGAGATTCCACACACACACACAAAACAGAAAACGAAAAAAGCGCGGAATGCGATGGCATTTTTACTTTATCTTTACCATAGAAGTTATCAAAATATGTTGTAATTCGATATTTTCAATTTTGATAGCCTATAAGATACCAAATCGCTGTTTTTACTTCAAGAGATGCGACGAGCATACACGATACCCACCGAGTACCCCCTCTCCTCCCCCTCTGGGATTTTGTCCTCCTCAGGCGACCACGAACCTTTCTAAGAATAGATTCGGTTTTGATGTCAGTGAAATAGAGTAACGCATACAGGGCCGTAGCACCCTCGAAATGATTGGGGGGCTCGCCCATTGATTTCTGAAAGCAGCCCTGAAAATAACTATACCATTCAATACACTCAAATAATGGTTTTTTAGGGGGACACGGGCTGCCCCTACCCGTGCTACGGCCCTGGACTATAAAAGGCGATCCGAGCCCTTGCAATATTTTACGCCCACTACAATAATTCACAACAATAAACCCAAGCATGTCAAGTATTTACAAAAATATCCAGTTAATTGAAGATATTTTTCTGTCATACTTTTCACCTTAATAAAAAGTAGGACAAAAACAAAAATAATTTGAAACTTTTTTAAACTAAAATTATTTTAAAATGCTTATTCCAAATATGAATAGAAAAATGGGGTGTCCGAGCTTGTTTTCAAGATAATATTGCGCTCGCCCCAGGAGTTTTACACCCTTTGCAAAATTGCGGCGTGAAGGCCTTGAAAAGGTCTATTTGCAAAAACAAATCACGTTTTTCTTCTTTTTAACAACAAAATGCTATCAAATATAAACAGTTAAACCCAAGCAATGTTTACATTTAAATTCGGAGGATTTTTTATAATTATCACTTTTTTTTTCGGAGATAAAAATGCTTTCAGTTTATTTTTAACCTGCTAGCACTGATAATCTATTCAGCAATTCGAAGCACTTGACAAATAAAAGCTCATGTTCAATATATTACGAATAAAACTAAAAGAACTATAGGAATTCTATCTAAACTGCGTCACTATGTTAATTCTAAAGTACTAATTCAACTATATTATTCCTTAATCTACCCTTACTTGACTTATGGAATCTCTGTCTGGGGGAATACTTATACTACCACTTTAAAACCTTTGTTCTTGTTACAAAAGAGAGCTGTTCGCATTATAACATTCTCAGCTTTTGACGAACATAGCAGCCCTCTCTTTAAACAACTTGGAATTCTTAAATTGTCTGACTTAGTAACTCTCCACATTGCTCTTTTAATGAGGGTCCTGAAGGGGGGTATCCAATCCCAATTCCCAATCAATTTTTTATCAAAATCCCAATTACCACAGGAAGCCCAAACATTAACCACAGGAAGCCCAAATTGAATACTAACCTCAGGAAGCCCAAGATAGTTCGATTTTCTCTTCTAGTCTACTAAAACGATGTAAAATGTTGCAAATTACTCAATTTAAAACATTATTTTAGCATCTAAAGAGAAAACGAATGGACAAGAAATAGCCAAATCCTATGGACAAATCCCAATCCCAATGGACAAATCCCAATGGCAATGGGCAAATCCCAATTCCCAGCCTCGAAAAAAGGCAAATCCCAATTCCCAATTTACCCCTTCAGGACCCTCTTTAATGTATGACTTTCACACAAATAATCTACCAGTTGCTTTCAATAACTTTTTTAATTTAACTACAAATCGACACTCGTACAACACAAGATTTGCAGCAAGACAATCCTTATGTATTCCTAAAGTAAGAACAAATTATGGTAAATTTTCTTTCCGTTTTCAAGGACCTAAAGTATGGAATGAAATAGACACTTCAATGAAACCAAAATCAAATCTACATTTATATCTACTTTGATTGAAAAATACTAATTTTTTTTTTTTTTCCATCAACTTATTCCCTTATTTGTAAATGTATTAACCTGAAATTATCTTTTTTGCTATTTGACTTTGTCGTTTGTGTTGTTTGTTGTGATTTTGTCATTTTACGTTTTGTTTTCTTGTTTTTCTTGTATCTCATACTTTAATTTGGCTTGTTTGTTTTCGGGAATCGATATTTTCGCGAACTTTGTAAAATACTTTTTTAGTACTAATAAAAGAAAACTTCGCAAAAACCATTACTCTGTATAAAAACAATATTAATAACAACTAGTATACTAATACAGGAAAAGTTCGCGTAACTTCATTTCTCAACATTCGCGAAGTTAACCTTTCTGTAAATAAACCCTTTATACTAATACAGGAATAGTTCGCGTAACTTCATTTCTCAACATTCGCGAAGTTCACCCTTCGGTACATAAACCCTTTATACTAATACAGGAATAGTTCGCGTAACTTCATTTCTCAACATTCGCGAAGTTCACCCTTCTGTAAATAAACCCTTTATACTAATACAGGAAAAGTTCGCGTAACTTCATTTCTCAACATTCGCGAAGTTCGCCTTTCTGTAAATAAACCCTTTATACTAATACAGGAAAAGTTCGCGTAACTTCATTTTTCAACATTCGCGAAGTTCACCTTTCTGTAAATAAACCCTTTATACTAATACAGGAATAGTTCGCGTAACTTCATTTCTCAACATTCGCGAAGTTCGCCTTTCTGTAAATAAACCCTTTATACTAATACAGGAATAGTTCGCGTAACTTCATTTTTCAACATTCGCGAAGTTCACCCTTCGGTACATAAACCCTTTATACTAATACAGGAATAGTTCGCGTAACTTCATTTCTCAACATTCGCGAAGTTCGCCTTTCTGTAAATAAACCCTTTATACTAATACAGGAATAGTTCGCGTAACTTCATTTTTCAACATTCGCGAAGTTCACCCTTCGGTACATAAACCCTTTATACTAATACAGGAATAGTTCGCGTAACTTCATTTCTCAACATTCGCGAAGTTCACCCTTCTGTAAACAAATCTTTTATACTAATACAGGAAAAGTTCGCGTAACTTCATTTCTCAACATTCGCGAAGTTCACCCTTCGGTATGTTCATGAATGAATGTAAAACAGTTTAATTTTATTTTGAAGCAAATTCTTGACTTAAAACATAATTTAAAATTAAAAAAATATATACATTCGATCGCGAGTAGTGATAGAACAGGAAATAGTTACTATCAGATCTTTAAGACAACAAAATTTGCAAATGTTTTATTATTACCAATGATTGTTCTTGTTCTTATATATGTTATTATAACAAAACAAAAAAAGGAATAGGCCCTAGCTTTGCAGGACCTGGTCATTTGACCTTGTTGGTGCAAGTCTAAGCTTAATTTCTTTTAAATTGAAACGAATGATTTTTTTATGTCTGCTAAAAGTACAGGGGCCGGTTGTACGAAGTGTGGATAAAGTTATCCGTGGACAAAAGTTATCCACTGCATAGGTTTTTTTATAGATTTTATCCGCTGGATAAGGATTTATCCGGTGGATAGCGCTATTCACCCTTCGTACAACCGGCCCCGAATTTCATCAGGTTATAGGTCGAATCTCACTTGTGCCGAATGCAATAACAACAAAAAAGACCGCCTAGTTATCTATTGTTTGAATTGTATTCGGCACAAGTGAGATTCGACCTATAACCTAGGCCTTAGTCTAATATCTATTTCACGATTTTATCTATTTCATGATTTTACTCTAATAAACAATGAAATTATTAATAGCGAATCATTGTATTATTAAATGTTGAGAAATGAAGTTACGCGAACTTTTCCTGTATTAGTATAAAGGGTTTATGTACCGAAAGGCGAACTTCGCGAATGTTGAAAAATGAAGTTACGCGAACTTTTCCTGTATTAGTATAAAGGATTTATGTACCGAAGGGTGAACTTCGCGAATGTTGAGAAATGAAGTTACGCGAACTTTTCCTGTATTAGTATAAAGGGTTTATTTACAGAAGGGTGAACTTCGCGAATGTTGAGAAATGAAGTTACGCGAACTTTTCCTGTATTAGTATAAAGGGTTTATGTACCGAAGGGTTAACTTCGCGAATGTTGAAAAATGAAGTTACGCGAACTTTTCCTGTATTAGTATAAAGGATTTGTTTACAGAAGGGTGAACTTCGCGAATGTTGAGAAATGAAGTTACGCGAACTATTCCTGTATTAGTATAAAGGGTTTATGTACCGAAGGGTGAACTTCGCGAATGTTGAAAAATGAAGTTACGCGAACTATTCCTGTATTAGTATAAAGGGTTTATTTACAGAAAGGTGAACTTCGCGAATGTTGAGAAATGAAGTTACGCGAACTATTCCTGTATCAGTATACGAGTTGTTATTAATATTTTTTTATACAGAGTGATGGCTTTTGCGAAGTTTTCTTTTATTAGTACTAACAAAGTATTTTACAAAGTTCGCTAATGTGTATGTCCCGTTTGTTTTCTTCAGTATTAAACTATGCTTTGTCTGACCTCACAATGCCTCAAATGCCTATAACTTCGCTCAATTACATTTCCCCAAACTGAATTTTTTACAGTTATATATTAAATGCCTTAACAATCAGAATACAGATTATTATTGAATTAGTTTGGGTATAGCACATAGTGAAATATTTTTTTGTACTGACGAAAACGAATATTACCGCATCCTGCGACAGAATATGACCCCTGCATTCCCAATGAAAGTGGCCACCAACTAAAAAGCTATCATATATCAAATGAATTCAAAATCTTTGGCATTTTGTCGGTATGTTAATAGAGCGGGTTTTTTTTTCTATGTTTTGACTTCAATACGTAAAGGGGAGGGGGGCGGGATGGAGCGTCTATCAGTTAAAATATCAATTTTTACCATACACCCCTCCCCCACCTTCCTTCGTAGAAATTTTGGATACAAAATAGAAACGTTCTACTAACGTATGTTAATCCTTTGTCGGAATATGGTAACTTATACACCCTATAAAACAGGCTGTTATTGATGTGTCGGATATCATTCCTTTTCGGAGTAAAAATGGTCCCTTATACACCGTGTAAAGGAAAGTGTTGCTTACTGACGTTTAGGACGTTAATCCTTCGTCGGAGCAAAAGTGGTCCCTTACACCGTATAAAAGAGAGTGTTATTGACGTTTAGGACGTTAATCCTTCATCACAGTAAAAATGGAAAACGTGTAAGAGCGTTAATTTATAATCTAAAGTGGAGTAATACATTCTGATGATTTGGGTACTTTAAACATTTTATTTAGTTTATCACCCAACCCCTCTTCTCTAAGATAGCTATGAATGCACCTGCGTAAACCGACCTCCTACTCCCCCCCCCCCCCCCCACCCCCCCCCCCCCCCCACCACCACCAACAGCACCGCCACCACCCCCTCTTTTTTTCTTCTAAATAACAATTAGGAGACTTGCCAGGTCTTATAATTAAAGGCACATCACTTTTTGCACTTCACAACTCCCACATCGCCCAACCCTCTCAGAGCGGAAGTGCAAAACATGAATTTGTCGATGCTTTTTCTTTTGCTGGCTTTCGTCAACTCAACAGTCAGTAATGTTGTAAATGACGAGCGAGGTTTAGTTTTTGAAAACCATGCAGAGACTATGTTATCGATCCCTTTGGAGTTGAAAAATGTGACGCAGCAAACATCGAAAGTTGATGATAAGATGGATTGCGTTTTCGCATGCACTTCGCAAATATGGTGTCGTTCAGCAAACTACAAAGTTATCCCAGAAAAAGATGGAAAACATCTTTGTGAACTGATTTCTGCCGACGGCTTTACTCATCAAAACTACATCAAAGAGGATGCAAGTTATATTCTAATGAGTATCAAGGTATGTGTTTGCATCGTCAATTTAGTTAACCGTTTTGGTCTGAAAAGTTTGTTAAAGTCTAGTTGAGTTTTTATTTAGTCTAGTTGAGTTTTTATTTGATTAGCAAATGTGTATGTAAACACTTTTGTAATTTAGTGGGAAAGGAATTATAATTGAAATTAAAGACAAAAGAAGATCACTCAAGCAGAACTCTTCCTTTTGTGATTCATTTTTACTAAATTATAGGTATGGTAATATAATGAAATTTATAACATTTTTTACGGTGTTACAAATTCCATTCTATTACCTATCGTTTATATCAAACACCGACGCAGCCTATACTAGTTTACTCGCCAGTTTCCATTTATATTCTTACTGTTATTTTCTCATGTGACAACATTCATGCAATTAGGTGTATATATTATACCGATGTATAAAAATGCGCGTGACAAATTGTCCTTGCCTGTTTTTTTTATTATTTTCAATTTTTTTTATCTAATTTTTTTTCTCTATCCTTTTTGTTTTTAACACAACAGGATAAAGCTAAAAACTCAAACGTCTAGAATCTACAATTAATTTTTGAATAGCTAAACATTGTTTTGAAAACGTTTGCCACCATGAGAATAGAACAGGTACCACTGGAAAGACTATCTTTTTGCGAAGTTTACAGCGCGACGCGCAAAAGTATGACCACATTTAATGCATGTATTCGCATACTTTTATGCACGGGAGTTTGTACTCTAAACAGACACATTTGATGTGAAGTTGTCTGATTTTACCGAATAAGGCGTGTAAAAACTCGTTTCGCAGCATAAAGTCCGTGCATAGAAGTATGCGACTATATTAAAGGTGGACATACTTTTGCGCGTCGCGTGTAACAAAAAAATGTGTTCATTAGAACGGTCTAAAAATTTCGATTTTTATAATGAATTACAACTAAACAAAAAACTTTTTCCTGGTTTAAAAACAAAGTTTATTAGTATTTAATAAATATATTGCAAGTTATTTGTGCGCGGAGAAAGGTATTTCAATATTACAATATTTCTTCCTTTATTTCAATTTTTATTTATGTACAGGGATTGTTATTTGGAATTCTTCAAACGCATTTTATTTGACCGGAATTGATCATCTTAAAAACAATTAAAACTCGAGACATTTTCTGTGCATATTTGAAATCAGCATCAAATTTCAGTTTGAACAAGTTTCAAATTTGTGTTTATTATTTACCAAAGTATTCGGCCACCTTATCTTGAACAAATAGACATTAAATGCGCACTTCAATCATGTTTTGGACAGCTTTATATTAAGAAATAAAACTACTAAATAAAGCTACTAGATAAAACAGGAAATTTGTTACCAAAATAGATAGCTATATATACGCCATATGATTTGCGTCAAAATGCTAGGGCTATAGCCCATCACAATAATAAGCCATTTCGATCAAAATCACAAAGTGCTACAATCCATCAAATCCCGTTAAAATAAATCGTTTTCGACCACACTTCATTAATTGAAAAAGAATTTCCAATGTTTCCAATTTTTTTTTCTTTTTATCTATATAAAGTTTTGTCTTTCTTCTTTTTTACCTTAACAATCCTTTTCGATTTTTTCCCCATTCCTTTAATTTTTCTCTTATTCTTTATCTTTATTTAAGATTGTTTATCGGTCGGTCTATCTGAATGTCTCTCTCTGGACCTCGTCGGTTTACTTTTCTGCTATGGAATTCCTTTGCTTATTCGCTCGTCTGTCTATTTTTCTAGAATCCCTGCGAAAAGAATCCCTGCTTGAACGATGGTTTGTGTTCGGTGCACCGTAGAATAGATTACAAGTGTAAATGTAAAGAGGATTTCACAAGTGAAAACTGCAAAGGTACGAAGAACATCATCAATTCATTTGTTTGCTCCTTCGTTCGATTGTTGTTGTTTAATTTATTATCAATGTTATTTTTAGAGCGGCTCTTTTGCAAATTAAAGGTTCATTTTTAAAACATTTGTTCACTCTCCCTACAACAGAGTACGTACGAACTACAATCTCGACAAAAACTAAGTGAGACAACTGCTTTGAAAATGGGACATTTGTCTTATACCGTAATCTGCGTGCTTTTTGGGCTTCAATTTGTTGTTAAAGCCACTCCCCCTTCCCCTGTTAACCTGGCAGTCATCAAGGAATCATGTTAACTGAAAACCAACATTGCGTGGAGGGGGAGGAGGGGAGGATAATATCGAAAATGTATAGATAAAGGTCAAAATAGAGAAAACTGTAAAAGTGTCTCACTAGTTTTTGCCAAGATTGTAGTTAATTTGCTCCTCAGAAATCGCGCCTCGTGTTGTTGCAAAAATATAAATAAAAGCTAACCCATAATAAATGATTTCGGTATTTTTATGTGCCTATTTGTCGTTTTCTAGTGCCTAAGAACTGTGCTGAAGTGCTTAAATATGGCGGTAAGCAAAGTGGTGTGTATTCTATTGATCCTGATGGTAAAGGTTCATTTAAGGTAACAAATCAGATATTGATATTTTTACAATTGTAGAAAGCTCTTGGTAGTTGGCAAGGTGCTATACTAATTCATATAATATATAGTTGTAATTACAAGTGTTTGACTGTAAAACAATTCCACCCCATTTAACCTACACATCAAGGTTGTTTTTTCATTTTTTCAATCAAGGTGTACTGTGATCAAAAGACTAATGGAGGAGGGTGGACAGTTTTCCAGAAAAGAAAAGACGGCTCTGTAGACTTTTACCGAGGATGGAACGATTACAAGAACGGCTTTGGAGATCTCAAGGGGGAGTTCTGGCTTGGTCTTGATAAGATCAACCGACTGACCCATCAAGCTCGCAAACGTCTTCGTGTTGAGCTTGAAGACACTGGAGGGAAAAGCGCGTATGCAGAGTACGACTACTTTGCCGTGGACAGCGAAAGAGTGAAATACAAACTGAGCCTTGGTAATTACACAGGTAATATTAAATATCTATGATCTATACTATGACATTTAGGTTGATTTTATTAATTATAATTATTATTATTGTAAGTATTATTATGATAATAATTAATATTCCTAAAACCATAACCTTTACCGTTATTACTGGAGATCATTAACTATCACAAGACCGAAAATATTATGTCTACCAGGTTATTATTGATTTTATCTATTAATTGTGTGCGGTGGTGGTGTTGTGTTGTGTTGTGTTTGACGGAACATTGTTGCCTGCGGCCTGCAGTATACTGAACAACTGGTTAATGGTAAAGAAATGGATGGTAATATGAAGACATCTTTGATCGTTCATATGTTAAACCTTTCCTTCCAGGTACTGCCGGTGATTCGTTAAGTGGTCATAGAGGTGCGCCTTTCACCACTAAAGATCGTGACAATGACAGCTATGGTGGTAACTGTGCTGTGAGTTACAAGGGTGCTTGGTGGTACAATGCCTGTCATGCCTCTAACCTTAACGGCCTGTACCATCATGGCGCACACAAGTCCTATGCTGATGGCGTGAACTGGTCCAAATGGAAAGGCCATTATTACTCTGCTAAAAGAGCTGAGATGAAGATCAAACCTGTCTAAAGCTTTCAGCCTCGTTGCAAACACTTGAGTGCAAAAAAAGTTATATATTATCTTAGAGTTTGAATCTTTGTTAAGGTTTTGAAAATTGCATTGTGAACACACACACAAAATATTGCAAAATACACTAAGGAACTATATCATTGAAATATTTAAAGAAAGACGCACTTAAAGCTAGAACATTACGTAGAATTAGGACAAGACAAACTGTCTTCAAGTGTGAGTAAACACTTGAGTGCAAAAACAGTTCTCAATATTATTATTATCCAAAACTATTATTGCAAACTACGCTTAGGAATCTGATTCAAAGGAATTCTTGACATTAAGAATTTGAATCTTTGTTGAGGTTTTTAAAGTGTATATGTGAACACATACAAAATATTGCAAAATACACTAAGGAATTAGGACAAGATAAACTGTCTTCAAATATGTGACAGTTCTGTTGCTTTAAAATACCCTTCATGCATGCAGAAGAACAAAAACTTGTATTCGACAAAAAAACGTAAACAATAAAAATATTTGCACTTAACTGAATTGTTGTTGTTTACTCTTGTTGCTGTTGTAATATGTCTGTTTGTCTTTGATTTGTTTTGGTTGTTGTTTTTGTTCTTTCATTTTTTTGTAATATTTTTCGCTTGTTTGTTTGTTCAGTTGTTTTTTTGTTTGTATTGTTTCAGTTTGGTTGGTTGGTTTGGTTGGTTTGTTTGTTTCAGTTTGGTTGATTGGTTTGTTTGTTTTTTTGTTCGCTCGTTTGTTTGTTTAATTGTTTGTTTGTTTTGTTTCAGTTTGGTTTGTTTGTTTGTTAGTTTTTTTTTTAATTGATTAAAAACCCTATCCACGACATCTGAAACAGAGCAGAGTTTGAGTTATTGTTCCTGGCTTCTGGCTTAAATATCAAATAAAACTTTTAGAGTTAATCCTTTGTTGGTGCTAATCCTCGCTGAACACTTATTGACCGAGGGAAACATCATGTTTTCTCAGGCGTTGCGCATGCCGAGGGAAACATCGGCGGTCTAGGAACCACGTGCACAAAACCGTATAATGCTTTCCCGAGGTCCCAGTCAATAAGTGTTTTGTTTTATATATATACCAACTGTCAAAGAACACAAAAACGTAACTATGAACAATTACAAAATATGATTTAAATCGCGCGCTCTCATTGGCTAAGAAACGTTCTCTATAACTCAACAGTGGACGCGGATCGTCGAATTGTTTGATTTTAACTACTGAATATTTTATAAAAGAAAACGAAAACTCGGCAGGAGTGCTCTATCGAGTTATAGAGGCACTCGAGAAGCGCTGAGAAGCACTCCACTACGCATTGTACTCTTCCTTACGATTCTCTCATCTTCTTAAAATTCCCACGTGCTCTTGATTGAGAGCGCGCTGCTTCGTTTTCTATTTCTTCAATATTTTTTATTCCAAACGTGACCTTTATGAGCTGACGAAATCACAAATTACAGTGTCACACATTTACAGTCCTTACTAAAAAAAGCCTTCAAAAGCTTAGTTGCAAATATCCTGCTTACATGCAAAAGAAAAAGATAATAATGATATTAAGTATGAAATATAAATAAATATTTTACGTTGCTCCATATTTTGTCTTTCTTGACCGCTTTTCAAGCATCAATCAAGGTTGCAAAGCTAAATCAACTTCCGGTTTTGTTATTTCACAGGAAATTTAACCAAAAAAATAAACGTGCACGGCCAATGCCCCCCAAAAAATCCTGCTCAGACTCAAGCTCAAAACAAAAAATATTGCAGAACCTTGAGGGGTAGAGAATGGTAAAACCGAGACTCGCATTGAAGCCGAGACTTGCATTTTAAAGCCCGAGCTCGAGACTCGAGAAAATCCGAGACTTCGAGACGCATGTATAAAAAGGTGAGTCTCGATTCCAAATCACTGGAAATTTTCAGGGACCATTCATCACCCCTACCTTGGACATGGGTTAAACATCATAGGGGAGCTGTCTGCTCCTTTATATTCAATTTATTTTACACGCCCATTTATAAAATTCCCGGTATCTTTTTAGGGGTATTTTTTTTTAATTTCCCACGAGCGTCGCCGATGTTACCCCCCCCCCCCCCCCCCCATATTTGTAGTCGTTTGTATCATCATGAAAGATTTCAGATTAATTTTGAGCGAAAGAGTTGAAAAATTAAATTTACAGTAACTGACAGTAATAGAATGTGCATACCTACGAAATTGATATTACATTTTAACTTTAAATATCCTCGTGTAATAGTCTTAAACAAAGACTCAAAAAACCTTAATGACTTTTAGGCTGTTATATTAATTATTAGAATAGCTGATACGATTATTGTGAACGATACCATGCCTCGTTCCAATCACTCGGATGTTTTAAGAACAAATTGCACTCTACTCAGTTCCATTACAATTACAAATTAAAGAAAACCGCGTTTGATAGTCTCAAAATATTAAACAAAGGCTCAAAGGATTAATGACTTTTAGGCCGATTGATAAATTATTAGAACAGATGAATGATACGACTATTATGTTCGTTCCAATTAATCTGACTAGCTTGCAACATGAAGATTGTCATTTAAAAAAAAATGAAAGACATCCTCGTGTAATAGTCTCAACACATAATTATATAGATTATTAGAACAGCTGAGTGGAGTGCAAACACATACGAGTGATAATCACAAGTATGATTTCAGACCAAAATTCGAAATCCACTTAATCATATCCATATTGTAATCTTTTGGGATAAAAACAAATTGGATATGCCGGAGTATATCACTTTGTTACTTCTTTTATTACTAAACAGGGTAAAAACCTTCTTTTTTTTTTTTTTACAAAAGAATTAGGATGTCTCTGACTAAATTTGATGATATTTAATAAGTACAAATTCAACTGATGAAGGCTAAAGACTTACCCGAAACGTCTTATTTTAATAAATTTGATGATATTTAAAAATATTTGATGATATTTAAAAATATCATCAAATTTATTCAGAGACAACCTAATTCTTTTGTAAAAATCATGAATCCTGACTACAACAATCATATTTTTAAAGGGTAAAAACTATTCAGTCAGATATTGCCGGAAACACACGAGGTTAGAGGATGTTTTTCCCGGGGGGGAAAGGTACGCACAGATTAAAATAACTGATAAAGCCTTGTCGATTTCTACCCCAACAAAACAGAGTAAAAATGACTCTTACAGGTACAAAATCATGTTACGTAACTGCTGTTAAGCCAGGACCCTAAAAGGACCCTAAAAGGTACGCACAGGAAATATTTATACCCTAGAAGGTGCGCCCATCACCCCTACCACTTGGACAAAGGGGGACCCCCACCACCCCTGTAATTTTTTTTAAATGTTGCATGTAAGCTAGTGATTGGAACAAAATCGATCAGAATAATCGTATCAGCTGTTCTAATAATTTACAGTTGTATGTAGCAGCCTCAAAGTCATTAGTTGTTTTGAACCTTTGTTTGAGACTATTACATGAGGATTTCTTTAATTTAAAACGGTAACATCAATGTCAATGGAAATATAAAAGAAAATTGTTTTTGGAGCCCATACTGAGTGTTCCCTTCTTACACTAGAGACGCCCTCTTAAATATCATACCTAGAGAGTTTAATATGAAATCCCCAGGTAGCCGTGACGGCCCCTTTTTCCAAAAAAAATAATTAGGAGAGCTGCCAGGTCTTATAATTAAAGGCACATTACGTTTTGCACTTCAGTTTCCCTTCTGTTTTTAACATAACAGGATAAAGCCGCTATCAACTCAAACGTCTAGAATCTACAATAAATTGTTGAACAGTAAAAAATTAACAAATTATTTTTTCCACAATTCTTTTGAGACATGTAACAAGAAATGAGTTTGTTTTGACAAAGTTTGCCAGACTGAGAATATTTTTGGAGCAGTGATAAAAAAAAATTAGTCCGTTTAGCAGAATAAAAAAAAATTAATGTTGACAATTAACGTGTAATCGCAAAACGACCCCACAGTGAGCCGGCAATTACTTAACATTTATAATAAGAAACTTAATCGTGAACAAATAGAAGGGGTTTTTTTTCCACACTGCACTGAATCACGTTTTGGACAGAATCATTAGATATTTGGATGGGTTGGGCAATTTGTTTTTGTGCTGGATATTTTTTTTTTTTTGCCTTCCAGGCTGTGCAAGATTATTTTTTCCGCTTTGCACTATATTTCTTTCAGGTTAAGTTTTTGTTGTGCACGATATTTTTTTTCAAGGTTAAAGCTGTGCTCGAATTTTTATATACACCTATATTTCAAAAAGGTTGTCATCGCCAAAAGCGATAGGCGATTCCAAAACCCAAGTGCACTATGGGTATAATCTAAAGTATCCACAGAAAAGCAGTGTCTTCTGGACACATTTTCAGTCCTTCGAAAAGCCACATAACTCTCCAGCAGAGATCGTTGTTTAGTGGAGCTGACATGATTGAAAATTTCACGACTTAGGATTATACCCATAGTGCACTTGGGTCTTGGAATGACCTATCACCTATCGCTTTTGGCGATGACAACCTTTTTTAAAATAGGTGTATATGCAATTCCCATCAGAATAATAAGCCATTATCGACCAATATCACTAAGTGCTACAGACAGCCCATCAAATTCCGTTAAACTAATGTCAAAATTCCGTCATAATTCTGTTTCACTCTTTTTGTCTTTTCTTCTTTTAACACTCTTTTTCGTCTTCTTCCCCATTTCTTTAGTTTTTCTTTTCTTTTTTAGGGTTGTTTATCGGTCGGTCTACCTGGATGTCTCTCTCCATATCTCATCGTTTTACATTTCTGTTATGGAATTCTTTTGCTTATTCGCTCGTTTGTCTATTTTTCTAGAATCCCTGCGAAAAGAATCCCTGCTTCAACGATGGTTTGTGTTCGGTGCACCGTAGAATAGATTACAAATGTAAAGAGGATATCACAGGTGAAAACTGCGAAGGTACGAAGAACATCATCAATTCATTTGTTTGCTCCTTCGTTCGTTCGATTGTTGTTGTTTTTGTTTAATTTATTATCAATGTTATTTTTAGAGCGGCTCTTTTGCAAATTAAAGGTTCATTTTTAAAACATTTGTTCACTCTCCCTACAACAGAGTACGTACGAACTACAATCTCGGCAAAAACTAAGTGAGACAACTGCTTTGAAAATGGGACATTTGTCTTATACCGTAATCTGCGTGCTTTTTGGGCTTCAATTTGTTGTTAAAGCCACTCCCCCTCCCCCTGTTAACCTGGCAGTCATCAAGGAATCATGTTAACTGAAAAACCAACATTGCGTGGAGGGGGAGGGGGAGGGGGAGGGGAGGATAATAGCGAAAATGTATAGGTAAAGGTCAAAATAGAGAAAACTGTAAAAGTGTCTCACTAGTTTTTGCCAAGATTGTAGTTAATTTGCTCCTCAGAAATCGCGCCTCGTGTTGTTGCAAAAATATCAATAAAAGCTAACCTATAATAAATGATTTCGGTATTTTTATGTGCCTATTTGTCGTTTTCAAGTGCCTAAGAACTGTGCTGAAGTGCTTAAATATGGTGGTAAGCAAAGTGGTGTGTATTCTATTGATCCTGATGGTAAAGGTTCATTTAAGGTAACAAATCAGATATTTATGAAAATAACTATATCTACAATTGTAGAAAGCTCTTGGTAGTTGGCAAGGTGCTATACTATTTCATATAATATATAGTTATAATTACAAGTGTTTGACTGTAAAATAATTCCACCCCGTTCAACCTACACATCAAGGTTGTTTTTTCAATTAAGGTGTACTGTGATCAAAAGACTAATGGAGGAGGATGGACAGTTTTCCAGAAAAGAAAAGACGACTCTGTAGACTTTTACCGAGGATGGAACGATTACAAGAACGGCTTTGGAGATCTCAAGGGGGAGTTCTGGCTTGGTCTTGATAAGATAACCGACTGACCCATCAAGCTCGCCAACGTCTTCGTGTTGAGCTTGAAGACACTGGAGGGAAAAGCGCGTATGCAGAGTACGACTACTTTGCCGTGGACAGCGAAAGAGTGAAATACAAACTGAGCCTTGGTAATTACACAGGTAATATTAAATATCTATGATCTATACTATGACATTTAGGTTGATTTTATTAATTATAATTATTATTATTGTAAGTATTATTATGATAATAATTAATATTCCTAAAACCATGGCCTTTACCGTTATTACTGGAGATCATCAACTATCACAAGACCGAAAATATTATGTCTACCAGGTTATTATTGATTTTATCTATTAATTGTGTGCGGTGGTGGTGTTGTGTTGTGTTGTGTTGTGTTTGACGGAACATTGTTGCCTGCAGCCTGCAGTATACTGAACAACTGGTTAATGGTAAAGAAATGGATGTTAATATGAAGACATCTTTGATCGTTCATATGTTAAACCTTTCCTTCCAGGTACTGCCGGTGATTCGTTAGCCTACCATAGAGGTGCGCCTTTCACCACTAATGATCGTGACAATGACAGCCATGGTGGTAACTGTGCTGTGAGTTACAAGGGTGCTTGGTGGTACAATGCCTGTCATGCCTCTAACCTTAACGGCCTGTACCATCATGGCGCACACAAGTCCTATGCTGATGGCGTGAAATGGGGCGCATGGGAAGGCCATTATTACTCCGCTAAGGGAGCTGAGATGAAGATCAGACCTGTCTAAAGCTCTCAGCCTAGCTCGTTATAAACACTTTAGTACAAAATCTTAACAAAACTTTGCAAACTACACTAAGTAATCTATTGAAAGGAATTCTCGACATTAAGAATTTGAATCCTTGTTGAGGTTTTGAATATTGCATTGTTGTGAACACATAAGTCCTATGCTGATGGCGTGAACTGGCGCACCTGGAAAGGCTTTTATTACTCCGCTAAAAGAGCTGAGATGAAGATCAAACCTGTCTAAAGCTTTCAGCCTCGTTGCAAACACTTGAGTGCAAAAAAAGTTATATATTATCTTAGAGTTTGAATCTTTGTTAAGGTTTTGAAAATTGCATTGTGAACACACACACAAAATATTGCAAAATACACTAAGGAACTATATCATTGAAATATTTAAAGAAAGACGCACTTAAAGCTAGAACATTACGTAGAATTAGGACAAGACAAACTGTCTTCAAGTGTGAGTAAACACTTGAGTGCAAAAACAGTTCTCAATATTATTATTATCCAAAACTATTATTGCAAACTACGCTTAGGAATCTGATTCAAAGGAATTCTTGACATTAAGAATTTGAATCTTTGTTGAGGTTTTTAAAGTGTATATGTGAACATATACAAAATATTGCAAAATACATAAAGGAACTATATCATTGAAATATTTAAAGATAAACGCACTTAAAGCTAGAACATTACGTAGAATTAGGACAAGATAAACTGTCTTCAAATATGTGACAGTTCTGTTGCTTTAAAATACCCTTCATGCATGCAGAAGAACAAAAACTTGTATTCGACAAAAAAACGTAAACAATAAAAATATTTGCACTTAACTGAATTGTTGTTGTTTACTCTTGTTGCTGTTGTAATATGTCTGTTTGTCTTTGATTTGTTTTGGTTGTTGTTTTTGTTCTTTCATTTTTTTGTAATATTTTTCGCTCGTTTGTTTGTTCAGTCGTTTTTTTGTTTGTATTGTTTCAGTTTGGTTGGTTGGTTTGGTTGGTTGGTTTGTTTCAGTTTGGTTGATTGGTTTGTTTGTTTGTTTTTTTTTGTTCGCTCGTTTGTTTGTTTAATTGTTTGTTTGTTTTGTTTCAGTTTGGTTTGTTTGTTTGTTAGTTTTTTTTTAATTGATTAAAAACTCTATCCACGACATCTGAAACAGAGCAGAGTTTGAGTTATTGTTCCTGGCTTCTGGCTTAAATATCAAATAAAACTTTTAGAGTTAATCCTTTGTTGGTGCTAATCCTCGCTGAACACTTATTGACCGAGGGAAACATCATGTTTTCTCAGGCGTTGCGCATGCCGAGGGAAACATCGGCGGTCTAGGAACCACGTGCACAAAACCGTATACTGCTTTCCCGAGGTCCCAGTCAATAAGTGTTTTGTTTTATATATATACCAACTGTCAAAGAACACAAAAACGTAACTATGAACAATTACAAAATATGATTTAAATCGCGCGCTCTCATTGGCTAAGAAACGTTCTCTATAATTCAACAGTGCACGCGGATCGTCGAATTGTTTGATTTTAACTACTGAATATTTTATAAAAGAAAAAGAAAACTCGGCAGCAGTGCTCTATCGAGTTATAGAGGCACTCGAGAAGCGCTGAGAAGCACTCCACTACGCATTGTACTCTTCCTTACGATTCTCTCATCTTCTTAAAATTCCCACGTGCTCTATAACTCGATTGAGAGCGCGCTGCCTCGTTTTCTATTTCTTCAATATTTTTTATTCCAAACGTGACCTTTATGAGCTGACGAAATCACAAATTACAGTGTCACACATTTACAGTCCTTACTAAAAAAAGCCTTCAAAAGCTTAGTTGCAAATATCCTGCTTACATGCAAAAGAAAAAGATAATAATGATATTAAGTATGAAATATAAATAAATTTGACTGGAAGCAATGAGTTGATACACACATCAAATTTAGCCGTGTGTTCAAAATAAATATTTATTATTGGAAGCTATGCGCTGCTAGAATAGGATTTTTTTCTACTAATAGTGAAAGGGGAGGATGGTTTTTACTATATGTAAAAGAATATAGTACTCAGTATAAGTTTATACGGATGAATTTGAATACATAGAAATGAAGGGGAGTGTACATTTGTGTGTAACTGACTCTATTAGCTGACTTTAGCGATTATTGCAATATTGCACCTACTAAGCGGTCTTTTACCAAAAAAATGCGATCAATATTCAGTATATAGGCAAATAGCTATACGTTTGTGCAGCTAAATCAGTAAAGGAGAGTCTTACAGATTTGTTTTTGATGATTTTATTTCCCACGAGTATGTGTAACCATTTAGCGTTAATTTCTGATATCAGTAAAATTTGTTAAAAATAATGTGTTAAAACTGGTTTATCAGTTGTCAAATTTCGATGGAACATGAACTATACTTTATCTTCGACAACTTAGTGCAAATTTGATGCTGATCGACCTTGATGATCGGGAACAGTGTAAAATTCAATTTTTTTGTTTACAGATTCGACACGTCCAAAAAATGAATTCAATTTTTTTTCAACATTTCGTATTTCGTGTATTTTCTCTAGTTACAAAGCCTTGATTTCTATAATACTTCAGGATGTATTTGTCGTGTACTTGTTTGACATATTTCGACCATAAAAGTCAGGCTAGCTCTTAACGTAATTTTATAATTATAGAAGAAACTTTGTTGAGTTATTTTCGACAAGCGCATACTCATTTGCATATGTTATAGCTTGGTGCAAAAAAATATTTTTGTTATTGCAGAGAGATCATGCGATGTGTTAATTTGAGAATTATTCCACATGTATTTCATGTTTAGAATGAATTTCGCATCAATATCTATCATTTCATTACATAAAAGTACACATTTCAAATTGTCGTGAAAATCGTTCTTGTGACGCTATTGGGTATCACCTCATTGCTTCCAGTCAATTACGTTCCTCCATATTTTGTTTTTCTTGTACGTTGCATCACTTGTACGCTCAACGACCGCTTTTCAAGCATCAATCAAGGTTGCAAAGCTAAATCAACTTACGGTTTTGTTATTTCACAGGACAGTTTAACAAAAAAATAAACGTGCACGGCCAATGCCCCCCAAAAAATCCTGCTCAGACTCAAGCTCAAAACAAAAAATATTGCAGAACCTTGAGGGGCAGCGAATGGTAAAACCGAGACTCGCATTGAAGCCGAGACTTGCATTTTAAAGCCCGAGCTCGAGACTCGAGAAAATCCGAGACTTCGAGACGCATGGAAATTTTCAGGGACCATTCATCACCCCTACCTTGGACATGGGTTAAACATCATAGGGGAGCTGTCTGCTCCTTTATATTCAATTTATTTTACACGCCCATTTATAAAATTCCCGGTATCTTTTTAGGGGTATTTTTTTTTAATTTCCCACGAGCGTCGCCGATGTTACCCCCCCCCCCCCCCCCCCTCCCCATATTTGTAGTCGTTTGTATCATCATGAAAGATTTTAGATTAATTTTGAGCGAAAGAGTTGAAAAATTAAATTTACAGTAACTGACAGTAATAGAATGTGCATACCTACGAAATTGATATTACATTTTAACTTCAAATATCCTCGTGTAATAGTCTTAAACAAAGACTCAAAAAACCTTAATGACTTTTAGGCTGTTATATTAATTATTAGAATAGCTGATACGATACGATACCATGCCTCGTTCCAATCACTCGGATGTTTTAAGAACAAATTGCACTCTACTCAGTTCCATTACAATTACAAATTAAAGAAAACCGCGTTTGATAGTCTCAAAATATTAAACAAAGGCTCAAAGGATTAATGACTTTTAGGCCGATTGATAAATTATTAGAACAGATGAATGATACGACTATTATGTTCGTTCCAATTAATCTGACTAGCTTGCAACATGAAGATTGTCATTTAAAAAAAAATGAAAGACATCCTCGTGTAATAGTCTCAAAACATAATTATATAGATTATTAGAACAGCTGAGTGGAGTGCAAACACATACGAGTGATAATCACAAGTATGATTTCAGACCAAAATTCGAAAACGAAGTTCTATTTCCACTTAATCATATCCATATTGTAATCTTTTGGGATAAAAACAAATTGGATATGCCGGAGTATATCACTTTGTTACTTCTTTTATTACTAAACAGGATAAAAACCTTTTTTTTTTTTTACAAAAGAATTAGGATGTCTCTGACTAAATTTGATGATATTGAATAAGTACAAATTCAACTGATGAAGGCTAAAGACTTAGCCGAAACGTCTTATTTTAATAAATTTGATGATATTTAAAAATATTTGATATTTAAAAATATCATCAAATTTATTCAGAGACAACCTAATTCTTTTGTAAAAATCATGAACCCTGACTACAACAATCATATTTTTAAAGGGTAAAAACTATTCAGTCAGATATTGCCGGAAACACACGAGGTTAGAGGATGTTTTTCCCGGGGGGGGGGGGAGGTACGCACAGATTAAAATAACTGATAAAGCCTTGTCGATTTCTACCCAAACAAAACAGAGTAAAAATGACTCTTACAGGTACAAAATCATGTTACGTAACTGCTGTTAAGCCAGGACCCTAAAAGGACCCTAAAAGGTACGCACAGGAAATATTTATACCCTAGAAGGTGCGCCCATCACCCCTACCACTTGGACAAAGGGGGACCCCCACCCCCCCTGTGATTTTTTTTAAATGTTGCATGTAAGCTAGTGATTGGAACAAAATCGATCAGAATAATCGTATCAGCTATTCTAATAATTTACAGTTGTATGTAGCAGCCTGAAAGTCATTAGTTGTTTTGAGCCTTTGTTTGAGACTATTACATGAGGATTTCTTTAATTTAAAACGGTAACATCAATGTTAATGGAAATATAATAGAAAATTGTTTTTGGAGCCCATACTGAGTGTTCCCTTCTTACACTAGAGACGCCCTCTTAAATATCATACCTAGAGAGTTTAATATGAAATCCCCAGGTAGCCGTGACGGCCCATTTTTCCAAAAAAAAAAAATTAGGAGAGCTGCCAGGTCTTATAATTAAAGGCACATTACGTTTTGCACTTCACAACTTTCTCAGAGCTAAAGGACAAAACATGAATTTGTCGATGCTTTTTCTTTTGCTGGCTTTCGTCAACTCAACGGTCAGTAATGTTGTAAATGACGAGCGAGGTTTAGTTTTTGAAAACCATGCAGACACTATGCTGTCGATCCCTTTGGAGTTGAAAAATGTGACGCAGCAAACATCGAAAGTTGATGATAAGATGGATTGCGTTTTCGCATGCACTTCGAAAATATGGTGTCGATCAGCAAACTACAAAGTTATCCCAGAAAAAGATGGAAAACATCTTTGTGAACTGATTTCTGCTGACAACTTTACTCATCAAAACTACACTAAAGAGAATTCAAGTTATATTCTACTGAGTATCAAGGTATGTGTTTGTATCGTTAATTCAGTTAACGTTTTCGTTTTCGTTTGAAAAGTTTGTTAAAGTCTGCACTATTAAATTGTAGTCGCAAGTTGATTGTGTTTTTTTTTTGCCAGTATAGATTCGTTTTTAATGTTTTTATTTTAATAACAAATGTGGACTTAAACATAGTTCAGTGCAAGAACGTTGTCCTGACTTTCGTAACTTTTGTGGGAAAGGAATTATAACTATAAAAGACAAATGAAGACCATTTGAGATAAACCCCTTTGGTTGTCCTTTCTTACTAAATTACAACTTGTGCTGGCTTCTGTTTTTTTTTCCTTTTCTCAGTTTCCCTTCTGTTTTTAACATAACAGGATAAAGCTATCAACTCAAACGTCTAGAATCTACAATAAATTGTTGAACAGCAAAAAATTAACAAATTATTTTTTCCACAATTCTTTTGAGACATGTAACAAGAAATGAGCTTGTTTTGACAAAGTTTGCCAGACTGAGAATATTTTTGAAGCAGTAATAAAAAAAATTATTCCGTTTAGTAGAATAAAAAAAAATTAATGTTGACAATTAACGTCGGTAATCGCAAAACGACCCCACAGTGAGCCGGCAATTACTTAACATTTATAATAAGAAACTTAATCGTGAACAAATAGAAGAGTTTTTTTTCCACACTGCACTGAATCACGTTTTGGACAGAATCATTAGATATTTGGATGGGTTGTGCAATTTGTTTTTGTGCTGGATATTTTTTTTTGCCTTCCAGGCTGTGCAAGATTATTTTTTCCGCTTTGCACTATATTTCTTTCAGGTTTTTTGTTGTGCACGATATTTTTTTTCAAGGTTAAAGCTGTGCTCGAATTTTTATATACACCTATATTTCAAAAAGGTTGTCATCGCCAAAAGCGATAGGCGATAGGCGATTCCAAGACCCAAGTGCACTATGGGTATAACTAAAGTATCCACAGAAAAGCAGAAAAGCTGTGTCTTCTGGGCACATTTTCAGTCCTTCGACAAGCCATATAACTCTCCAGCAGAGATCGTTGTTTAGTGGAGCTGACATGATTGAAAATTTCACGACTTAGGATTATACCCATAGTGCACTTGGGTCTTGGAATGACCTATCACCTATCGCTTTTGGCGATGACAGCCTTTTTTGAAATAGGTGTATATGCAATTCCCATCAGAATAATAAAATTCCGTTAAACTAATGTCAAAATTCCGTCATAATTCTGTTTCACTCTTTTTGTCTTTTCTTCTTTTAACACTCTTTTTCGTCTTCTTCCCCATTTCTTTAGTTTTTATTTTATTTTTTAGGATTGTTTATCGGTCGGTCTACCTGGATGTCTCTCTCCATATCTCATCGTTTTACATTTCTGTTATGGAATTCTTTTGCTTATTCGCTCGTCTGTCTATTTTTCTAGAATCCCTGCGAAAAGAATCCCTGCTTGAACGATGGTTTGTGTTCGGTGCACCGTAGAATAGACTACAAGTGTAAATGCAAAGAGCGTTTTACTGGTGAAAACTGCGAAGGTACGAAGAACATCATCAATTCATTTGTTTGCTCCTTCGTTCGATTGTTGTTGTTTTTGTTTATTTTATTATCAATGTTATTTTTAGAGCGGCTCTTTTGCAAATTAAAGGTTCATTTTTAAAACATTTGTTCACTCTCCCTACAACAGAGTACGTACGAACTACAATCTCGGCAAAAACTAAGTGATACAACTGCTTTGAAAATGGGACATTTGTCTTATACCGTAATCTGCGTGCTTTTTGGGCTTCAATTTGTTGTTAAAGTCACTCCCCCTCCCCCTGTTAACCTGGCAGTCATCAAGGAATCATGTTAACTGAAAAACCAACATTGCTTGGAGGGGGTGGGGGAGGGGGGGATAATATCGGTAAAGGTCAAAATAGAGAAAACTGTAAAAGTGTCTCACTAGTTTTTGCCAAGATTGTAGATAATTTGCTCCTCAGAAATCGCGCCTCGTGTTGTTGCAAAAATATCAATAAAAGCTAACCTATAATAAATGATTTCGGTATTTTTATATGCCTATTTGTCGTTTTCTAGTGTCTAAGAACTGTACTGAAGTGCTTAAACATGGTGGTAAGCAAAGTGGTGTGTATTCTATTGATCCTGATGGTAAAGGTCCATTTAAGGTAAGAAATCAGATATTTATGAAAATAACTATATCTACAATTGTAGAAAGCTCTTGGTAGTTGGCAAGGTGCTATACTATTTCATATAATATATAGTTGTAATTACAAGTGTTTGACTGTAAAAACAATTCCACCCCGTTTAACCTACACATCAAGGTTGTTTTTTCATTTTTTCAATCAAGGTGTACTGTGATCAAAAGACTAATGGAGGAGGATGGACAGTTTTCCAGAAAAGAAAAGACGGCTCTGTAGACTTTTACCGAGGATGGAACGATTACAAGAACGGCTTTGGAGATCTCAAGGGTGAGTTCTGGCTTGGTCTTGATAAGATCAACCGACTGACCCATCAAGCTCGCCAACGTCTTCGTGTTGAGCTTGAACAGACTGAAGGGAAAAGCAAGTATGTAGAGTACGAATACTTTGCCGTGGACAGCGAAAGAAACAATTACACGCTGAGCCTTGGTAATTATTACTCAGGTAATAATAGACATAGGTTGATTTATTATTATTATCGTAAATATTATTATGATAATAATTAATATTCCTAAAATCATGGCCTTTACCGTTAAAACTGGAGATCATCAACTATCACAAGACCGAAAATATTATGTCTACCAGGTTATTATTGATTATATCTATTAATTATGTGGTGGTGGTGGTGGTGTGTTGTGTTGTGTTTGACGGAACATTGTTGCCTGCGGCCTGCAGTATACTGAACAACTGGTTAATGGTAAAGAAATGGATGGTAACATAAGACATCTTTGATCGTTCATATGTTAAACCTTTCCTTCCAGGTAATGCTAGTGATTCGTTAAGTGGTCATAGAGGTGCGCCTTTCACCACTAATGATCGTGACAATGACAGCGATGGCAGTAACTGTGCTGAGAGTTACAAGGGTGCTTGGTGGTACACATCCTGTTATCAGTCTAACCTAACGGCCCGTACCATCAAGACGTACACAACTCACTTGTAAGCCTGAACTGGGGATATCATTACATTGCTAAAAGAACTGAGATGAAGATCAGACCTGTCTAAAGCTCTCAGCCTCGTTGTAAACACTTTAGTGCAAAAAAGTTCTCAATATTATCTTAACAAAACTTTGCAAACTACGCTAGCTAAGTAATCTATTCAAAGGAATTCTCGACCTTAAGAGTTTTTAAAAAAGATTTTCTTTGTTAAGGTTTTGAAAATTGCATTGTGAACATATACCAAATATTGCAAAATACACTAAGGAACTATTTCATTGAAATATTTCAAGATAACATTACGTAGAATTAGGATAAGACAAATTGTCTTCAAGTGTTACATTTGAGTGCAAACAATGTTTTCAATATATTATTATCTTAACAAAACTTTGCAAACTACACTAAGTAATCTATTAAAAGGAATTCTCGACATTAAGAATTTGAATCCTTGTTGAGGTTTTGAATATTGCATTGTGGACAAATACAAAATATTGCAAAATATATAAAGGAACTATATCATTGAAATATTAGTAAAGATAGACGTACTTAAAGCTAGAACATTATGTAGAATATTATTATCTTAACAAAACTTTGCAAACTACACTTAGGAATCTGATTCAAAGGAATTCTTGACATTAAGCATTTGAATCTTTGTTGAGGTTTTTAAAGAATATATGTGAACATATACAAAATATTGCAAAATACATAAAGGAACTATATCATTGAAATATTTAAAGATAAACGCACTTAAAGCTAGAACATTACGTAGAATTAGGACAAGATAAACTGTCTTCAAATATGTGACAGTTCTGTTGCTTTAAAATACCCTTCATGCATGCAGAAGGACAAAAACTTGTATTCGACAAAAAAACGTAAACAATAAAAATATTTGCACTTAACTGAATTGTTGTGGTTTACTCTTGTTGTAATATGTCTGATTGTCTGACTCTTCAGTTGGTTCTTTATTTGTTTGTTTCAGTTTTGTTTGTTTGTTGTATTGTTTTGTTTGGTTGTTTTTTGTTTGTTTGGTATGTTTGTTTTTTTAAGTTTGTTCGTTTGTTTGTTGTTGTTGTTTCAGTTTAGTTTGCTTGTTTGCTTTGTTTGTTGGCTTTGTTTGTTTGTTTTGTTTGTTTACTTGTTTTGCTTGTTTGTTTTATTTGTTTGTTTGTTTATTTGTTTGTTTGTTCCTTCGTTTGTTTGTTTGTTGTTTTGTTTGTTTGTCCCTTCGTTTGTTTGTTTGTTGTTTTGTTTGTTTGTTTGTCCCTTCGTTTGTTTTTGTTTTGTTCGTTTGTTCCTTCGTTTGTTTGTTGCTGATTTGTTTGTTTGTTCGCTCGTTTGTTGTTGTTTTGTTTGTTTGTTCGCTCGTTTGTTTGTCCCTTCGTTTGTTTGTTTGTTGTTTTGTTTGTTTGTTTGTCCCTTCGTTTGTTTTTGTTTTGTTCGTTTGTTCCTTCGTTTGTTTGTTGCTGATTTGTTTGTTTGTTGGCTCGTTTGTTGTTGTTTTGTTTGTTTGTTCGCTCGTTTGTTTGTTCCTTCGTTTGTTTGTTGTTGTTGTTGTTGTTTGTTTTGTTTGTTCGCTCGTTTGTTCCTTCGTTTGTTTTTCCCTTCGTTTATCTGTTTGTTGTTGGTTTGTTTGCTTGTTCGCTAGTTTGTTTGTTCGTTCTATCGTTTGTTGTTGTTTTGTTTGTTTTTTTCGCTCGTTTGTTCCTTCGTTTGTTTGTTGTTGTTCGTTTGTTTGTTCCTTCGTTTGTTTGTTGTTGTTTTGTTTGTTTGTTCGCTCGTTTGTTCCTTCGTTTATTTGTTGTTGTTTTGTTTCAGTTTTGTTTGTTTGTTTGTTTGTTTGTTTGTTGTTGTTTTGCTTGTTTTGTTTGTTTGTTTGTTTGTTCCTTCGTTTGTTTGTTCCTTCGTTTATTTGTTCCTTCGTTTGTTTGTTCCTTCGTTTGTTTGTTGTTGTTTGTTTGTTTGTTCGCTCGTTTGTTCCTTCGTTTATTTGTTGTTGTTTTGTTTCAGTTTTGTTTCTTTGTTTGTTTGTTTGTTGTTGTTTTGCTTGTTTTGTTTGTTGGTTTGTTTGTTCCTTCGTTTGTTTGTTGTTGTTTTGTCGTTGTTTTGTTTCCTTGTTTGTTTTATTGGTTCGTTTGTTGGTTTGCTTGTTTGTTCCTTCGTTTGTTTTTCCCTTCGTTTATCTGTTTGTTGTTGGTTTGTTTGCTTGTTCGCTAGTTTGTTTGTTCGTTCTATCGTTTGTTGTTTTTTTGTTTTTTTTTTCGCTCGTTTGTTCCTTCGTTTGTTTGTTTGTTTGTTCCTTCGTTTGTTTGTTGTTGGTTTGTTTGCTTGTTCGCTAGTTTGTTTGTTCGTTCTATCGTTTGTTGTTGTTTGTTTGTTCGCTCGTTTGTTCCTTCGTTTGTTTGTTTGTTTGTTTGTTCCTTCGTTTGTTTGTTCCTTCGTTTGTTTGTTCCTTCGTTTGTTTGTTGTTGTTTGTTTGTTTGTTCGCTCGTTTGTTCCTTCGTTTATTTGTTGTTGTTTTGTTTCAGTTTTGTTTGTTTGTTTGTTTGTTTGTTTGTTGTTGTTTTGCTTGTTTTGTTTGTTGGTTTGTTTGTTCCTTCGTTTGTTTGTTCCTTCGTTTATTTGTTCCTTCGTTTGTTTGTTCCTTCGTTTGTTTGTTGTTGTTTGTTTGTTTGTTCGCTCGTTTGTTCCTTCGTTTATTTGTTGTTGTTTTGTTGTTGTTTTGTTTCTTTGTTTCTTTGTTTGTTGTTGTTTTGCTTGTTTTGTTTGTTGGTTTGTTTGTTCCTTCGTTTGTTTGTTCCTTCGTTTGTTTGTTGTTGTTTTGTCGTTGTTTTGTTTCCTTGTTTGTTTTGTTGGTTCGTTTGTTGGTTTGCTCGATTATTCGTTCGTTAGTTTGTTTATTTTTTGTTTATTTTGTTTATTTTTTGTCTCTGTGAAGTTTGTTATTCTTCTATTTTCTCTCGTATTTGTGCAATGCTAGTCTCTAGTTTGCATGCTTCTTCGTTCCAATGTCTACTTCGTCCAAGGGCTTCTTGTAATTGTCTTTGAAGACGCGTCAATTGAGCATGGTTACGTTTCTAAAAAAACAAACACTAAGCCTATTTAAAAAAGGTAATATTTTATTCCAAGAGAAAGGAATATCTAGACATACACCTATATCAAATATTGTTCGAAGCAACACCTCATCTAGCCTGCGTGGCGGCTCTTGATAATTGGGGGAAAGAGGGGGAGGGGAGGGGTGGTGGGGTTAGAGCCGCCACGCAGGCTACCTCATCCTGAAGCACAAGTCGATATTGCAGGCAGGCACATATTTTAAAAACGGGATGTCCAAGGTGATAAGTTATTGTAGGACAGAAAGGAATTATATATATTATTAAGGTTGTTCATGGCGATAGGTCATTCCAAAAAATAAGGAATTATATAGGAATACACGTATTTCAAAAGAAAGTCCAAAGTGATAGGTCATTCCAAGATGGAAAGGAATTATAGGCATACACCTATTCCAAGAAGGTTGTCCTAGGCGATAGGTCATTCCAAGATGGAAAGGAATTATAGGCATACACCTATTTCAAGAAGGTTGTCCAAGGCGAAAGGTCATTCCAAGATGGAAAGGAATTATAGGCATACACCTATTTCCAAAAGGTTGTCCAAGTTGATAGGTCATTCCAAGATGGAAAGGAATTATAGGCATACACCTATTCCAAGAAGGTTGTCCTAGGCGATAGGTCATTCCAAGATGGAAAGGAATTATAGGCATACACCTATTTCAAGAAGGTTGTCCAAGGCGAAAGGTCATTCCAAGATGGAAAGGAATTATAGGCATACACCTATTTCAAAAAGGTTGTCCAAGGTAATAGGTCATTCCAAGACTGAAAGGAATTATATAGGAAAGCAACCATAATTTTCAAAAATGCATTCCATTTATGAATGGAAATCTAAGGAATTATAAGCATACACCTATTTTAAAAAGGATGTCTGAGGCAAACAGCCATTGCAAGTTGAAAATAAGGAATTATGGGCATACACTACAGTGTTTCGAAAATGTGATAGGACAGAAAGAAAGTACAGTTATAAAAACATCTAAAATACCTGTAAAAGGTGAATTTCTTTTTGTAACTGAATCTGACGCTCGTTTTCTTTTTTTAACTGAAATCAAAAGACAAGTGTGTTTATATAGAGCATTCCACATCAGTTCCAAAGAGCTTTTAATAAGCCTGGTTCACACTGCGTCATAATCGTAATCATAATCATAAGAGAAACAAAAGAAATTAGAAAAGGAAACACTTTGGTCTTTGTTTTCTAATTCCCCAGGGGATAATAAATCTTTTGTTTTCTTGCTTATGATTATGATTATGACGCTCGTGTGATCCATGCTTTACAATTAGTACTGTGTACAAACTGTTAAGGCACACTTTTCAGCCAAGCGGCTTGCAACTTATGAAGAAAATGAGCCGAGTTGTGTGCAAAATATCAAACGTAGAGGTAGTGAGTGTGAGTGAGTCTCCCCGATTAGTAGGGCGCACTGCGTCCAGCTAGAAGATTGAGACGTTAAAAAAGTTATTTATTGATTTATTGATTTATTTAAAATTGTATTAAGTATTTGTTTTAGTTTAAGCCAGTCACTGAGGGTGGTCTGACCGCTAGGGTTTGTTAGGTCCTTAGTATTTTGTTTACGTCCCAAAATGCAGATCAGCGAGTGTACATTAGCGTGGAGAAATGAACCTCTCATGATTCGGATGCTTTACTACGGATTTTGTCTTTCTGCGGCAGCCAAAAATGTGTTTCACAACTAAGGTCAACTAACAGTTGAAACGTCTAAGTTCGCAGAAAGTCGATAACTGCATTAATTTTTTTGATTGACAGCAGCCAAACACGTATTTCACAACTAACAGTTGGAATGTCTAAATTCTCAGAAAGTCGAAAATCACAGTATTATGTGTACAAGTGTGATCATAGCAGTTTTACCTGACAATGTTGCTGTTCAATATTGTGTTCACAATCACGGTTTATTTGCTGTATATGAGCAATTTCAGTGTGTAGTATTTCATATTCATCACTGATACCTATCTCATTTGGGCTTTGTCCCCCTTTGAGCCGGAACACTAAGAGAAACAAAACTTGTAAATGAATAAATGAAAATAATGAATTAATTAATATTATTAATTTTATTAATCAATAAAATTGATAATTGGTGGTACTAATAATGAAGATCACAGATGATCACAGATGATAGCGCTAATGACGATGACTGTGATCATGATGATGATGGTGGCAATGGTGGTATTGATGATGACGATGAAGATGATGATAATGACGACTTTGATAATGCTGTTAATGATGATGACAATAATGGTGGTATTAATGATGATGATTACAGATGATAGAGTTGATGATGATGACTGTGATCATGATGATGATGGTGACAAAAGTGGTATTGATGATGACGATGAAGATGATGATAATGATGACTTTGATAATGCTGTTAATGATGATGATAATAATGGTGGTATTAATGATGATGATTACAGATGATAGTGTTGATGATGATGACTGTGATCATGATGATGATGGTGACAATTATGGTGGTATTGATGATGACGATGAAGATGATGATGATAATGATGACTATGACTAATAATACTGATGATGCTGATAAAAATGGTGGTATTAATGTTGATGATGACCATGATAGTATTGATAATGATGATAATAATAATGGAGGTTGGCATTGCATCTTCATTAACCTTCTTCAGATAGTGTCTTTTTACACAGTTCAAGGCAGGATATTTCTTTACCAATGTCAGAGGATAACTCATATTCCGCTACTAGAGAACGATGGCAATCCATCTTATCTATGTACTTGTCATACTCGCTGAAATAAAAAAATAATAAACATTTTACATATAAAAATTTCATAATTATTAAAAAGGCCAACACAATAGTTTAAGATAACATTTAAAAGAGAATAAAATATTGTAAAATATTAGACATTAAGCTATCTTAGTTTATTAAATTGGTGCTATAAATTATCATGATAATATTTGAGTTTGAGGGCAAAGGACATATTAATTAAATGATAGCTATTAATAGCCACAACCATAACTTCTCAAATATATAGCAACAAGGATTGAGTTTAAAAACCCTATTAGAATTTGAAAATGTTGCATTGCTTGAGTCGAATAGTCCTTTTCACAGTTCCGTTCAGTGTCCATGAATAATAAATAGTTCCAAGTTGAGGTTCCAGTTGCTACGCATAGTAAAACTATAATTTATCATGATAGTTCCAAGTCGAGGTTCCAGTTGCTGCACATGATAAATTATAGTTTTGCTATGTGCAGTAACTGGAACCTCGACTTCAGGAACTGTCATTCGTGGTCACTGAATGGAACTGTGAAAAGGACTATTGAAGGTATTTGACATAAATTAAATTGACTAACTTTTTGTTCTTTTGGATTTGCCTTTTTGTGCTTTCAATTTTGCTTTTCATCTGTCTTTTGATATCTACAAGTTCTTTTATACCTATTGTTTTGAAAAAAAAGAGTAAGATCCTAAAGGTTTAACTAATTGATGACAATTTGACTGACTTTTTTCGCTGGCCTGGTATTATCATTACAATCATCAACATCATCATCAATATCTTATCATCATCATCATCATGACATCTCCATAATTTTATCTTTATGGTAGTCATCATCATAGTCATCATCATAGTCATCATCATAATCACCATCATCATAATAGCAACTCCATAATTATTATAATCATCAATGTCATCATCATCATGGTAGTTATCATCATAGTCATCATCATAATGATCTGATCATCAAATTAATATACCAATCATCATCACCATCATTATCACCTTTACCATCATCTGCTCATTATCATTATCATCAACTGATCATCCTCATTAACAATGATCATCACCATCATTATTTATTACCAACTCTAAGATACAATTGTCTGACCTTTTTCTCTGGCCTGACATTGATATTTGCATTGAAATGCTTCCTCTTCAGCCAAGACCACTTTCCTTGTAATGGCTGATACTTCCTCCTTTACTCCATCTATCTTTTGTTTTACTGGTAAGACAGATATTGATGGTAATGATGTTGATGATGGTGGCGTTGGTGGTGATGATAATGATAGTGGTGGTGTTGGCGGCTACAGGAGCATCACAGGGCTCCTGGTTATAATGATGACACTGATGATGATAATGATGGTGATGATGATAATGATAGTGGTGGTGTTGGTAGCTACAGGAGCATGGGCTCCTGGTGATAATGATGACGCTGATGATGATGATGGTGGTGGTGGTGATGATGATGGTGGTGGTGATGATGATAATGATGTTGGTGGTGTGGTGTGGTGTGGTGTGGTGTGGTGTGGTGTGGTGTGGTGTGGTGTGGTGTGGTGTGGTGTGGTGTGGTGTGGTGTGGTGTGGTGTGGTGTGGTGTGGTGTGGTGTGGTGTGGTGTGGTGTGGTGTGGTGTGGTGTGGTGTGGTGTGGTGTGGTGTGGTGTGGTGTGGTGTGGTGATAATGATGGTGGTGATGTGGTGTGGTGCTGGTACAGGAGCATGGGTTCCTGATGTTGGCGATGGCACTGATGATGATGATAGTGTGGATGATGAAAATTAACTTACAATGATTTTTATAATGTTGGTGGTGATGATGATTGTGATGTAGATATCATCATCACCACCACTATCATTATCATCCTCATAATCTATCTTCACCATCATAGTTTAACATGACATAAAAAATGCTAATATAGAATTAAAACTATGGAAAATAAATTATGAAATATGGGTGAAATTTTGAAAGCCAGTTTTGAGTCAGAAGATAAAAACTGACTATTTTCTTTTCTTTTTTATATTTGCTCACCTTGAAAGTATTCATTCTATATTGAAGAGAAAATAAAAACAAATTAAAGAATATCATTTAGCAAAACAAAACAAACAATTGAAATAGAGTACCGAAGTGTGACATCAAATTTTTTTTTTTTTTAATCTTTTCCTATTCAAATAATTTTCATCATAGAATGCTAGTCAAAAAATAGGCTGCCCGAAAATTTTAGTTAGTTTAGTTTGCCCTGGTTAGAACCAGGGCAAAGATAAGAGACTTTGTATAGAGAAAATTTTACATTCTAAAAAATCATATCTCAGCCGTTTCACACTCAAATGATCCCAAATTTTCGGGCAGCCTATATTTTGACTAGCATTCTATCATGAAAGTAGTCTGAATACGAAAAAAAAATTGTGACGTCATCACTTCGGTACTCTATTGTGCAAAACGAAAAAAGAAAGACAACAACCACAATATTTCGATCATAATCATATAAGCTTACACAAACCACAATATTTATAGGTTTTAGTGATAGAAAAAGAAACAGAGCTATACATACCAGACAAACAAACAATTGAAATTGTGCAAAACGAAAAAAGTAAGACATAAACAACAAGATGTATAGTTTTAGTGATAGAAAAAGAAACAGAGCCGAACATTTCAGGGTTTTAGTTTGAATAGATCTTGAATAAAACCTTTCTAAAAGCAACCAGAGTCCGGCTCAAAACTAAAAGACGCTTTTCATAAAACAATACTTACCTGAAGTTCTTCAAAAATCTCATGTCTATTGCCTAACTCATTTAGTTGTTGCTTTTGAGCGTCGGCTACCTCTCCTGCCAAAGCTGGTAAAGAAAACTGACTTTGAATCCCATCTATATCGAGGTTTGGTTCTTCGCCGCCATGTTGTGATTTCAGGCCAGAGGAGGGAAGAAATTTTGATGAATCGAGATGTATTATCCGTGTTAGTTTCGGAGGACTTTGGATAGTTACATCAGAAGGATAGTTTTTCCATTCCATTGAAGTAATCTTTAGGGAAAAGCTTCAAGATATTGTATGCATTTTTGAGAAAAATCTTTGTCTTTTTGAAAGTCTTTGAAATGACCTTGGTTTCCCGCCTAAACTACAATTTTGGCGCGCCCGCGCACGCCGCGGGAAAGATCAAATTACTAAAATAAAGAAAAATGAAGGTAAATGAATGAATGAGTGAATTAAAAGCTGTATAAAATAGATGAATGAATATATAAACATACACGAAGAAAATTAATAAATGAATATTTAATAATATATATTTCGACATTCAGCAAAAAAAAACTAAAAAATGTCTCATGCAGTGAGCTATATATAAGCTATTTGCACTGAATTAGCAAAACTTAAAAAAGCACACACTTTACAAGTGGTACATATTTGTTATTTACCGTCTGGGAGGTCCGTATAGTGAAAAACTGCCCGAGGTATCGAGCGACAACATTGTAAAAATTCGATTCACATACAGTGGAACCCCGCCTTATGGCCACCCGCTTACTACGGCCACCCGGTTATTGCGGCCAGTGTTTTAGGTCCCGACGAAATGCCCATACATTTTCTGTAAAATTTATTTATTTAATACGGTCACACCTTAATACGGCCAACGGCCACCTTTTTCGTGGCCCGATTGACAAACTTCCATACTTGTTAACCCGTATTACGGCCAGGACAAATCGGACACAATTTAGATCTTATGTAAATAAAAGTCTCCAATTTGTGATTCTTCTATTTATTCGTTCGCTTAACATGCGAAAGCTTTTTGTAGCATAAACACAACAACTTCAAAACGTGTTCTGCGCGAAAATATGACCACATTCATATTGTGTTAAACTCTCTTTAAACTACGATTTTTTAATGCGAAATTTAATGCTGATCAGTTCCAAATATGAAAAGAAAATAGGTGTCCCGAGCTTGTTTTCGAGATAATCAGCATTTAATGGATGCCTACGCGCGAGATTTTGAAGAAAAACTGTACTTGCGAAAACGGAAGCGATATGAAAAAAAAAACACAACTCATAAGAAAATAGAATCAGTGTGGATGCACTCGCTCGTACAAAGAGACTGAGTATTTGAAAAAGTAGTCGTTACTTTTCTATGCACTAGTCAACTACGGTACTGTAATAATTGTACAGCAAACGCAAAATCTAAAAAATAAACTTGTTTTAATTACATTAAATTAAATATTCTTAAACTCTATTTTAAATATGTAAAGCGTTGTTGAACTTTAAGGAATTGACGCTATATAAAATATTATTATTATTATTATTATTATTATTAAATCTCAAGACTTTTAAGTAAAAAAAAAGTAAAAGAGAAGTTGAGTGATGACGTCATACAAAATTATTTTCACTATTTCATATTTTAAGCTCTCAATTTTGATAGGCAATCACAAAAGATGTTCACATAGCAAATTTGACCAAAATTCGTCCAATAGCAGCTGAGATATGGCCACTTGAATATATAATTTCCCCATACAAAACACTGTATTTTCGGGTCTGTTCCAAACTTTTGGAACAGAGCGTAAATTTATACAGTGATTTGTATGGGGAAATTATATATTCAAGTGGCCAAATCTCAGCTGCTATTTGACCAATTCTCTTCACATTGTGTGAACGTCTTTTTTGATTGTCCATCGAAATTGGAAGCCAAAAAGTGTTAAAGCCAAAATGTATTTTTTCGTGACGTCACACTTCACCACTCTATAGCATCAGAAGTTTTAGAAACATTATTTTGAAATACAGTAATTTCACTTAATTTGTTAGTTACGTACTGTTCAATACAACACGTGTTTTTGATGTATTTTTGACAGCCCACTTAATACGGCCACCCCGTTAATACGGCCACTTTGGGCTGTCCCTTCGGTGGCCGGACTGGCTCTGTCCGAGTAACCACAGGAAGCCCACAAAGTAATATCCTCCTTATCATGCTAAGGGGTGGACCATTTGACTTTTGAGGGGGGGGGGGGGGGGGGTTGGATGATTTGGTCCGTGCAGGAAATTTTTTTTCGACCGCTTCCATGAGCACGAAATTTATTTGATAAAAATGCAAAGATTTGAGTGGCGATTTTGGTTTGCAGGAAATTTTTTTTGGCCCTTTTCTGCAGGAAATTAATTTTCAAAATCATCCATCCCCCCCCCCCTCCTCAAAAGTCAAATGGCCCACCCCTACTTTATTTATCGACCGCCATTACCGAGAGATGTCAATTTGGGACAGCTTCATTTCAAGACAAATCCTCGATGTTTAGAAAGTTTAAACATCAGAAAGAGGTATTGTATACAATTTTTATATTCACAGTAGACTGTTTACGGTTTAATGTTTCATGAAGCGCGTTGCTAAACTTCTTACCTTTCTAGTAAAACTAATCGTACCTTCGTTTATTTGTTATGAACTTGTTAGCCTTGTTAATAAAACTAATATTACCGTATCAAATTGCTTTGACACAAGCTACAATTACTTAAAGTGTTAATATCAAAATTACTCAACTGTTAGCAGTTAGCACCGCCAAAAAAATGATCAATCGCGTTTTGAATTCCGGTTAACTCACATGACCATTTGGGGCGCTCCAAATGGTCATGTGACATTAAAATAACGTTATTTTAACGATATTTTAACGTATTTTAATGTCACATCAGGATTGCAATTTTTGAAAGGGGGGTGCCTAGAGGTATATATATATATATATATATTACTATTCCCTGACAGCAGGAGCCTTTCCAAGGCCCAAAAGCGTCGAACTGGTCCATTGAGGGGGTGGCTAGCCACCCCCTTCACCACCCCTGGATCCGCCCCTGGATTGATCGTTTTTTGGTGGTACTAACAGTTGAGTAATTTTGGACTTGACTTCAAGTTTCGATCACTTAATCATATCTTCCGTTGAATTAATTCTAATTACTAATGCATATTTAATTTACATTCTTTTGTTGTTGTTTAATTTCTAATATTAAAGATACAATGCCAAAGTCTTTGGACACTGCAAAATTTTATGTTTAAAATGAAGTAGGATATGTAGTCATTCCATCGTCATCATTGCAATCATCACCTCTCTATTATCATCATCATCACCATTATCATTACTATCATCATCAACATCATCATCACCAATTTTGTTATCTAACTATCCTCGATCATAATCATCATAACCATCATCATCACATCACTACAATCATCATCATCATTTTCACTTTTGTAATCATTATCATTATCACTGTCAGAGGCATTATTATCATCATTGTCACCATTGCCGTCATCACAATCATAATCATCATCATTGTCATAATTGTCATCATTATTATCATTGCCACCATGATCGCGGTCGATCCTCATTTCCATCATCATTATAACCATAATTATCATCATCATCATCATCATCATCCCTAGAATCAATAATTACTCAAAGTTGTATTTTTATTTTCCTAGTCTGCTGCTGAGCTCAATGACTTCGACCGTCTCTACCTTAGTTTTGCTGAGAAGGAGATAACTGGTTTCTTTGCAGAACTATGTTTTGAGTATAAAACACATTCTCTTGATGAGCTTAACACTGCAAGTATAACACATCTACGTCATGTAAACACATTGAGAGAGATAACCAGAAAAAAGCATGACTTCAATAAACTTGCAAAGGTATCTTTAGTTAATAGAATCAATCAAAATATATTTATGCACCATTATGATAGCAAAATGCATACCTGGCTGCAGTCATCACTATTTATTAACAACAGGTTTCCATTTAAATCTGTACTTTCCCATTTAAATCTGTACTTATGCAAATTGTGTTGATGTGTGCTAAACACACAGATCAACCAATCAGAGTATATTATTTCTAAAGTGAACTTCTCTAAGCACACATCAACAATATTTGCATATAAAGTACAGATTTAAATGGGAACCTGTTTAACATATATTTCGATGGCAAATATTCCACTAAATCAAGTCATACTTGAGCTCATAGCTGAGAAGGCTGTACTGAGTCAGCTTGTTTTGTACGAGGAGATTGAGTGGAATAGCTGTTTTATTATATCCACATCTACTCGATTAATGTGAGAATTTCTTTTCTACCCACAGTATATGTGTGAGCTGATAGCCTAGTAGTAGTAGAGGAAACAATCAGTAAGCGTGATTGCTCAATCCAGTGGATTTGGATATTATATAATATTGTTATTCTTGTTCTTATTCAACAGATACATGGCAAGTTTGATTTTTCAGCAGAGCTTTCAAAGAATGGTGTCCCTATTATTCCACTTTCTGACATTGAAGTACAAAAACGTGTTGGAGCAGGTCCGCTGTCAGGTGTTGCTTGCACAGCTCTTTTAAACCAAGATGGGAAAAAGGTACATTACAAATATATCATTATCATCATCATTATCATCATCATTGTAATTATAACTATAGTTATTTATAGCCTCCTCCACAGGCGTCTCTGTGATCTAATTTGGATTTGAGTTTCCTGTGCTGCTACTAGAGAGGGACTAGGTGCTAGCTTAACACAGGAAGCCACACAGGAAGCCCAAAGGCCCAAAGATGAAAAAAGAGATACCTGCGGAGGAGGCTAAATTATTTAGTGATAACATTCATTTATTTTAAACTATTTGTACTGTGCATTAGATTATATGCACATCAAATTATGATTATTATCATCATCATCATTACTTTCAATATCATCACCATCATTAATACCATCATCATCATAACTTTTTGTCATCATTGCCATTATCACTAACCATTGTCATCATTATCATCATCATCTTCACTATCATATCATTACCATCATCATCATCACCAACATCATTATCATAACCATGAAAGTCATCTCTGAATTGCTGTCTCTTTCAGATAAGAGTATGTCTGCGATATCCACAAAGTGAGCAACAACTGCATGGATTTCTCCAGGAAGCTAAGATGCTATCAACTCTACAACACCCGAACATCCTTAAACTCTATGGAGTGGTTGCACCTGGGCCTTATGTCAAGAGTATTGCACTGGTAAATATTTTCAAATGATTTTGCTGTTGTGTTGTTATATAATTTCTGTTTTTGTGAGTTGTTGTTGTTGCCTTAATTTGCTTTTATTGCTACTGTTGTTCATGTTTATAATAATGGTAGTAATGTTTAATAAACAAGCACAAGTGTTCTGTCAGGGTTTAAAACCATGAGGCAAAGTGAGGCGAGGAGAAGCCGACTGAATCTAGATTTTATAAAAGAGATTAATGAACGGCTTCAAAACTCCATCTTATATTTGTTGTTTTTTTTTTGTAAAAAGAATCAATAATTTAAGAGTGTTTTTTATAAAAATCCAGGTTAAAAATTATGTAAAGTGTTGAATCTTTATTTCCAGTTTACACAATCTTGGCATGTAACCCGCAATCTGCAAGAACTTGCATGAATTTTCAAGTTTCTGCCAAGATTTAATTTAGATCTTCCCAAGGTCCTTCCAAAAACTTCCTTGTTTTAGTAAGATCTTGGATGATCTTTAATACCAGATCTTACAAAATACACATGTGTCTTAATAATAATATAGATTATGAATAGGAAAGCGAGAAGGCTTGTCATTTTTTATTACTTTGTATATTTCGGCCTTTTTTAAAGCTAATAATTATAAACTACCATCACGCTTCAAGTTAAAAGAAAGAACAAATTTTCGACATAAACACAACATTGTCTACAAACTATAATGCCCACATTGGGGAAACAGCTAGAAGAATAGAGGAACGCATAGCAGAACATAGTGGAAAAGACAAGAAATCATATTTCACTAAACATAGCATTGAAACAGGACACGATACCATAAACATCGAACACTCAAGTATTCTCGCATCTAACTTTAGACAATACAGAAAAAGAAAAACATCAGAAGCACTATTTATAAAAGAACAAAAGCCTAGCTTGAATGAACAAGGACAATCGATTCCCTTGAGCCTCTTAAAATATTCAGTTCACTTTGCTGTAGATGGCCTTTGGATAAAGGCCGAAATATACAAAGTAATATAAAGTGACAAGCCTTCTCGCTTTCCTATTCATTATCAAACTGTATGCCCAAGTAAACATATTCAATATAGATTAATTACTATTTAACCCTTTATACAACACTTACGGTTTTTTCAATATACATGTACCATATTGAATTAATAATAATATAATAATAATAAATTGATAATTACAATTCTTGGACAGGTTTTGGAGTTTGCACCACATGGCAACATAGTCGAATCACTGGGCTTATTTACTGTAAAAGACTTTTGTAAAATCTTACCTCAAATACTGGATGTTCTGCAGTTTATCGACAGCAAGGGATTTGTTCATTGTCGACTCAGTGAATTTGCAGTTTTCCCCTTTTCTCCAACTTTGGTAAGCAAGATGATTTTATTGGGAGAGTGGGAAATTTAAAACCAATTAAAGTTTAAGGACGTACAGGACATCTTTGTTTTGTCGCAACTGCTAATGGTAGCTGCAAATGATTGAATCTTTATCATCATCATTATAATCATCATCTGTCCATTAGCTTTCACATCATGATCAATTTTCATTATTACCATGATGATATGATTATCTAGTACTGGATTATTTGTTTATTTGTTTGTAGTAAATTATAATTAACAATTAGACCTGCAGCCTGAATGATCTACAAGAAGGCCAAATGGGCTATAGATTCGTACACGATGAGGGCAGGAGCTTGGGGGGAGTTCCGGGGAAAAAGTACTGGGGATGCTTGTCGGAAATTTTCAAAATCACCCCTTAAAGATACTGGAAGTCTTTTAAAAAGGGCATGGCTTGATGAATTTTACCCCCTAAGAGATACCACATTAATTAATAATATTAATATATGTATCAGAAGCGAATATCGATGTGCTCTTCTCTCCTTTTTCGACACCCTAAGAGATACCAGAAAATGCTAATTTTCAAAAATTCGCATTTGACACCCTAAAAGATACCAAATCGCTGATTTTTACCACTAAGAGATACGACAAGCATCCCCGGTACTTTTTCCCTGAAACCCCCCCCCCCCCCCTCCCCTGGGCGAGAGGTCTAATTGATGATATGATAATGGTTATCAATGTTATCACAGACCATTTCCATCCTAATGCATGATTGTATTATAATCATTATCATCAGCATCATTATAGATCTTCTTTGAATTATTCACTGCACTCTTTCATGAAACAATCATATTTAGGTTCATATTTAGGCTAGACTGTACATTGATCAATTATTGTATTAATTATCATCATTAGACGTATAGTTGTATAGTTTTTAATCGGTGCTCTTTCATGAAACAATCATATTTAGGTTCATATTTAGGCTAGACTGTACATTGATCAATTATTGTATTAATTATCATCATTAGACGTATAGTTGTATAGTTTTTAATCGGTGCTGTTATTGTTTTTGTCACAATAAACAGATAAAATTGGGAGGATTTGGAGGCTGCGTAAACAAAGATTTTTTTTCTCAAAAGTAAGTATAAACTTTTTTATTTTTTCTTATTTTAAAATAGTAGCAAATAAATTTTTGAAGAAACATCTGAAATTCAAAAAAAAAATGTAATTGTGTGTTTAATTAAGCACCATTTGCACATATTTCAGATGGAATTAACAGTAGTTGCTGCACTTTATAAGTGATCCAAATCATTATATGTATTCCCGTACGAAACTTTAAGGGTGAACTCAGTGAGAATCAAGCGTGATTCTAGCCAGACAATGCTTTTGAAGCCATGACAAGAGCGAGACAGAGCCTAACAGGGATATTTGTCTGGCTCGCACTGATGAACCATACAGTTGTTTGGCTTGATTATGGGTCCGAATCAGGCTATAATCTTGTGTGAGCTATCAAGTGATGCGACGTGAAGCAGCGGCAAAACATCAAGATTTTTTCAAGCCAGTTAATCACCAATAATCAGGCCCGACATTTCAGTCTTACGATAAGCTATTTTTTGTGTGTGCGAATTGACGTATAATTACGGTAAATCGATTATCGTTGTATTACAAAACTGCAATTTTTTTGTGCGCGAATTGACGTATAATTACGGTAAATCGATTATCGTTGTATTACAAAACTGCAATTTTTTTGTGCGCGAATTAATGTATTTTACGTTAAAATAATTTTTATTTTACGAATCTGCAGTGTACGTTGCACGAATAAAGAATCGATTACTGCAGCCAGCTGTCAAATAAGTCAGGTCATCCTCAGGCTGATCATCGTTGTTGTCTTCGCTAATGTATTCGCTGTAATGTTCTTGATAATTTCCTTCTAGCTCATTGTCCTCGATCTGAGCTTCTATCAACTGTTGCTCAAGGACGACTCTTTCACAAATATCATCGCAATATTGATGAAATTCCCCGGGTTGCTCTTGCCTCGCGTGAGATAAAGAATTATTTTGCGTTTCAGGCGTAATACTATGTCACGGATCTGATTGCTTTGATTAAGTAAAGGAACAATTACCTCGACATATTCTGAACATAATCACCTGGTGAATTCATCATGAGTGATCTTTCTTTTCTTGTTGCCTCTAGTGTGACTTTCTGCCATAATTTTACGATTTAAGAAGTTTATGATATCTACACCGTAACGTTCAGCAAGTATGCAGTAAATGGGTTGGCGTTCAACTAGGCATTGTGTTAACAAGCCCTTGTTGACCTCGGGTATCAAAGGCACGCAACATATACCTTCATATTTGATTTTGTAGCCTGATTCAGCTCTTTTGATAATAGTGTAGGGTTTCAAAATGTTTGACATTTTGGCGCTCAAATTGAGACATTCGTTGAAAACGCTCTAGATCTGTTGGAGAACATTTGCCTGGAGCAGTAAAATAATTGTTTAGCGAAAACCTTATCATGTCAATTCTCCATGCCTGCATATATTTTGCATCAGACAAAAGTATTGCGGTGATTCCAAAATCGCGGTGTACTCTAAGGGGTAGTTTCTCCCCTGGACAAGATGTAGATGTTATGTGGAGACTGAGCAGTGGATCTCGAGAAAGATATCTGGGTAGGATCCTTCAAATTGGCCCCAAAGGTATGTTTTAATAATATAATTCTATATAAAATAAAAAAACAAGATTGATCAATAGTATTATACCGATTTTATATATTGGAGAGGGCAAATTTATCATTATATTCAAGTTTTACTGACGACCGCCCTCAGCTAGTCCATGCGTTTTGAAAATTGGGCGCCAGAAAACGTCCTTGAAATAATTATTTCTTAAGCCTCATAAAACAAACTAGATATTTCAATCGGTTATCTCAAGTCACTGTTAGACCTTTTCTAAGCATACCAGTATTGTTTTAACTATTTTACCCACAAGAAAATTTATGTAATTAGAATATATATATATATCAGAATTTTGGCGCCCAATATATTCCGCCCAATATATGTACTGCTCAAACTAGTCTCAAACTGTCTCACGGCTTTTTGAAAATCACTACAACCAATGATTGTATTATTTTCTTTTACCATCGCAAAAGCGACTAATAAGAAATTTTTGATTTTCATTTCAGATTTTTTCACAGCATTTGCTATAAAGAATAAAAAAGACCTACCGCTTCCAAAGCAAGTGAACGAGACATTCACGCAGCAAATTAGCTATGCGCGCGTCAAAGTGAACAGGCAAAATAACCCTAGGTCACAAGCTAAGTGAAAAAATCTATATATAATTTTATTTTTTTATCTTTATTTTGTATTATAATACGAACTGTAGTGAACATTTATATATCACGTACTGTAAACCTAATTGCCGCCGTGACAAGATTGTAATAAATGTATTGGATTACAACTAGAGTTGATGATATCTTAATTAGCGTTATGTCTGTGCGAGCTCGAATTACAAGCCACGCAAACAAACCATAATCAAGCCAAAATAGCAGCCAGAATAGCGCCATACATGTATGGCCCGACAAATGTCACGCTATCAGCCTGAAAATTATCGTCCATTTAACGCTCGTTTTTCACGCTTCTGTCAGGCTTAATTATCGCTATGTTTGGTTCATTGCTTTCACGCTCAGTTTTCGCTTCTGTTTGGCCGAAATGTCAGGCTATATTTTGGTTCTTGTCTGGCCGATATTTTTTGTACGGGTTACACTATAACTATACTATAACCCCTCATGCATATCAGGGGCGGATCCAGGCTAGCCACCCCCTCTATGGACCAGTTCGACCCATTCGGGCCTTGGAAAGGTTCCTGCTGTCAGGGAATAGTAATATATATATACCCCTAGCCACCCCCCTTTCAAAAATTCTGGATCCGCCACTGCATATTGTAAACAATCTGACAAAAATGACCAAAACTGACAATTTTTAATGGACTATAGCCCATGCAAAATGCTCAAAAATGACGATTTTTGATGGACTATAGCACATGCAAAATGCTCAAAAATGATAATAAGAGGTTGGCGGTCATTATGAAAAAAGCGGTTCACGTACCATTTTTGTACAATTTGATTTATTTAATAAAATTATTTAATACCATATATTCTCCTTCAGATAAACATAATGTCATTTTACTAGAGTGCTTAGTTTTGGAATTAGAAAACTCATGACGTCACATGAAATCAATCTATTGTATTAATCATATTAATTCTTAATTTTCTTGTTTAAGTAAATATCTTTAGGATTGTACATATTGACCCAGAAATATTGCATAATTATATATTTTTGTTAACTCCAATTATGTCATCTAACTAGATTAGCTTTTGCTATTTTTAGATGACATGTATGATTTCTCAAGTAATTTTCTTTACATTATTACCATGTATTTATATTTGTAATTGTAATTGTACGAATAAATGAGTTGTTGTTGTTGATTTCAGGTCAAAACATGCTAATGTTGGGTCACTGCTTGAGTTTGGATTTAATTCTTCTATCAAAGGCACAACAGGAATGATAGGATGGTTTGCTGTTTTTGTAGAGAGGATTTTTTTTTTTCTTGAAAAATATCGCCCTTCTGAGATTGCATATAACACACAGTCAGACTTGGTGAGTTAGATACAACTACATTAGCTCTATATATGAGATATATATAAAATATAGTTATGTATTATCTAATAAGATATAAATTGCTACTGTGTAGGTATTCTAATTTAAGAGTTATTTGTCAATGATAATTAAAAGCGGCTAAATACGAGACACAGAAACCCTCAAATTGTAGCGCAACAATGTTGCATTGCAAGTTTTCAATCGATGCTGCACGTTTTTCACCTCACAATCTCAACTTGTCACGTAACAAAAAATATGTGGTCTACTTTCCGCAACAAATTTGCATTTTTTGTCAATTTTAGACTCATCTAGATACAAATTAAGCAAAACAACAGCTACAGCATGCTTTTGCTGTCGCGCTGCAGCCGCCATCTTGGAATTGTAACTCAACTAGCCAATCAGGATGCAGAATTTGCTCATCCGGCAACACATTTTTTGTTGCGTGACAAGTTGAGATCGTGAGGTGAAAACGTGCAACATCAACATCAACTGAAAACCTGCAATGCAACAATGTTGCGCTACAAGTTGAGGGTTTCTGTGTCTTGTATTTCGCCACCTTAAAATCCTAATGACAGGTATTATTTTCTATTTATTTGATGTTTCATCCATTCACTCATTCATCCATCCATTCACTCATCCATTTATTCATCCACCATCCTTCCATCATCCATTCACTCATCCATTTATTCATCCACCATCCTTCCATCATCCATTCACTCATCCATTTATTCATCCACCATCCTTCCATCATCCATTCACTCATCCATTTATTCATCCACCATCCTTCCATCATCCATCCACTCATCCATTTATTCATCCATCCATCATTCATCCATCCATTCATCCATTCATCTATTCACTCATCCATTTATTCATCCATCCATTCATCCATTCATCTATTCACTCATCCATTTATTCATCAATCCATCCATCCATCCATTCATTCATCCATTCATCCATTCAATCATCCATTTATTCATCCATCCATTCATCCATTCATCTATTCACTCATCCATTTATTCATCCATCCATTTATCCATTCATCTATTCACTCATCCATTTATTCATCAATCCATCCATCCATCCATTCATTCATCCATTCATCCATTCAATCATCCATTTATTCATCCATCCATCATTCATCCATCCATTCATTCATCCATTCACTCATTCATCCATTCATTCACTCATCCATTTATTCATCCATCCATTCATTCATTCATCCATCCATCATTCATCAACCCATTCATTCATCCATCCATCATTCATCAACCCATTCATCCATTATTGATTCATTTAATTTATCCATCTATATAGATATGTTTGTTCTTATAGAAAAAACACCGTTTCAGTCTTTTTTGTCCACAAGTTTTGATTCCCTTGCTGAAACGAGCTTGGTTTATAAAAGACTACACTTCTTTCCCAACCTTTGAAGAACTGTTTGAAGTTTTGAGAAGTAAAGTAAGTATATGTGTTTGTGTTTATTTAATTAACATATCATTGTTCAAAAACGTTTACCTTTAAGGCTCACCGTGTTGTGGGTCAGTCATTAGTTCAAACCAAACAGAGTTCTATGGTTGAACGCTAATGATAACCTATGCTTAACAAGACCTAAGTATACAACTAAAAACTATGGTTGTTGAGCATTTTTGGTATGTGCTCAGACATTGTTGAACAAACTACCGCTAGATATAAGGAGCGCACCTTCCATTGAGTCGTTCTGCTATATTACTATTCTTATCATTATTTTCAATATTGTTATTATAATTATTACATTTACTATTCATTTACTTTATGTTTTCTATTCATTGTAAGAACACTGAGATTATGTGTCATGCTAAGAATTAAATTATAATTATTATTATTATTATTATCATTATTATTATTATTATTATTATTATTATTATTATTATTATCATTATCATTATTATTATTGTTATTATTATTATTATTATTATTATTATTATTATTATTATTATTGTTATTGTTATTATTATTAATTTTTATTATTATTACTATTATTATATTAAGTTAATTTTTTAATATTGCCTATTTCAGGATTTCCCACCTATGTTTAAAATGGAGAGTAGCTTCAAAGCTGAGCGTCCTGGAGAAATATCACTCAACAAGAATGAAACTATTCTTGTTATAAACACATTCTTGACTAGGTAAAACACAGTGTGTTTAATGGATAAAATGTTTTATAATATAGCACAGCTATTTAACACACTCTCTGATTGGTCAAAAACCTAATAACTATTTGGGCTGCACGCCGGCACACACAAATTAAAACTGACTGACTTTTTTTTATCTTCCAAATGGATGTAATCAGAAGCTAGTGCACAAATATGAAAACTGATATAACATGCATTCCGATTGGCTGAAAACCTAAAAACTATTTCCCCATGGGCTGCACGTCAGGACACACAAACTGACTGGCTTTTTCTATCTTTCAAATGAATGGAATCAGAAGCTACAATCATGTGCAAACTTTTTGGGACATAAAATATACAAAATCTATCAATTTGATTTGCAAACCCCCTTCCCCCTAAGCAATGTTGATTGGTCTTTCAAATGACAACTGTTTCACATTCCCACAATTCAACATTGATACGAGAACACTGAGATGAACACTGGGGAGAGGGGGAAACAGAAAAATGATGTTGAATATTTTTCATGTTAAAACCAGATAATGTCCCAAGCACATGATTGTAGTGCACAAATATGAAAACTGATATAACACGCATTCCGATTGGCTGAAAACCTATGAACTATTTCCCCATGGGTTGCCTGGTTTGTCTTTTCTCATACCAGGCTCTCTTATAAATCAACTAGACAACACAAAGTCACTTGCCCATTGCATTATACTGTAGGCGCTTTGGAGAAAATGTAAAAAAAAACTCTTAACAAGCTTGAGTCTCACTTGCCTAAGCCTTGTGCCACTCTTATGCTTGTTTAAACATGAATTAATTTAATTAATTTAATAATTAAAATCATTCTTTATATTTTTTCTTTGTGTGTCTATAATGCCATGCATGTGTGACTTTGTGTTGTCTAATTAATAATTATAGATATCAATCAAAAGAATGCAATGTAATGCAATATGAAGACATTTATATGTGTATGTAGTACTGACCCAACCTGTAATTCAGCAACTGCTGCAAGAGGCCTGAATAAACACTGCATCTATTTATCTATCTATCTATTTCCATGCTGTTACACTGTGCAATTTGTTCACCAACTTGGCTTACAATGCCGTTGCAACACAAATTGCTGAAAAATAAACTTTCACAAATTTGCTTTTACACATAAAAACTATACTATAAGCAAGCAACAATTTGTAGTTTATTTCATGATTTGCATGTTTGGCACTACTTCTGTAATAATGTGAATGTTAACTGTTTTGACATTACAATTCCAGTAAGTTCCATAAACCTTCAGATAATTTCTGGCTGGGAGAAAAAGAAGACGGCAAAATAGGACTGTTCAATGGAAACTTAGCAATTCCAATTATCAGCAACGCAGGTGAGACATTATAAGTTGTTAAGGGCCAATTTACATGAATAGAAGGTGACCCTAAAGGATAGTGTACATACTAGAGATCGTATACCATTGTTCTGCATTCAAAGTTCTCCTCCTCTTTCTCCTCCTCTTTCTCCTCCTCTTTCTCCTCTTCTTTCTCCTCCTCTTTCTCCTCCTCTTTCTCCTCCTCTTTCTCCTCCATTTCTCCTCCTCTTTCTCCTTCCCTTTTTTCCTCCTCTTTCTCCTGATCTTTCTACTCCTCTTGCTCCTTCCCTTTTCTCCTCCTCTTTCTCCTCCTTTTTCTCCTCATCTTTCTCCTCCCCTTTCTCCTCCCCTTCCTCTTCCCCCTTCTCCTCCCCTTTCTCCTCCTCCTCCTCCTCCCCTTTCCCCCTCTTTCTCCTTCTCTTTCTCCTCCTCTTTCTCCTCCTCCTCCTCCTCAATTATCTCCTAACCACCTTTACCATATGCACCGCCATCATTATTATCATCATCATCATTCTAGTATGTGACTAAAATCTATTGTTTTTCATGACAGAAATACTCGCTGACGCTGCCTGTGATGAGGGTACTCAAGGTAACTATTTCTATTTCGACGAAGGGTTTCCTGTCCTATTTGTAAAGGAAATCGCACGAGCTTGAGTACAATTCGTAATTAATAGGTATGAGTCATGTTTAGAAAGTTTTCAAAATTGGACGAGCCTGATAGGCGAGTCCAATTTGATAACTTTCAAAACATCACGAGTATCTATTTATTACAATTTGTATATTTTTATAAAAAGTAGATACCTAGGTTAGCCCTTGTGGTTATTGTAGACAGCTTGTACCACTTATTTAAGTCTTTAAATATAATTGTAATTCTTTTTTATTTAATTATTGGTACTAAATAAACGATTGTTGTTGTTGTTGTTGTTGTTGTTGTACAAAAAGATCTAATTGGTACTCTGCAGAGTACAGTTAACGATTTAATTGTACTCTTCTCGTCCAATCAGAATCGAGTAATTTTGTACAGTGTATTATAAGGGGTAGTAAAACAGTATTTTATTAATTCCCCCTTTCAAAATAACTATAAGAAATCGCCAGAAGGTTATGAGCTTTTGCTTTATTAGGGCACACAGCATGCACGTTTGCCTTTAGTACAAATATGTCAATTTGTATTTTTTTTACCTTAGTTCCCGCCGAGATAAAAGGACGAGGGCCTCAAGCAGAACTCGCATACCACAGGGCATTAAAGCACGGCAAGGTTGTGGTAAATCGAGGTCGTATCATGCTTGTGGGACAAGATCGAGCAGGTAAAACAAGCCTGAAGAAGTCGCTCCTTGGACTACCGTTCAACCCTGGCGAAGAGAGTACAGTGGGAGTCGAGGTTGATCCTTCATGTTTTAGCATTGATGTTGACAATGTCAAGAATTGGCAGAGAACAACTGACTGCACTCAGACTGACTTTGCAGACAACATTGCGAAGTTGATCGCTGATGATCTTAAACATGTTGAAGAGGAGGAAGAAGAGGAGGACGAGCAAGAAAAGAAGGAGGATGTGGAGCATGGAGAAAAGGGGGAAGAGGTGATCACTGTTCAGGTAGTTATTATTATCAATATTAGTACCAGCATCACCATCGTCATTCATTCATCCATCCATTCATCCATTCATTCATTCATTCATTCATTCATTCATTCATTCATTCATTCATTCATTCATTCATTCATTCATTCATTCATTTATTCATTCATTTATTTAATCATTCATTCATTCAATCATAGGAATCATCCCAAGATGATACCGATAGCAACGAAAACAATAACAACAGTCCATCAGAACCAGATTCCGAAATCACACCAGACACAGAAGAACCTCTAAACGATAGCCTCGACAATACCAAAGAGTCGATCCCAGAAGACGTTACAGAAAAAGTTGTGCATTACTTGCAAGGCTTGAGCCTCGGTGAATCTCCCACGAAGTCACAGACCATCGTCAGTATATGGGACTTTGCGGGGCAACATTTGTACTACGCCTCGCACCCTGTGTTTTTGTCCCCTAGGGCGCTCTATTTGATGGTCTACAACCTTAGCAAAGATCTTAACTCTGAGGCAGAGCCATGCGTAAGGCAAGGAACCTTTGATATTCTACTGGAAAATGCGGATAAACAGACGAATCTTGAATCAATTCTCTCTTGGTTAGCTTCCATACATAGCATTCAACCAGTAAACGACCGGGAAGAGGACCAAGAGAATACTGATTCCAGGAAAATTCCTGGAAAGGCTCCGTATTCGCGACCGCCGGTTATTGTGGTTGGTACCAACGCAGACTGTCCGTTTGAAGACTCTAAGAAAATGGAAGTGGTCATTAAGAAGAGTATGTCTGGAAAAAGTTTTCAGCAACATTTGGTAAAGCCTTTTTTCACTGTGAATAATACCCTGTCATCGGCTGATCAAGGAATTCAGCGATTGCAAGGGAAGATCATTGAAGTTTTGGAGATGGAGCCGTATATGGGTGAGCATATTCCTGTAAGATGGCTGATCTTTGAGAAGGTAGGCAATTATAGGTGTTCATGCGGTAATAGTGAGCATATGATGAAGATAATTGATGATGATGATGTGATGGTAGTGATCATAATGATGGTGATCATAATGATAATGATGGTGGTAATGGTGATGGTGATCATAATGATGATGATAGTGGTGACGTGATTGGATGGTGGTGATGATAATCATGGTGATGGTGTTGATGTGGTAATAGTGAGCATATGATGAAGATAAATGATGGTGATGTGATGGGATGATGGTGATCATAATGATAATCATGGTGGTGATGGTGATAATAGTGATGGTGATGTAATGGTGGTAATCATGATGATGGTGATAATAGTGATGGTGGTGATCATAATGATGGTGATGATAATCATAATCATAATGGTGATGGTGATAATGATAATGATGATTTTATGATGGTGATGTCTATGGTATGGTGATCATTTGTAGTGCGTGTATTTGCCAGAGTGTATTGCACAGTGTATTTGAAGTGCCACTTCAAGTAAATAATTGAAACTTTTAACGTTCAAGGCGACCGAAGCTTTGGTAGAAAAGAAGACCTATCACCTTCTACTACCAGATCTGGAAAAGATTGTCCAGGAAGTGTGCTTCATAGAAGAAAACGATGAAATCCATGCTATGTTAGACTACTATAACGACCTTGGTGTCATCATTAAACACGGTGACACGGTGGTTTTGCAAGCACAGTGGCTTATCGATCTCTTTAGGAAGTTGATTACCGTTAGACCGTACGACGACCAGGTAAAGTAGCGGTCTAAAGGCGATGTTACATTGTGTATTTTTTCAGCAATTTGTCTCGGAATATTCCTCTAACTTCAAAGTTCCCTGCGCCATTTTAAAAGGTAGCAGGGCCTTTGCATCGAAGCGAGACGAACGTTGTCTTGCTGGGATTGACAGGGGCGTAGCGTGGTCATTTTGATAAGTACGCACGGATGTGGATTTTTGACTTTTGAATACAAAAATATATGGAAAACTATTAAAAAACATTTGAAAATTTCCCGCCTCAAGTACGCACGTGCGTATTTGCGTAATGGACGCTACGCCCCTGATAGAGACACGTGAATAATTGTCCAGCAAGGTGTTAGAAGGTCTCTATCATTGCCAGCTCAACGTTCGTCTCGTTTCGATTCAAAGGCAAGGCTGCCTTTCAAGATGGCCCAGGGAACTGTGAAGGGGATTATTCCGTTGCGACACAGTGTAACAACGCCACAATGCTGCAATGTTTTGTGTAATTATGTATTTAATGAGTAGATGTAATAATATCTGTCATCATTATGTATTTTGTCATCATCGTTATCGTCATAAGAACATTATTTTCATCATCATCATCATCATCATCATCATTATCATCATTTCCATCAATCTCATTTTCATGTTTTTTTTTGTGGCCATCATCAACACCTTCAACATCATCATCATCATTTTTCGATAATACATTAGGTCGTCATTATGCATATTATCATCATCGCTATCACCAAAAGGACATCATTATTATAATCATATGATGTATCGTTCCCAGAATCCTATGTTCGAGGAATGTTGGAACGACCTGGAGGAAAGTGGAATCCTCCGCATGGAGCTCGTAGAGCACGTGTTTGGCGAGCTTCTTGATAGTGGTCAGAGTAAAGAAGATCTTCTTTGCATGATGGAGCATTATGGGCTAATCGCTCGCTTTGAGAAAGGTGCCAACGCCCGCTACTTCGTTCCAGCGCAACTCAGATCATCACCAGAAGAGTTAGTTGACATACAGCCCTCCTCCGTTGGACCATGCGCACTGTACGTGCATTTCATCGACGGGTTCGTCCCACATGGGCTGTACTCGTACTTTATCTCAAAGTTCATCGGTTGGTGTTCGAAGTCTGAGGACGGAAGCCAACACGAGCCAAATCTTTACCGAAACGTTTCTCGTTTCATCATCGGAAAGTCGTCGGATTACGAGCTGATTCTAATCTGCCGAAAACGTTTCATCAAGGTAGTTTTGCGGAGTCTACAAGAAAGTACTTCGTGCCTTTATCAACCAGCAGTGTCGGTTCGACGTTTTATCGAGTCGACGCTAAGAGCTATTTCTGTCGAATGCAATTGGTATCGATCGTTGAGGTATCAGTTCACTGTGCTGTGTCCGTCATGTTGTCAATTGTCTAAACTGTGTGCGAAACACCGGGTAGTTGGATGCAGTAACGATGATTGTATACATCTATTGGAGGTGAGCCCTCAACAAGTTCTTGTTTGCACGAAGAGCTTTGGTAAAGATTCGCGCCCTGAAGTACAGAACCTTGAAGTTTGGTATGCCACACCAAAGGTATGTACCATTTACTTGTTAACCACGCGCGACTCGAACCACGTGCAACTCGAAACACACACTGACTCAAATCATGCACAACTCAAATCATGCGTAACTCAGACTGTGCATAACTCGAAGAGCGCGATACATGAAGCAGGCTTAAGTCAAACCACGTACAACTCAAACCGTGCATAACTCGTTCTTCGCGAGACTCGACTCCGCTCGTGGACTTAATGAAGGGGTTTACATCATCATAATCGACTCAAATCCACGCACTAATCTCGAATTCCTTGAAAAATTGAAAAGGTTTCAAAAACACTGACCAAAATAATTGTACATAGTTTCTAATGTGTTTTTCTCAGTTTAGAATGATTGTTTTGAAGTTCTTGTAATTTTAAAGTACATTAACGTTTAAACGTCCTTTTTTTCACAGCCCGCCGAAGGCTCCATCCCAACAGACAAACTCATGTGCCTAGCGTGTGACATAGGAGAAAAGTGGAAAGTAGTTGGTCGAGGACTTGGCCTGAGCGAAGCAGATTTGGATGAAATCGAAACTGATGAGGACCAGCTTTACGAGCGCTGCTATGCTGTTCTAAAGAGATGGACAGAAATTCAAGGATCGTCTGCTAATTATGAAGCTCTTAATGTAGCGTTAACGCATCCTGCCGTACAGTTGTCTGATCTAGCGTTGAAATACTGTGGATATCTTGGCAGTGCTGTTAGGCCAGAAACTCCAGGTAGATGATGATGATGATGATGGTAATGATGATGATGATAATGATGATGTTGGCAGTGCTGTTAGGCCAGAAACTCCAGGTAGATGATGATGATGATGGTAATGATGATGATGATAATGATGATGTTAATGGTACCGATGATGATGATATTGATCATGATGTTGAAGTTGATAGTAACGATGATGATGATGATAATGATGATGTTAATGGTACCGATGATGATGATATTGATCATGATGTTGAAGTTGATAGTAACGATGATGATGATGATAATGATGATGTTAATGGTACCGATGGTGATGATATTGATGATGGTGTTGATGGTAACGATGATGGTAACGAAGAATGTGATAAAGATGATGGATTATGATGGTAATGATGATGATGAAAGTAAGTGATTTTTATTGTGTTGATGACAATTACGACGATGACCTTAATTGAAGTTGTTGGTATTATATCTTCTTCGTCATCATCATCATCATCATCATTATTATCATCATCATTATTACCACCACCATATCATCATCATCATAATTACCATCATCGTTATTACCATTACGACCACCACCACCATAGTCATTATCTTCATCATCATGATCATATATAACTAGTATTGTAGTGATATCGCTAAAAATGTTTTTTTATTTTTTTTCAAAACCTATAGACGTCTCACCCGACGATAATCCACCTGAGATCTTCCTATCATATCAATGGGACATACAACCCACTGTAATAGAACTGTCCTCTTTACTCAAAGAGAAAGGGTTTAATTGTTGGGTCGACATTGGTCAAATGGGAGGTGGTGATTCCTTATATGCACAATTAGACAAAGGAATCAGATCTGCTAAGGTAAATAATGACGACGGGTTTAATTGTTGGCTGGCTGATTGATTGATTGATGGATGGATTTAGTAATTGTTTGATGGCTTATTGATTGATTCATTGATTATATTGATTGGCTGGCTGGCTGATTGATTGATTGATTGATGGATGGATTTGGTCATTGTTTGATGGCTTATTGATTGACTGATTGATTAATTGATTGATTATCATCTAATATAGGTCATCATATCATGTGTAACAGAAAAATACTGCAAGTCAGAAAACTGCCAACGAGAAGCAACTTTAGCTGATTCCGTCAAAAAACCTATAATACCACTACTACTAGAGCCCATTCCCTGGCCGCCAGAGGGCCAGCTCGGTCCAATCTTCGCCAAGCTTTTATACATTGACATGACAGAAGGACACGAAGCGAAACTTGATGAATTACTTAGAAAGATTGAATGCTACACCTCGAAATAGATGTGAAATTATTAGGACAATTCTTATTCATTTTTAGATTCTGAATTTAGTTTTTACCAAGCTGTTTTAGTGTGCTCTTGTTTCAAAAAGGTTTGCGCAGCGAACGGCGAATGGAGATTGCACTAACGAAAGGAATTGTGGTCACACATACAGCATATGCGTTTGTTTTAATAGATTGCAAAGCACAGTTTCACACATTATAAGTTATTTTCGTTTGAATATTATCGGCATTGTAAATTGACATTGTTTTTGGTGACCCAAGAGCTATTTATGAATAATATTAAAGACCCAAAGTTCCTTTAGATCGTGCAATTATAGCCATGTTGCATTTCTTTACGACAACCTTTTTGAAATTAGTATACACCATTTCAGTTCAAAAATAGCGAATGACGTACTCAATTGCACGACCGAAAGGAATTGTGGTCTTTGATATTGATTATTTGTGCTTCTTCATTTGTTGTTTAACTACAATTCTTTGCGGTCGTATACATTCAGGGAATAGCAAAATGTGCGCGCTCTGATTGGCTCCCATAGCTCGGGAAATTCTTGGCTATTTATCTCAATTTCAGGAGGGATGAATTTGCCAAGAAAGGATGTAATGAACCATTTTATAATATTGAATCGTATACTTAGAAGTATTTAGCATTTTTGGTTAATTAAATTCTTAGCAACTTATTTTGAATGTTTTTTTTCAAACCTATAGACGTCTCACCCGACGATAATCCACCTGAGATATTCCTATCATATCAATGGGACATGCAACCCACTGCAAAAGAACTGTCCTCTTTACTCAAAGAGAAAGGGTTTAATTGTTGGGTCGCCCGGAGGCTCGAGATTTTCTACGCCTTTTTTCGTGTTCTTCCAACATCCCGCGTGATCTATTTCGCCAAGGGATCACGGAAAGTTGTTGTTTATTGCTTAAATAGAATAGAATTGATAACATAGAAATCGAAATCTAAGTTGATGTACCGCTTGTAAAGGGTGTGCTTTTTTAAGGTAGTACCGGATACTTGCTACTGCGCATCCATTTCGCGCATCTCGTTTTCCATCATTTATTTGCGTTTTTTTTGAAAATTTATCTAAATAATATTTTAATTTGAATCCCTATCTATAACTTAAGAAAGTATTATGTCATTCCATGCAACTTTGGAGGTAAAATTTTTCGAAACATGCTCAGATTTTCACTACCTGACAAGGTCGCTGTTTTGTCTCAAAACAACAAATTTACAACTTTGTAAAAATGAATAGATAAAATATGATTTTGACGTCTTTAGTCGTAAAACTAATACAAAATAGGTTTTAGGGTTTTTGGAGATGACAAGGATAATTTGACAAGTTTCAAGCAGATGTTTAAAGTACTAGAACCCAGTCCCGCGCGGACCGTTGCCGTGGTTTTTTTTAACAAAAAAATGGATTTGGTCACTTATAACTCGCCTATTAGTACGGGGACCCCCATTTTTTTTCTTTTTATTCAAGACTGCATTTACTGCTCTTACGATTTAGAATAAAAAATAAAATATTCATTGATTGGATTTTCTGAAATTTTACAAATGGTACAACTCTATACACATGTAGTGTGCGTAATTGGCGTATAATTGTGCTTCTATGGCTCACTTATACCCATATTTGGAAATGATTCAATGATTTTTATGACAGGAAATGTTAGATAACCCTTAGATCTATCGTTTGATATAATATTATGCTTTTGCTAGCAGAATACGTTCACATTCTCTTGACTGCTTTGAATAGGTACTTTTGAGCAAATCACCGCAAATTATTGCAAAAACCTACTTTTACTATATCTTATAACTCTATAACCAATACGGTGACCCCAATTTTTTTTCACGTTTTTTGACTTGCCTAACAATGATCTATAAATGACAGGATTTATAAAAAAATTCATTGAAGAAATCCAAGTATCCGGTACTACCTTAAGTATTGTAAGTTCATTTCATTTGTTAAATATAGGTCATGAGATGTTTAATATTTTTAGTTAATTTTTTTTATTCAAGGTGGAAATATATATTATTAAATATTCATTTATTCATTTGTTCGTATATTTTTATATATTCATTCATCTATTTTTTCCAGCATTTCATTCTTTTATTCATTCATTTACCTTCTTATCTTTATTTTAATAATTTCATCCTTCCCGCGGCGTGCGCGCGCGCGCCAAATTGTAGTTTAGGCGGGAAACCGAAGAAAGGTCATCCGAGGTCATTTCAATTCTTGCCCCAAAACTTCTAGCTTGAAAATCAAACCACAATTTCATACAAAAATACTTTCTTGATGAATGTCGAAGGAGGTAGTAGTTTAACAACAAGGGAAGTCGTAATGAATCGCAAAGATACACGGAAATTTCTCCGAATTCTGGAACACAGGAAGTTGTTTGGAAAAATCCCTTGGGGGTAGGGGATAGGTAAATGTCAATTGGAGAAAAAAAATCTCAAACAACAAGCAAAATGCTACAACGTGTAAATTTATGAATACGTCGAGTTAATTCATTGCTTTTGAAGACAAGATTTCGAGAAATGACTACCTTAAAGATTGTTAATTTTGAAATATTTTAAATGTGAGTAATCGATTAAGGGGGAGTACCCTAGGGAGATTTATGCACACGCATGTTTTTAGTATGTCCCTGCTAACCAATGAGACTGCAGTAAGCCCACACAGGGGAAAGTGAAAGCGCGGACATACTATGAATAAAACGACAGTTTTTAGGCCAGTTTCTATATGTTATAAAACTAGTACTTCAGCTGTATATACTAAACAAAACGTGTTACAGCGCAAAGCCCAAAAGTGTGACCGCAGATAATTTATTCACATTCTTTTGACATGTTTGTCTGTAGCGGTTCAAATGGATTTCATTCTAGCTATTTTAACCTCAAAATTCATCTGAGGATTGACATCATTCTTGTCTTGTGATTCACAATGAGAAATGTTGACATTTAATCTAGAGGAGTTGATTGAAAAGATGTAGAGAAAATATGCATAAATTATCGCCGGTCATACTTTTGGGCTTTGCGCTGTAAAAGAACTGGTCTGATGAAATTGCTAAAATAAGCCAAACTTACCGTGAATTAGTATAAGTTTTGAGGTAAGTTTTGAAGCTCTGAAACTATTTCAGATTGCAATTAATATTTTTCAAGTCATTATGTTGATATTTTACAACTAAGATGTATTTTTTGTCGTGGTGTTGTCACTCTGTCCTTTTTTCTTAACACATGACTTGAAACGTTTTATGTTTACAATTGCTATATGTGTTTTTACTCATCAATGCTATTGTTATTCCTGAATGGGGTAAAATGGGAGCTGGGATTGACCTTATATTTTTGACAGGGAAAATGGGATTGGATGCACTGGGACTGGGATTTACAAATAAAAGAACTATAGCAAAACTGATGGGATTATGTGATTTTTGACTGGGATTTGGGCCAAATATAAACTGAGAAATGGGACCCTTTAGGACCCTCTCATAGTTATCATCATATATTGTCATCATCATCATATATATCAAAGTCTTCTTTTCTGACAATTCTGACAATTCACATCACTATAAAACTAAATGAAGAAATAGAAAACATGCATATATATGTGCTGTATGCAGTTATAAAGAATACTGGGATTGACAGAACATGAGAGAAGTGTTAAAAGAAGCGGGACGCGAATGACGCGAAGTGAGATCTTCTTGACAGTTATTGATTGTTCTGACAATCTTCAAGTGCTTTATAACTGCATACAGCAAAGAAAGCAAGTTAATTTCTATTTCTTTTATAAAATACAAATTGATATATTTGATCAACATGCAAACATACGTTCTGTGTGCTCTCATAAAGCATGTGCCTCAGCCAATCAGAATGTGTGAATTCTAATAGTTATTTTACACCTATTTCAAACATCGTTGTCGCAGCCAAAGCTACAGTCCACACTCTGAAGCCTGCAAAGGATGTCGGTAATATGAACATATTTTCTGATTTATTACACGTTTTTAAAAGAAATATTTGTTTTATCATCTACCACTGCAACAGCTTGTTATGGTCACATATTAACACAAACACGTACAACCAAAATATCCTATGAATAAATCGATATATAACACGAGAAGAAATACTGACATCCTTTGCAAGCTTCACAGTGTAGACTGCAGCTTTGCATGGTTATACGACAACAATTATTGAAATAGGTGTATAATGTTGATTTGCTACTTTTATTTCTTCTAGATTTGCAATATGATTGGTTAAACAAAGCCGTTCTATATATAGTGGATTACTCCAGTCTGTTTGACATTAGTATTTATCACAATGTCATTCCATAACATTGAAGATATACCTGCAAACATTAGAAGAGAACTTGAAAATATTCTGGATAACCATCCAACCCTAAACTGGTATACTCTGATTTTTCTCATACCTGGCCAAATGTACCAGAAGTACCAGATAGAAGTGTTTAGAATGAAAACTCTGGAGCCAGGGGGTAGTCCAGCCAATGCGCTGCTGAACGACTTGTCAATAAGGAGAGTAAAGGTGCAGCAACTTGTATTTTGGTTAAATAAGATGATTTTGCAAGAGCCATATCCTAGATTGCAAGCTTTGTTACTAAGATTACAGGGAAGAAATGGTAAGATTTGATATGAATGACCACCGTTTGCATTCTTACATGACCCAGCAGACAAAAGAATTGATTAGTGGACAGAGTTTTTAGTGAGTACCATGTTAGCCTATATTAGCCTCTGTTGCATACATCTTATGTGGCAGGTAACGTCTGCAATGAAGGCTAAGCCCATATTAGCCTCTGTTGCATACATCTTATGTGGCAGGTAAAGTCTGCAATGAAGGCTAAACCTATATTGACCAATTTTCAATCATGACATAAGTCTGGTAGAAAACGTAATATGCAAATAATGAGTTTGTCAAGCAAGTGTTGCCACCGATATCATTACTACGCGCCCAACAGAGTTTGTGAAGGGAGTTGGTCATTCTCTTCCGTCAATCAAACACAATTCTGACGGCGCATAGTAATGAAATCGGTGGTAATAATCTTTATTATCATGGCATGTTTAGTCAATTATAATTCATTGGTAACTCCAATGTTTTATAAGTGAGCTATAGTTACATTGATTTTTTATTTAATAAGTTGTGCATGAAATACAAATTGAATATATAAATAACAGGTTCCCATTTAAATCTGTACTTTCCCATTTAAATCTGTACTTTCCCATTTAAATCTGTACTTATGCAAATTTTGTTGATGTTTGCTAAACACACAGATCAGAGAAGTTCACTTCAGAAATAATATACTCTGATTGGTTGATCTGTGTGTTTAGCACACATCAACACAATTTGCATATTAAAGTACAGATTTAAATTGGAAAGTACAGATTTAAATGGGAACCTGTTACACACTAATGTTACTATTCTCAAAGATAATCAATATTTCGCTATAGAACCTCTGACGATAACAAGACAGCCAGATAGTCTGTATAAGTTTCCAATGGGAAGTTCACTATACATGAAATGTGAAGCTTTGCCATCAATTGGTGTTAGCTATCAATGGTTTAAGAGACAGAATATTTTATCAGGTTAGTGAACAATAATTATTGCAATGTTCTCACAAATTATTTGTAAAATTGTTTTCATCACCTTACAACCTTTTCATTGATAACAAAATATTGAAAACTATCTGATGTATTGTTTAAGTTGTTATTTTGTGCTATTCTGACAATGGGATTAGCACAAATTTACTTTTACATTAACATGTATCAAACAACTGGAAATGTGTAACAAACTGACTAAAATATAACATGTATGACATGTAACTATATAACCATTTTTTAACCACTAGTAACAATTCAATAGAACAATATCACTACAATGTGACATTATAAAATATTTAATTAATATTTTACAATAAAAATACTATCAAATTTAACACATTGATAACAATAAAACTGCAAAGTTTTGTAATTGTAAAAATTGCTCTTAAACTAACAAACTTTAAGATATAATAAAGGGCAATCTTTACGAAACTTTGCAATTTTACTAAATATTGATGTTAAATATTTGATAGCTAACTTATTTTCCCAAACAAACAAACAAATATCTTATATTATTATACATTTTACTAACTACATTAAATCTGATTGGCTGAGAGCACACGGCTAAATCTGAATAGCATGTGAACTTGACAGTGATAATTGCATTGTCTGTAGTTATCACTGTCAAGTTCCCAGGCTCTCTCCGTTCTTAGGGAGTTGATGTGAAAATGGCAGCGAGATTTGCTTGTTATTGTCTCTTTTACCTGATTATAATTGTACTTTTACTTTAAAAAATATATAATAAAACAATTATTGAATTCGGTTTTCGCATGATATCGTAAATTATCAAGATCTCGAGTCAGTATTATCTGCCTCAGCCAGGAGGCTTCGGCAGATAACACAGACCTCGGTCTTGATAATTTACGATATCATACTCAACCTCATCCAATAATTGCTTAATGTCACACAAGCATTATAAAGAATAAATAGAAAACGTGTGCGCATGCTATCTGCAGGATTGTCAGAACACGATAGAAGTGTCAAGAGAAGCACAACGCGAAGCGGAGTGCTTCTCAACACTCTTTGAGTGTTCTGACAATCCCCAACTGCATACCGCACGCACATTTTTTATTTCTTTAATTAAATACAAATTGATCAACATGCAAATGCATGCTCTCATAAAGCAGTCGCGCCTCAACCAATCAAAATATGTGATTTCAAATACGTTATTTTATAAATGTCTATTGTTTCCCCATTATGGCTGCCAGTGTTTGAAACCTATGTCATTTGTTTTTCCAGGTAAAACACAGTCATATCTTCACCTAGAAAACTTAGCCAAAGAAGATGAAGGATTGTATATTTGTAGAGTTTCTCTAGATGATCAGCATTTGTTATTTAGTAACTGGGCCAAGCTAGAAATTATGGAACCATCACATGGAATGGGTAAGTCAGTAGAACTTTCCTGAATTTGCATGACTTGCATGACGATTTGCATTCAAGTCGAGGCTGAAGTGGATGAATTTATATATTCACCACAGGCAGCCCAACTATTCTCTCTCAGGATTTTTTTAATGACAATAAAGTTATTTTTAACCACGCGCCGAGCACCGTACATAAATCATTGAGCGCGCGGGTCGGGTTCCTGTGGCTTTTTGCAAGCAATTTTTTCGTCGCGCAGAATCGCACGTACAACAGAAAAATCGAAGAAAGTAGTATCATGATAAAATACCTCCCTCTTCGATACCGCGCGACTTTGACGAAAAATAAAGTTTGATTTTTGACTAGTTTTGATAGCTAGGCTAGCCTTGCATACATGTGAAAACTCTATTATGTTCCAGTAAAAGAGTGTTTATATCACTGACAGTACATATAGACACGGATGTTTTATATAATTGCTTTTAAAACATAATTTTGAACTGAAGGCTGAGCATGTCTTTGTCCTGTGATGTAAACACGGTAGCCAGCCAATCAGAGCATACTTTATTTATTTATTTATTAAACTTCGTCCGAAGACAGGAGCCCATACAGCATGACCAATTACTGTGGGTCCATACAAAGTATGTTAAATATTTTATAATTTTCTATTATATCAGCCAAGCCCATCATCACCACCCAACCACATTGCGCTGCTGGCCAAAGCGTCCTTGGTGGTATTCTGCATCTCTACTGTGATGCGGTAGGCGACCCAGCACCAAGTTTTCAGTGGTACAAAGATAACATACCCATCCATGAAGCAGCCAGTAGGGACTTTAACAAAGCTAATTTATGTCTTGATGATGAGGGGATCTATCTATGTGCTGCTTCTAACAGTGCTGGAGAGACGTTTTCTGAACGTACTACTGTTAAAGTTAGTAAGTCAGGTAGTAATAGCTTTCCAGGTCCTCTTTCTCCTGATCTTTCTCCTCCATTTCTCCTCCTCTTTCTCCTTCCCTTTTCTCCTCCTCTTTCTCCTGATCTTTCTACTCCTCTTTCTCCTTCCCTTTTCTCCTCCTCTTTCTCCTCCTTTTTCTCCTCCTCTTTCTCCTCCCTTTTCTCCTCCCCTTCCTCCCCTTCCTCCTTCCCTTCCTCCCCTTCCTCTTCCCCCTTCTCCTACCTTTCTCCTCCTCCTCCTCCCCTTTCCCCCTCTTTCTCCTTCTCTTTCTCCTCCTCTTTCTCCTCCTCCTCCTCAACCACCTTCATCATATGCACCGCCATCATTATTATCATCATCATCATTCTAGTATGTGACTAAAATCTATTGTTTTTCATGACAGAAATACTCGCTGACGCTGCCTGTGATGAGGGTACTCAAGGTAACTATTTCTATTTCGGTTTCCTGTCCTATTTGTAAAGGAAATTGCACGAGCTTGAGTACAATTCGTAATTAATAGGTATGAGTGATGTTTAGAAAGTTTTCAAAATTGGACGAGCCTTTTAGGTGAGTCCAATTTGATAACTTTCAAAACATCACGAGTATCTATTTATTACAATTTGTACGAAAAGATCTAATTGGTACTCTGCAGAGTGCAATTTACGATTTAATTGTACTCTTCTCGTCCAATCAGAATCGAGTAATTTTGTACAGTGTTTTATAAGGGATAGTAAAACAGTATTATATTCCTCCTTACAAAATAACTATAAGAAATCGCCAGAAGGTTATGAGCTTTTGCTTTACGAGGGCACACAGCATGCACGTTTGCCTTTTGTACAAATATGTCAATTTGTATTTTTTTTACCTTAGTTCCCACCGAGATAAAAGGACGAGGGCCTCAAGCAGAACTCGCATACCACAGGGCATTAAAGCACGGCAAGGTTGTGGTAAATCGAGGTCGTATCATGCTTGTGGGACAAGATCGAGCAGGTAAAACAAGCCTGAAGAAGTCGCTCCTTGGACTACCGTTCAACCCTGGCGAAGAGAGTACAGTGGGAGTCGAGGTTGATCCTTCATGTTGTAGCATTGATGTTGATAATGTCAAGAATTGGCAGAGAACAACTGACTGCACTCAGACTGACTTTGCAGACAACATTGCGAGGTTGATCGCTGATGATCTTAAACACGTTGAAGAGGAGGAAGAGGAGGAAGAGGAGGAAGAGGAGGAAGAGGAGGACGAGCAAGAAAAGAAGGAGGATGTGGAGGATGGAGAAAAGGGGGAAGAGGGGATCACTGTTCAGGTAGTTATTATTATCAATATTAGTACCAGCATGCACCATCGTCATTCATTCATCCATTCATTAATCCATCCATCCATCCATCCATCCATCCATCCATCCATCCATCCATCCATCCATCCATCCATCCATCCATCCATCCATCCATCCATCCATCCATCCATCCATCCATCCATTCATTCATTCATCCATCCATTCATCCATACATCCATTCACCCATCCATTCATCCATCCATTCATTCACCCATTCATTCATTCATTCATTCATTCATTCATTCATTCATTCATTCATTCATTCATCCATTTATTCATTCATTTATTTAATTATTCGTTAATTCAATCATAGGAATCATCCCAAGATGATACCGATAGCAACGAAAACAATAACAACGGTCCACCAGAACCAGATTCCGAAATCACACCAGACACAGAAGAACCTCTAAACGATAGCCTCGACAATACCAAAGAGTCGATCCCAGAAGACGTTACAGAAAAAGTTGTGCATTACTTGCAAGGCTTGAGCCTCGATGAATCTCCCACGAAGTCACAGACCATCGTCAGTATATGGGACTTTGCGGGGCAACATTTGTACTACGCCTCGCACCCTGTGTTTTTGTCCCCTAGGGCGCTCTATTTGATGGTCTACAACCTTAGCAAAGATCTTAACTCTGAGGCAGAGCCATGTGTGAGGCAAGGGACCTTTGATATTCTACTGGAAAATGCGGATAAACAGACGAATCTTGAATCAATTCTCTCTTGGCTAGCTTCCATACATAGCATCCGACCAGTAAATGACCAGGAAGATGATCAAGAGAATACTGATTCCAGGAAAGTTCCTGGAAAGGCTCCGTATTCGCGACCGCCGGTTATCGTGGTTGGTACCAACGCAGACTGTCCGTTTGAGGATGCTAAGAAAATGGAAGTGCTCATTAAGAAGAGTATGTCTGGAAAGAGTTTTCAGCAACATTTGGTAAAGCCTTTTTTCACTGTGAATAATACCCTGTCATCAGCTGATCAAGGAATTCAGCGATTGCAAGGGAAGATCATTGAAGTTTTGGAGATGGAGCCGTATATGGGTGAGCATATTCCTGTAAGATGGCTGATCTTTGAGAAGGTAGGCAATTATAGGTGTTCATGCGGTAATAGTGAGCATATGATGATGAAGATAAACAATGATGATAATGATGTGATGGTAGTGATGATAATGATGGGGATCATAATGATAATGATGGTGGTGATGGTGATCATAATGATGGTGATAATGGTGATGTGATCATAATGATGGTGATTATAATGATAATCATGGTTGTGATTGTGATCATAATGATGATGATAATAGTGATGGTGGTGATCATAATGATAATCATGGTGGTGATTGTGATCATAATGATGATGATAATAGTGATGGTGGTGATCATAATGATGGTGATTATAATGATAATCATGGTGGTGATTGTGATCATAATGATGGTGATCATAATGATGGTGATTATAATGATAATCATGATGATAGTGGTGATGATAATAGTGATGGTGGTGATCATAATGATGGTGATAATTTTTATGATGGTGATGTCTATGGTATGGTGATAATTTGTAGTGCGTGTATTTGCCAGAGTGTATTGCACAGTGTATTTGAAGTGCCACTTCAAGTAAATAATTGAATCTTTTAACGTTCAAGGCGATCGAAGCTTTGGTAGAAAAGAAGACCTATCACCTTCTACTACCAGATCTGGAAAAGATCGTCCAGGAAGTGTGCTTCATAGAAGAAAACGATGAAATCCATGCTATGTTAGACTACTATAACGACCTCGGTGTCATCATTAAACACGGTGACACGGTGGTTTTGCAAGCACAGTGGCTTATCGATCTCTTTAGGAAGTTGATTACCGTTAGACCGTACGACGACCAGGTAAAGTAGCGGTCTTAAGGCGATGTTACATTGTGTATTATTTCAGCAATTTGTCTCGGAATATTCCCTTTTACAGTTCCCTGCGCCATTTTGAAAGGTAGCAGGGCCTTTGCATCGAAGCGAGACGAACGTTGTCTTGCTGGGATTGACAGGGGCGTAGCGTGGTCATTTTGATAAGTACGCACGCATGTGGATTTTTGACTTTTGAATACAAAAATATATGGAAAACTATTAAAAAACATTTGAAAATTTCTCGCCTCAAGTACGCACGTGCGTATTTGCGTAATGGACGCTACGCCCCTGATAGAGACACGTGAATAATTGTCCAGCAAGGTGTTAGAAGGTCTCTATCATTGCCAGCTCAACGTTCGTCTCGTTTCGATTCAAAGGCAACGCTGCCTTTCAAGATGGCCCAGGGAACTGTGAAGGGGTTTATTCCGTTGCGACGCAGTGTAATAACGCCACAATGCCGCAATGTTTTGTGTAATTATGTATTTAATGAGTAGATGTAATAATATCTGTCATCATTATGCATTTTGTCACGATCGTTATCGTCATAAGAACATTATTTTCATCATCATCATCATCATCATCATCATCATTATCATCATCATTTCCATCAATCTCATTTTCATGTTTTTTGTGGCCATCATCAACACCTTCAACAACATCATCATCATCATTTCTCGATAGGGTCGTCATTATGCATATTATCATCATCGCTAACATCAAAAGGACATCATTATTATAATCATATGATGTATCGTTCCCAGAATCCTATGTTCGAGGAATGTTGGAACGACCTGGAGGAAAGTGGAATCCTTCGCATGGAGCTCGTAGAGCACGTGTTTGGCGAGCTACTTGATAGTGGCCAGAGTAAAGAAGATCTTCTTTGCATGATGGAGCATTATGGGCTAATCGCTCGCTTTGAGAAAGGTGCCAACGCCCGCTACTTCGTTCCAGCGCAACTCAGATCATCACCAGAAGAGTTAGTTGAAATACAGCCCTCCTCCGTTGGACCATGCGCACTATACGTGCATTTCATCGACGGGTTCGTCCCACATGGGCTGTACTCCTACTTTATCTCAAAGTTCATCGGTTGGTGTTCGAAGTCTGAGGACGGAAGCCAACACGAGCCGAATCTTTACCGAAACGTTTCTCGTTTCATCATCGGAAAGTCGTCGGATTACGAGCTGATTCTAATCTGCCGAAAACGTTTCATCAAGGTAGTTCTGCGGAGTCTACAAGAAAGTACGTCGTGCCTTTATCAATCAGCAGTGTCGATTCGACGTTTTATCGAGTCGACGCTACGAGCGTTTTCTGTCGAATGCAATTGGTATCGATCGTTGAGGTATCAGTTCACTGTGCTGTGTCCGTCATGTTGTCAATCGCCTAAACTGTGTGCGAAACACCAGGTAGTTGGATGCAGTAACGATGATTGTATACATCTTTTGGAGGTGAGCCCCCAACAAGTTCTTGTCTGCACGAAGAGCTTCGGTAAAGATTCGCGCCCTGAAGTACAGAACCTTGAAGTTTGGTATGCCACACCAAAGGTATGTACCATTAACTTGTTAACCACGCGCGACTCGAACCACGCGCGACTCAAACCACACACTGACTCAAATCATGCACAACTCAAATCATACGTAAATCAGACTGTGCATAACTCGAAGTGCGTGATACATGAAGCAGGCTAAAGTCAAACCGCGTACAACTTAAACGGTGCATAACTCGTTACTCCGCTCGTGGACTTGATGAAGGGAATCGACTGAAAGCCACGCACTAATTTCGAATTCCTTGAAAAATTGAAAAGGTTTCAAAAGCACTGACTAAAATAATTGTACATAGTTTCTTATGTGTTTTCAGTCTCAGAATGCTTGTTTTGAAGTTCTTGTAATTTTAAAGTACATAAACGTTTAAACGCCCCTTTTCTCACAGCCCGCCGACAAACTCATGTGCCTAGCGTGTGACATAGGAGAAAAGTGGAAAGTAGTTGGTCGAGGACTTGGCCTGAGCGAAGCAGATTTGGATGAAATCGAAACTGATGAGGACCAGCTTTACGAGCGCTGCTATGCTGTTCTAAAGAGATGGACAGAAATTCAAGGATCGTCTGCTAATTATGAAGCTCTTAATGTAGCGTTAACGCATCCTGCCGTACAGTTGTCTGATCTAGCGTTGAAATACTGTGGATATCTTGGCAGTGCTGTTAGGCCAGAAAGTCCAGGTAGATGATGATGTTAATGGTACCGATGATGATGATATTGATCATGATGTTGATGGTAACGATGATGGTAATGATGATGATGTTAATGGTACCGATGATGATGATATTGATCATGATGTTGATGGTAAAGATGATGGAGATGATGATGATAATGATGATGTTAATGGTACCGATGGTGATGATATTTATCATGATATTGATGGTAACGATGATGGTAACGAAGAACGTGACGAAGATGATGGATTATGATGGTAATGATGATGATGAAAGTAAGTGATTTTTATTGTGTTGATGACAATCACGACGATGAACTTAATTGAAGTTGTTGGTATCATATCTTCTTCGTCATCATCATCATCATCATCATTATTATCATCATCATTATTACCACCACCATATCATCATCATCATAATTACCATCATCGTTATTACCATTACGACCACCACCACCATAGTCATTATCTTCATCATAATTATCATATATAACTAGTATTGTAGTGATATCGCTAAAAAATTTTTTTAATTTTTTTTCAAAACCTATAGACGTCTCACCCGACGATAATCCACCTGAGATCTTCCTATCATATCAATGGGACATACAACCCACTGCAAAAGAACTGTCCTCTTTACTCAAAGAGAAAGGGTTTAATTGTTGGCTCGACATTGGTCAAATGGGAGGTGGTGATGCCTTATATGCAGAAATAGACAAAGGAATCAGATCTGCTAAGGTAATAATAACGCACGGGTTTAATTGTTGATTTGCTGGCTGATTGATTGATTGATGGATGGGTTTGGTAATTGTTTGATGGTCTATTGATTGATTGATTGATTGATTGATTGATTGATTGATTGATTGATTGATTGATTGACTATATGAGTGATTGACTGATTGACTGCGTGATTGATTGATGGATTGATTGTTTTATTTTCTGATTGATTGATTGATTGATTGATTCTTTGATTGATTGATTATTTGATTGACTGATTGATTGACTGACTGATTGATTAATTGATTGATTATCATCTAATATAGGTGATCATATCATGTGTAACAGAAAAGTACTGCAAGTCAGAAAATTGTCAACGAGAAGCAACTTTAGCTGATTCCGTCAAAAAACCTATAATACCACTACTACTAGAGCCCATTCCCTGGCCACCAGAGGGCCAGCTCGGTCCAATCTTCGCCAAGCTTTTATACATTGACATGACACAAGGACACGAAGCGAAAATTGATGAATTACTTAAAAAGATTGAATGCTATACCTCGAAATAGATGTGATGAAATTATTAGGACAATTCTTATTCATTTTTAGATTCTGAATTTAGTTTTTACCAAGCTGTTTTAGTGTGCTCTTGTTTCAAAAAGGTTTGCACAGCGAACGGCGAATGGAGATTGCACTAACGAAAGGAATTGTGGTCACACATACAGCATATGCGTTTGTTTTACTAGATTGCAAAGCACAGCTTCACACATTATAAGTTATTTTCGTTTGAATATTATCGGCATTGTAAATTGACATTAATAATAATAATAATAATAATGATGATGATGATGATGATGATGATGATGATGATGATGATGATGATGATGATGATGATGATGATGATAATAATAATAACATTGTCTTGCTATACATGGTCATACCACAGGTAGCCCAAGCGTAGAGTCAGTACAAAATTGTAATTTTAACATAAATATGTCAATAAAATTTCCCTTTCTTACATGGATGTTTTTTGTGGTCTCTGATACGATAATGTCTGTGAAGAATTTTTGGAAAATTTGATCAATTGTACATCCCCTTGTTAATATTGTCAATATATTAACAAGGGGATGTACAATTGATCAAATTTTCCAAAAATTCTTCACAGACATTATCGTATCAGAGACCACAAAAAACATCCATGTAAAAAAGGGAATTTTTTTTTGACATATTTATGTTAAAATTACAATTCACCATACATTCCCTTGTACTGACTCTACGCTTGGGCTACCTGTGGTCATACATGCTGCTTATGAACTTTGAAATGAAGCAGCTACACATGACTCACCCCATTCATTACTGAAAATACATGAAATTTTTCGCTCGTTATACAATAAGTCTGCAAAATGAATAGCAGTGAACATGGAATAAGAACTATGAAATCTATGTTCACATTAACACTACAAGTGACACGGGATTTTGTTGTTTATTTGATTTCAGCAGTTGAAATTTCAATTTTTAACGGTATAATGAGCAGAGGTGAATATGGAATCAGTAAATCATAAAATCTGTGTTCAAAATTAATGTAGTGGGCTTTGCATCCGGTACTTTACGAGGAAAATTCCGGATGCAACGCAGTCAAAATAATTGCTAGTCTCGAGCATTTAAAGCGATTTAATGTGGTGTCACGTGACATTTCCTTCAGCGTAAATTTCGTTTTTGGAGGACAATATTGCAGTCCAAACGACCCAAGCTTACCCCCGAAGGTTGCATTAATGGTTTTATTATTCGAATATTCAATTCATTACTCATTTCAATAATATAATACGTTAAATATAACGAAATTATTATGAGGTTTTTTTCTGCAATTTGCCCAACTACACAAACATCAACGAATGAAGAAAAGCAAACTTCCATAAATGGCGGAAGATGACTTTTATAAGTTAACAAATATTTTCATATTTTAGCACTGTCATATAAAAGAACTATCATAAATATCACAATTAATAGGTATTCATGGGATGTTTCGTTGCTCTTTGCAAAAGTTTAATAAAGTTATTTCATTAAAATTAAAAAAAGGAAACATTTGTATAGAGTGCAAACAATATAACCGTGAAACGTAAAAACTAATTAGTCGAAAATTAGTAGAAATTAGTGAAAAATAGTCGAAGCGTGAATAGACTAAATTTAGTGTGCACGTGCAATCAGCCAAGTGTCCTAGCTAGCGCACAATACGCATTCTCGGTTCAGAATAGACTAATTTAGTGAAATTTAGCAAAATTAGTTTTTGTTAATGTTTCACGGTTATATTGTTTGCACTCTATTGTATGAAATTTTTTGTTGAGGGCTGTTTGGCCTCGTTTTTTTCTGATTCTTAAATTCTTCTTGTTTCTTGTAAATTTAATCTCTTTTTCTCCAACAGTTATTATTATATTCTTTTCCTTATATCAACAAGTTTATATATTATGATATTCTAGAACGATTAAAGGCTGATATTCTGTTTATTTGCTTGCCAAGGCGTCGTCCTTGACGACAGTCTAACAGTTTCATTTATTATGACTATACAGCTCGGAAAAGAGTAGGCGTTTTAGGACGCCTCACTGTGTAAACATTTACTGTACATGAACTTTAATTACAAATCATTAAAGGGGTACTTGGACGAAAATGGCTCGAAATTGTAAAATGGCAAATACTGGGTTTTAAGAGCTGAAACTTTGCTTTAATAATCTTCAATACCTAAATAATCATTGTGTAAAGTTTTATTTCGATAGTCCAAAGGAAAGTATTAAATATTTACGGTTATGTCATTTTTGATTATTGCGATATTGTGTGGGCTTGTTGAAACAATAAATTAGAATCTATGCAAAGGCGAGCCTCAAAAATTCAGTATCTTAGGTCTAAATCATAGTTAACTCTATATTAAATGGTCAAAATGTAGTAGATTTTCTCTAAACTCAGCAACTTAAGCTACAAAGCTTAATAGGACGGATGGATAGTCATGTCTCAGACTTAATAAATAAATGTTTAGGTAATATAAAGAAAGTTGTAATACCGTAAAAAATGTTGACTGAAGCTAAAGCTCGAAACATCAGTAAAGTAAAGTTAATTCAACATTCAACACTTGCTCTTCAAAAGAAGTGCTTATGCCTTGACAAAATGACAAAGGACAAAAAATTGATTCGGTACCTTAAATACATATATATATTTTACAATTTTGTTATTAGACAGAAGATAAGGTACAGGCCGCTACCTATACTAACCATTGCTGGCTAAACCAAGATAGATAGCTTACATAAGTAATTTTATATATATTATGGTCAATGGGTTTTTAGCCACATAATTAACTAGGGTTAATTAGAAGAATTAAGAATAAATTAAGAATATTGGGTTGGTAAGATACATCAGTCAGCATAGGTTCTTAGTATATCACTAATAAGTTTACCTTTAAAGTTTAACTTTTTTGTAGATTCACTTATTGTATTACAGATTTTGGCACCACAAAATATGCATGATATTTTGTGGTGTCAAAATCTGTAATACAGTGTTGTAACCATGATTTTGGCTAACTTGTAAAAAGTACTGATGAAAATTATTAGGTAAAACTTTTGAATCATAGTCGTACAGGGATCAGGGATTTTTAATTTAAGAAAACTTGTATTGGTATGCTCGTCAAAGCTGCTAAAAGTCATTGGGCGCAACGCCTTCTTGTGAAGAATAAGAAAATCTAGGTTGATTGAAAATTGATATGGGTGAGCCATGTAACAATGCCGTACCTGAGTGTTTACAACATGAGCGGCCGTGTTGTATCGGCAGATACAATCGCAACCCGAAGGCGCGCGATTGTATCACCGATACAACACGGACGCGAATGTTGTAAACTACTTAAAAAATGTCTAGGTTAGCTCTTTCATATTTTACCAAAACTTTCAAGATTAAAATAAATTTTGCCGTATAAAATTACCAGTTAAAACTTATGTAAATCAGGATATACAACACTAGTGTTGTATCAGATTTACAACACTCGTCATGGTCATGATTTCTTTTGAAAATGTCTCATTAATTATTCATGAGTTTTTTAAATTAAATATGGATAAATTAAACAATAGTATGAATTTACAAGAATATCTAGGCTGAAATTGTGTCTGGCTTTGCAAATTATGCCAAATAAATACAACGTTTCATTTTACTTGAAACAAATGATATATATGACACTTTCAATTTAAATGACAATCTAGCCTTAAACCTAATTATAATGTCATTACTAATCCTTTATTTATTGTATTTTAACCTATGCATATTGAGGGGGACGTACTGAGGGTTTGCGGTCATGCAGTTTCGCGTTATTTTTGGTGCGGTTTTGCGATTTCACAAATCTTACGGTTGCGGTTTTTAGCAAATTTTGGTGCGATTATGCGGTTTTTGTCGATTTTTTTGTGCGGTTTTGCGGTTTCTAACACTCCCTTACGTCACCCTTAAAACTCACCAACCTCGTCCTCTTTCAAACTGTTCTATTTATGCATGATTTCTATCCAGATAATTGACCTTTTTCTTTTAAATCCTATACTATAATCCACTATAACACTATAGATTGGCTTCTAAATCTTCGTAGGCTTTGCAAAAAGCAAGGACAAACTATGGGACCGGAAATTTAACATTAAATTTTCTAGTGCTAAAATCTTGAATGACCTGTTTTACCTGTTTTACCCTATTTAAAAACAGGTTTATCTATCCAATAACGTTATTTTTTTAGTTCAGTCAAGTAAGTAGCTAGTGAAACAATAAGACACCCACGTTTAATAACCCATATTCAGCGCACGCCAAGATGATAAGCTGCGTCTTCATATGTGTCCGTTTCGCAATAAGATTGAATACTGTGCAAATCAAAAGAACCACATAGCAACGGTTGCTTTGTTTTTACAGTCTTCAAACTTTCACACGTTCTTAATTTAAACTATTTAAAGAATTTAATAAAATTGTCCCATTTGAATACTGTTACAAACACCTTAAAATATCTGTGTCTGCTTTCAGTCAATTTCGTAACATATTTATTTTGAATTTTGTAGATTGTGCTATGTCATGATTGTCATATATACACGTACTTCAAAAATCGTTGTCGCAATCAGTCTAAGGTCCACACTCTGAAGCCTGCAAAGGATGTTGCTATATCTTCAATAAAAATGGACTTGTTGTCGATTTTTATAGCATATTTTGGTTGTACGTGTTTGTGTTATATGACCATTACAAGTTGTTGCAGTGGTAGACGATGAAATAAACATTTCTTTTATTGAACGAGTAATAAATCACAAATTATGCTCATATTACCGACATCCTTGGCAGGCTTTAGAGCGTGAAGTGATCATGAAGCGCTGCAGCCGTGACAACGACTATTGAAATAGTGTTAAGTATAGTGTTAAAGTTTTGGTACTAGAGAGTCAACTGTACATATAAACATTTTATGTCTTTTCATGTTAGGTAGATTGTAGCCATACGCGAAAAGTTATTAAAGTTCCGGCACCAAATATTTAAGCCTAATAAATTCTTGATTCGATGATTCGATGTGATATATACCTATTTGTAAGTGAAACTCATTTTTCTTTGAATTTGCCGATTAAACTAGGTCTACCTTCTTGCAGTAAGATATTATAAGACAGACAAGGATGTATGATGAATACACGCTGGATAAAATTCGAAAAAAGCATCCTCAAAAAGTGTTCATCAAAATCGGCCTAGAAACTTCCCAGGAGAAACGTCCAGCTGTGAGGAATTTAATATCTTAATAATAACTTATGGTTATTTTATGGTTAGTGAGTTTGATCAAAATAGCTGGACCTTTGTTATTCTATGGTCAGTCAGTTAAATCAAAGTCCAAGTTCATTACTGAATTAATTTGAATACTTAATATCTGGGTATAAATACAAGTGCATTTAGTCAGTTCATCAATCCAATTTTTGGAGGTTGAACAATCATCATGAAGCTGACACTTGTTCTGTTACTTGCTTTCGGCTTCGTTGCCTACGCCCTCGCTGCTCCTCGCTGGTCGATGGAGGGCCAATCTGAGCCATGGGAAACTGAAGAAGATGCCGAAGAATTCGAAGAACTGGCCCAAGGTAAATTGTGCCTTTCAGTCCTTGAAATGCTCTTACTTTTCTATTCTGCTCTTATTTTTGCTCTTGCTCTTACTTTAGCTCTTGCTCTTCCTCGTCGTTTTGCTCTTGATATTGCTGTTGCTGTTGCTTTTGTTCTTGTTCTTGCTCTTCGTTAAATTGTTGCTCCTGCTTAATTTTTATTCTTGTTCTTGCTCTTCGTTTTGCTCTTGCTCTTGTTCTTGTTCTTGCTCTGCTCTTGCTCATATTGTTACTGTTGCTTTTGTTCTTGTTCTTGCTCTTCGTTAAATTGTTGCTCCTGCTTTTTGTTCTTGTTCTTGTTCTTCGTTAAATTGTTGTTCCTGCTTAATTTTTATTCTTGTTCTTGCTCTTCGTTTTGCTCTTGCTCTTGTTCTTGCTCTGCTCTTGCTCATATTGTTACTGTTGCTTTTGTTCTTGTTCTTGCTCTTCGTTAAATTGTTGCTCCTGCTTTTTGTTCTTGTTCCTGCTCTTCGTTAAATTGTTGCTCCTGCGAATTTTTAGGAGTTTTTAAAAACAATTATAGAAATATTTTAATTAAGGAACAGAAGGAATTACACCATTTTATAGTTTTATAATTATTAGTTTTTATATTATGATTCTTGTATATATATAATTTTTTTTATTAATTCTAAGTTTATTCTAGGTTTTATATGTATATGTGTTTTATAATTTTAGATAGAGGGCCACTAGTTTATTTGTTTTTTAACTATTCCGTGTCACACTCTTTAAGTAAAGAGTTTATTATCATTATTATTATTATCATTATTATTATTATTTTCCAATCATGCAACTAAATAACAGTCGCGAGGGGTTAGTATGTAATTGGTTAGTATGTTAGCATTGTCTCAATGCGCTTTACAATTAACTATATATACGTATTAGGAAAACATTGCTGGAAGCAAAATCTGTATGTTGGTATCGTTATTTATTATTATATATTTATATTTATATATTTATTCTATTTGTTCTTTAGATGAAGCAGAATACGGAGAGCACCAAGACGGTCCAGGTAGAAAACACCACCCCAAACCAACTGGAGACCGCCGCCCCAAACCAACTGGAGACCGCCGCCCCAAACCAACTGGAGAACCCAGCGAAGACGGTCCAGGTAGAAAACACCACCCCAAACCAACTGGAGACCGCCGCCCCAAACCAACTGGAGAACCCAGCGAAGACGGTCCAGGTAGAAAACACCACCCCAAACCAACTGGAGACCGCCGCCCCAAACCAACTGGAGAACCCAGCGAAGACGGTCCAGGTAGAAAACACCACCCCAAACCAACTGGAGACCGCCGCCCCAAACCAACTGGAGACCGCCGCCCCAAACCAACTGGAGAACCCAGCGAAGACGGTCCACGTAGAAAACACCACCCCAAACCAACTGGAGACCGCCGCCCCAAACCAACTGGAGAACCCAGCGAAGACGGTCCACGTAGAAAACACCACCCCAAACCAACTGGAGACCGCCGCCCCAAACCAACTGGAGAACCCAGCGAAGACGGTCCAGGTAGAAAACACCACCCCAAACCAACTGGAGACCGCCGCCCCAAACCAACTGGAGACCGCCGCCCCAAACCAACTGGAGAACCCAGCGAAGACGGTCCACGTAGAAAACACCACCCCAAACCAACTGGAGACCGCCGCCCCAAACCAACTGGAGACCGCCGCCCCAAACCAACTGGAGAACCCAGCGAAGACGGTCCACGTAGAAAACACCACCCCAAACCAACTGGAGACCGCCGCCCCAAACCAACTGGAGACCGCCGCCCCAAACCAACTGGAGAACCCAGCGAAGACGGTCCACGTAGAAAACACCACCCCAAACCAACTGGAGACCGCCGCCCCAAACCAACTGGAGACCGCCGCCCCAAACCAACTGGAGAACACCGCCCCAAACCAAAACCCCAAACCGATGCTGAGGATTTCGATGACGAAATCGAAGATCTTAGTAATTACTATTAGTAGTATGAATGAAGCCTCCATATAACTTCATTTATGGGGGAAAAGATTAGTCAAATATTTTAACCAACCGTTTCAACTTGTCAAATGTACTCTCTTTATTGGTATTAAAAGTTATTAAATGAAAATACAGTTGATGTTTTTCTTTCTTCAAGAACTAGAGCTGTATTCATTAACCCGTGAAACAAAGTGTATTAATTAAAGTATGATAGTCAAATAACAACAAAAGAACAACACAATGGAATTAAGGTACATTAAAGAGTAATACACTAAAGAGTGTTTCACGGGTTAGTGAAATACCCTGAATATTAACGATACTGTCTGACTTGTACGCTTTAATTCAGTTAAGAATTTATGAACAATATTGTAATGTGTATAGTAATTCCAGAAATTATCTGAGCCCTCGCACATACCTGTCGCCATTGCGGTCGCGGAACCATCCATAACTTATTATTATATACTATTCTTGTATCGTTTATTTAAACTTTTCTTGGTTTATATAGTATTGCGGAAATGTTCATTTCTAGGCAATATTCAGTTTTGTTACCGATTACAACAGTGTTAACTTATAAACGGGTATATAAGGCCTTCACGATCTCACAATTTTGCGAAATTATCCATTTCTGGCACTTTTTGGCTAGTTGGTTTACTTTTTCGAGTCCTATTTTACTTAGCTCAGTTACTAGTTGTTTTTGGTAGCCTGATAGGAAGTCTAGGACGACGTTTACTTGCACTATGTTATAGTTAGGATAGAGTCTCTTTAATCCTGTATACATTTCTGTTTTACGGTTCCTTCGATGATCAGCCACGTCTTGGTCTTCTTGTCCATTACTGTAATGTCTGGTTTGTTTGCACCATTTTGGGGGGCAATGTCTAGATGTATTGGGATGTTCCACAGTATTTTGGCTTCGTCGTTTTCTATGCTGCTTTTTGGGAGTGATTGTTTGTGCCAAGGTGTGCTGTCGTCCTGTTCTGTATTGCATTTTAAATATTTCGTCATATATATTGCTAAAAAACGTACAAATGCATAGCTTGGGCTACCTGTGATAACACACGATAAATGGCGTCGCCTTTGTTTTTGAAGTAATGTTTAAAGTCCGACAATGAGGACTGGACGGGATTTCAAGTCCGCGCAATTAGTTCCAGTCCGAGGCGCAGCCGAGGACTGGAACTAATTGCAAGGACTTGAAATCACGTCCGCGGTCCGAATTGGAGGACCTTGAACGACTTCTCAAACTCAATAATTATTTGGGAGGAATCTTCGTCTATAGATATTAAGCCATTTTATTATAATGAAACTATTATCTGATAGTTATGCATGCATTGATAATTTCTATAACAGTTTAAAACATTCCGTTCTGGTCAACGAATTAGCTTGTGGCTTAATGGTAAGCAATAGGAATTAGTAAGTTAGTGGTTAGAAGTTCGAGTCTCGGTACTGGTTACCATGAAAATATTTCAAGAGTCTTTTAATACTTTAAAAAGTAAAGTTAAATAAGGAACTATGTTTTTTCTGGGCTAATATTTGTGTCACTATATAAAGCGTTAACAAAGTATATTAAATAATTTCCAAGTACGGCGGACTTGAAATGATTTCAAAGTACTTTGGAGCGGACTTTGAAATGATTTCAAAGTACTTTGGAGCGGACCTTCCCGGGGTTTCAAAGTTCATCATGTGATCTAATTCGAGACACCTGGTTGGCTGATTACCTCATGAATTATTAATAAGTTTGAGAAGAAGTTTTAACAGACATTTTATCACAATTAAGAATAGTTTTCAAGCCAGAACAGAAAGACGCATTGAAACAACTTGTTTTCGGGGAAGATCTGTTCGCCGTCCTGCCAACAGGGTTTGGAAAGAGCTTCAACTCTTTAATAGTACTAGTGCTGCCGAAAGACTTAGCAAAGAAAAGTGCTGCGCTTTAATAAAAGAGGCAGATCACTTTGGAATCAAGACTCAAGATCGATAGCAGAAAGTGAGCTAAGCGAGAAAGGACTTGCAGCGGTTGTGCTTCTATTTGGTTCAGCCGAGGGAGTTTTGAGCGATAACTTTCTATCTTGTCCTAAAGACCGCGAAAGCTTTCGCCGTTCCTTGAAAGCCGTGATTGTGGACGAATCACACACTACAGAAACAAACTCAATGAACTACCTGTTTATTAGTTATTCTTTATAAATACTATCAACTGTTTGTTAAAGATCAGAATGTTATTTACAATTTTCGTTTGGATTCAAGATTTTTATAACGGCTATCAATAAGAGTATCCGATATCTGTTTGCTTTTTAAAAAAAAGATAGACGAGCGCCGAGCAAACAGCGGCGCGCCCAGCTGTGAAAGGTCATAGGGGCGTTTTTCAGAATCCCGGGGTTTGTTTGCAAGCGTTTCCTCCGCTCTTCTCCCCTCCCTCGTTTTTTTGTACTCGTCTTAGTTTTCGCGCGGCCATATCGGTAACACAGCTATCCCAAAACAACCAAAAAATAACTTTCTCCCGTTCCCCCCAAAAGAAACGCTCCCTACGCAGGCTACCGCAGGTAGTTTTACATCCACAGCTAATCAGCTCCTGCAACACCCCACCATCACGCTCCAATCCCCAATCTGACGGACATGGAATGGCAGGTTGCGCTAGGAGACTTAGTCTGTCCCCATGCATACATAGCCTGTGTTACAGCCGGAATTTTTGTCTCGAAATTCCGCCTGTGAATCAGAGCAACGAACCGTGTTCTGGCCCCCAGCTAACTACATGATTATAGCATCATCGAAAGCCAATCAGCATCTAGTATATATAATCGTGTAGTTCGCTGGGGGCCAGAACACGGTTCGTTGCTCTGATTCACAGACGGACTTTCGAGAGAAAAATTCCGGCTGTAACACAGGCTAATGCATACATAGCTTCCTTGTAAAACTGCCTGCGAGTGGTTAGGGTTAGGGTAAAACTACCAAATAATGGGAAAAAATAGGGAAATATATCTTTTAGCAAAACAAAACAAAACCAACAATTGAAATTGTGCAAAACGAAAAATGAAAGACAACAACAACAATATTTATAGGTTTTAGTGATAGAAAAAGAAACAGAGCCGAACATTTCAGCTTGAATAGAGCTTGAATAAAACCTTTCGACAAACAACCAGAACTAAAGACGCTTTTCATAAAACAATATTTACCTGACTAGTTCTTCAAAAATCTCATGTCTATTGCCTAACTGATTTATTAGTTGTTGCTTTTGAGCGTCGGCTACCTCTCCTGCCAAAGCTGGTAAAGAAAACTGACTTTGAATCCCATCTATATCGAGGTTTGGTTCTTTGCCGCCATCTTGTGCTTTCAGACCTTTCAGGCCAGAGGAGGGAAGAAATTTTGATGAATCGAGATGTATTATCCGTGTTAGTTTCGGAGGACTTTGGATAGTTACATCAGAAGGATAGTTTTCCCATTCCATTGAAGTAATCTTTAGGTAAAAGCTTCAAGGTAGATTGTATGCATTTCTGAGAAAAATCTTTGTCTTTTTGAAAGTCTTTGAAATGACTACGGATGACCTTTCTTCGGTTTCCCGCCTAAACTACAATTTGGCGCGCGCGCGCACGCCGCGGGAAAGATGAAATTATTAAAATAAAGATAAGAAGGTAAATGAATGAATAAAAGAATGAAATGCTGGAAAAAATAGATGAATTAATATATAAAAATATACGAACAAATGAATAAATGAATATTTAATAATATATATTTTCACCTTGAACAAAAAAAAATTAACTAAAAATATTAAACATCTCATGACCTATATTTAACAAAATTGAAATGAACTAACAATACTTAAAAAAGCACACACTTTACAAGCGGTACATCAACTTAGATTTCTATGTTATCAATTCTATTCTATAAATGCTTAACGCAAATCTTCCTTCAAAAACATTCAAAATAAGTTGCTAAAAATTTAATTAACCAAAAATGCTAAATACTAAGTATACGATTCAATATTATAAAATGGTTCGTTACATCCTTCCTTGGCAAATTTATTCCTCCTAAAATTGAGGTAAATAGCCAAGGATTCCCCGAGCTATGGGAGCCAATCAGAGCGCGCACATTCTGCTATTCACTGAATGTATACGACCGCAAAGAATTGTGGTTATACAACAAATGAAGAAGCACAAATAATCAATATCAAAGACCACAGTTCCTTTCGGTCGTGCAATTGAGTACGTCATTCACTATTTTTGAACTGAAATGGTGTATACTAATTTCAAAAAGGTTGTCGTAAAGAAATGCAAAATGGCTATAATTGCACGACCTAAAGGAACTTTGGGTCTTTAATATTATTCATAAATAGCTCTTGGTGACCGAAAACAATGTCAATTTACAATGCCGATAATATTCAAACGAAAATAACTTATAATGTGTGAAGCTGTGCTTTGCAATCTATTAAAACAAACGCATATGCTGTATTCATGGCCACAATTCCTTTCGTTAGTGCAATCTCCATTCGCCGTTCGCTGCGCAAACCTTTTTGAAAGAAGAGCACACTAAAACAGCTTGGCAAAAACTAAATTCAGAATCTACCAATGAATTAAAAATTTCCTAATAATTTCATCACATTTTTTTCGAGGTATAGCATTCAATCTTTCTAAGTAATTCATCAAGTTTCGCTTCGTGTCCTTGTGTCATGTCAATGTATAAAAGCTTGGCGAAGATTGGACCAAGCTGGCCCTCTGGCGGCCAGGGAATGGGCTCTAGTAGGAGTGGTATTATAGGTTTTTTGACGGAATCAGCTAAAGTTGCTTCTCGTTGACAATTTTCTGACTTGCAGTACTTTTCTGTTACACATGATATGATGACCTATATTAGATGATAATCAACCAATTAATCAATCAATCAGTCAATCAATCAATCACAAAAAATAAAACAATAAATCCATGCATCAATCAAGTCAGGTATTAAACAGTAAATCACTCAGTTAATCAATCAATCAGTCAATCAATCAGTCAATCAGTCAATCAATCAGTCAATCAATCAATTCAGTTAGTCAGTCACCATTTAGCCAAGTAACAAATGAATGAAACAATAAAAACAGTCAATCTATTATAATCAATCAATCAATCAATCAATAGGCCATCAAACAATTACCAAATCCATCCATCAATCAATCAGCCAACCAGCAAATCAACAATTAAACCTGTCGTTATTATTACCTTAGCAGATCTGATTCCTTTGTCTAATTGTGCATATAAGGAATCACCACCTCCCATTTGACCAATGTCGAGCCAACAATTAAACCCTTTCTCTTTGAGTAAAGAGGACAGTTCTATTACAGTGGGTTGTATGTCCCATTGATATGATAGGAAGATCTCAGGTGGATTATCGTCGGGTGAGACGTCTATAGGTTTTGAAAAAATGAAAAGATAATAATAAGCCATATAAGCAATATCACTACAATACTGGTTATATATGATCACGATGATGAAGATAACGACTATGGTGGTGGTGGTGGTCGTAATGGCAATAACGAGGATGATAATGACGAAGAAGATATGATACCAACAACTTCAATTAAGTTCATCGTCGTAATTGTCATCAACACAATAAAAATCACTTACTTTCATCATAACCATCACCATCATAATCCATCATCTTCATTACGTTCTTCGTTAGCATCATCGTTACCATCAACATCATGATAAATATCATCATCATCATAATCCACTATATTTATCACATTCTTCGTTCCATCATCGTTACCATCATCAATATCATCATCATCATCAGTACCATTAACATCATCATTATCATCATCATCATCGTTACCATCAACATCATGATCAATATCATCATCATCGTTACCATCAACATCATGATCAATATCATCATCATCGGTACCATTAACATCATCATTATCATCATCATCATCGTTACCATCAACATCATGATCAATATCATCATCATCTGTACCATTAACATCATCATTATCATCATCATCATCGTTACCATCAACATCATGATCAATATCATCATCATCAGTACCATTATCATCATCATCATCATCATCATCACCATCATCGTTACCATTAACATCATCATCATCATCACCATCATCGTTACCATTAACATCATCATCATCATCACCATCATCGTTACCATTAACATCAATATCATTATCATCGGTACCATTAACATCATCATCATCATCACCATCATCGTTACCATTAACATCATCATCATCATCATCATCATCGTTACCATCAACATCATGATCAATATCATCATCATCGTTACCATCAACATCATGATCAATATCATCATCATCGTTACCATCAACATCATGATCAATATCATCATCATCGTTACCATCAACATCATGATCAATATCATCATCATCGTTACCATCAACATCATGATCAATATCATCATCATCGTTACCATCAACATCATGATCAATATCATCATCATCGTTACCATCAACATCATGATCAATATCATCATCATCGGTACCATTAACATCATGATCAATATCATCATCATCGGTACCATTAACATCATCATTATCATCACCATCATCGTTACCATCAACATCATGATCAATATCATCATCATCGTTACCATCAACATCATGATCAATATCATCATCATCGTTACCATCAACATCATGATCAATATCATCATCATCGGTACCATTAACATCATCATTATCATCATCATCATCGTTACTATCATCATCATCATCATCTACCTGGAGTTCCTGGCCTAACAGCACTGCCAAGATATCCACAGTATTTCAACGCTAGATCAGACAACTGCGCGGCAGGATGCGTTAACGCTACATTAAGAGCTTCATAATTAGCAGACGATCCTTTAATTTCTGTCCATCTCTTTAGAACAGCATAGCAGCGCTCGTAAAGCTGGTCCTCATCAGTTTCGATTTCATCCAAATCTGCTTCGCTCAGGCCAAGTCCTCGACCAACTACTTTCCACTTTTCTCCTATGTCACACGCTAGGCACATGAGTTTGTCTGTTGGGATTGAGCCTTCGGCGGGCTGTGAAAAAAGGACGTTTAAACGTTCATGTACTTTAAAATTACAAACAATCATTCTGAGAAAAACACATTAGAAACTATGTACAATTATTTTAGTCAGTGTTTTTGAAACCTTTTCAATTTTTCAAGCAAGGAATTCGAGATTAGTCCACGTTAAGTCCACGAGCAGATGGAATCTCGCGAAGAACGAGTTATGCACGGTTTGAGTTGTACGTGGTTTGACTTTAGTCTGCTTCGAGTATCGCTCACTTCGAGTTATGCACGGTTTGAGTTGTACGTGGTTTGACTTTAGTCTGCTTCGAGTATCGCGCACTTCGAGTTATGCACGGTTTGAGTTGCGCATGGTTTGAGTTGATGCGTGGTTCGACTGAGTCGTGCGTGATTCGTGTCGCACGTGATTGTAGTCGCGCGTGGTTCGAGTCGCGCGTGGTTAACAACTGAATGGTACATACCTTTGGTGTGGCATACCAAACTTCAAGGTTCTGTACTTCAGGGCGCGAATCTTTACCAAAGTTCTTCGTGCAAACAAGAATTTGTTGGTGGCTCACCTCCAATAGATGTATACAATCATCGTTACTGCATCCAACTACCCGGTGTTTCGCGCACAGTTTAGGCGATTGACAGCATGACGGACACAGCACAGTGAACTGATACCTCAACGATCGATACCAATTGCATTCGACAGAAATAGCTCTTAGCGTCGACTCGATAAAACGTCGAACCGACACTGCTGGTTGATAAAGGCACGACGTACTTTCTTGTAGACTCCGCAGAACTACCTTGATGAAACGTTTTCGGCAGATTAGAATCAGTTCGTAATCCGACGACTTTCCGATGATGAAACGAGAAACGTTTCGGTAAAGATTCGGCTCATGTTGGCTTCCGTCCACAGACTTCGAACACCATCCGATAAACTTTGAGATAAAGTACGAGTACAGCCCATGTGGGACGAACCCGTCGACAAAATGCACGTACAGTGCGCATGGTCCAACGGAGGAGGGCTGTATGTCGACTAACTCCTCTGGTGATGATCTGAGTTGCGCTGGAACGAAGTAGCGGGCGTTGGCACCTTTCTCAAAGCGAGCGATTAGCCCATAATGCTCCATCATGCAAAGAAGATCTTCTTTACTCTGACCACTATCAAGAAGCTCGCCAAACACGTGCTCTACGAGCTCCATGCGAAGGATTCCACTTTCCTCCAGGTCGTTCCAACATTCCTCGAACATGGGATTCTGGGAACGATACATCATATGATTATAATAATGATGTCCTTTTGGTGATAGCGATGATGATAATAAGCATAATGACGACATAATGTATTATCGAGAAATGATGATGATGATGTTGAAGGTGTTGATGATGGCCACAAAAAACATGAAAATGAGATTGATGAAAATGATGATGATAATGATGATGATGATGATGACAATAATGTTCTTATGACGATAACGATGATGACAAAATGCATAAAGATGACAGACAGTATCACATCTACTCATTCAATGCATAATTACACAAAATGTTACAGTGTTATGGCGCTGTTGTGAAATGTGTCCAGCAACTTGTCTCCATGTCTGCAATACCGTCGCAACACAATTTAAGTTGCAGAAGAATTGCTCAGTGTACCAGAGGTTGTCTCGTAACTATTTTGCAGACAACTTTATTAAGGAGATTCCGTAGTAATAGATTTTGACATAACTTTTTATTGAAACTTTGTACAGTTATACTTTAAGACATGGGCATTTCAAAAATAAAATAAAAAAGGGGGGTCACCGTGTTGGTTTTGGCACTAGATCACGTCAAAGTTACTCATTTCGACGGCGCGCGGGAGTAATATTTCGATGTATAAAATGAGAATAAAAGGCGATTAAATGGTACTCTTTTTTGATATTAGGATTGAAATATCAGGTTTTATTTCATCTTAGCACCCCAAATCTTCATTCACACACAAAACGTGGATAGAAAAGTGAACCTGTTAAAAGATAATAGCGATAAAGCAATACTCGAAGTTACTCGAGCGTATCGTTCGCGAACACCTGGGTAGCACAATATTACCACAATTCTTGAAATATCTCGAAATCTGGACATAGATTTTTATTCAAACTCAGATATGTATTTGAAAACGTGGATATCTTTAATTCAATAAAATAAAAAAGATAGGTCACCGTATTCGTTTTGGCGCTATGGCACTTTGAATGTACGAATTGTGATCTTTTAGTAATACCGACATAGCGCGCGCAAGGTGCGCGAGCTGTAGCGCGCGCTCTCGCTGGTCAAAATTGTGCGCAGTAGAGCGTGCGCAATGCAAAACTACGGAATCTCCTTAAGTTCTACTTTTCGTTGCTGCAACGGAACTCAGCTACTTGCAAAGCCATTGCCAGTGTGTCGGAACAGCATTGTGAGACAAGCTACTGTAAAATACACAATGTAACATCGCCTTAAGACCGCTACTTTACCTGGTCGTCGTACGGTCTAACGGTAATCAACTTCCTAAAGAGATCGATAAGCCACTGTGCTTGCAAAACCACCGTGTCACCGTGTTTAATGATGACACCAAGGTCGTTATAGTAGTCTAACATAGCATGGATTTCATCGTTTTCTTCTATGAAGCACACTTCCTGGACAATCTTTTCCAGATCTGGTAGAAGAAGGTGATAGGTCTTCTTTTCTACCAAAGCTTTGATCACCTTGAACGTTAAAAGATTCAATTATTTACTTGAAGTGAAATACACTCTGGCAAATACATGCAATACAAAGTATCACCATACCATAGACATCACCATCATAAAATCATCATCATCATTATCACCATCACCACCATGATTATCATTATCATCATCAGAATCATCACCACCATCCAATCACCACCATGATTATCATTATCATCACCACCATCCCATCCCATCACATCACCATTATCACCATCAATATGATCCCCATCCCCATCACCACCATCACCACCATGATTATCATTATGATCACCATCATCCCATCACATCACCACTATCACCATCATTATGATCACCATCACCACCATGATTATCATTATAATCACCATCATTATGATCACTACCATCACATCACCATCACCATTATCATCACCATCACTATCATCACCATCACCATTACCACAATCGCCACCATGAGTATCATTATCATCATCACCACCACCATCACCATCATTTATCTTCATCATATGCTCCCTATTACCACATAAACACCATCACCATCATTATCATCATCCCATCACATCACCACTATCATCATCATTACCATCACCACCATCACCTATCTTCATCATATGCTCACTATTACCACATAAACACCATCACCATCATTATCATCACCACCATCCAATCACATCACCCTATCGTCATCATTATCATCATTTATCTTCATCATATGCTCACTATTACCGCATAAACACCTATAATTTCCTACCTTCTCAAAGATCAGCCATCTTACAGGAATATGCTCACCCATATACGGCTCCATCTCCAAAACTTCAATGATCTTCCCTTGCAATCGCTGAATTCCTTGATCAGCCGATGACAGGGTATTATTCACAGTGAAAAAAGGCTTCACCAAATGTTGCTGAAAACTCTTTCCAGACATGCTCTTCTTAATGAGCACTTCCATTTTCTTAGCGTCTTCAAACGGACAGTCTGCGTTGGTACCAACCACGATAACCGGCGGTCGCGAATACGGGACATTTCCAGTAATTTTCCTGGAATCAGTATTCTCTTGGTCCTCTTCCCGGTCGTTTACTGGTTGAATGCTATGTATGGAAGCTAACCAAGAGAGAATTGATTCAAGATTCGTCTGTTTATCCGCATTTTCCAGTAGAATATCAAAGGTCCCTTGCCTCACGCATGGCTCTGCCTCAGAGTTAAGATCTTTGCTAAGGTTGTAGACCATCAAATAGAGCGCCCTAGGGGACAAAAACACAGGGTGCGAGGCGTAGTACAAATGTTGCCCCGCAAAGTCCCATATACTGACGATGGTCTGTGACTTCGTGGGAGATTCATCGAGGCTCAATCCTTGCAAGTAATGCACAACTTTTTCTGTAACGTCTTCTGGGATCGACTCTTTGGTATTGTCGAGGCTATCGTTTAGAGGTTCTTCTGTGTCTGGTTGGATTTGGGAATCTGGTTCTGATGGACTGTTGTTATTGTTTTCGTTGCTATCGGTATCACCTTGGGATGATTCCTATGATTGAATGAATGAATGAATGAATGAATGAATGAATGAATGAATGAATGAATAAATGAATAGATGGATGAATGAATGAATGAACGAATGAACGAATGAACAAATGAATGGATGAATTAATGAATGAATGAATGGATGAATTATGAATAAATGAATGAATGAATGAATGAATGGATGAATTATGAATAAATGAATGAGTGAATGAATGAATGGATGAATTATGAATAAATGAATGCATGAATTATGAATAAATGAATGAGTGAATGAATGAATGGATGAATTATGAATAAATGAATGAACGAACGAACGAATGAATGAATGAATGGATGAATGAATGAATGGATGGATGGATGAATAACGATGGTGGATGCTGATAAAAATGTTGATGATTATAACTACCTGAACAGTGATCGCCTCTTCCCCCTTTTCTCCATCCTCCACATCCTCCTTCTTTTCTTGCTCGTCCTCCTGTTCTTCCTCCTCTTCAACCTGTTTAAGATCATCAGCGATCAACCTTGCAATATTGTCTGCAAAGTCCGTCTGAGTGCAGTCAGTTGTTCTCTGCCAATTCTTGACATTATCAACATCAATGCTGCAACATGAGGGATCAACTTCGACTCCCACTGTGCTCTCTTCACCAGGGTTGAACGGTAGTCCAAGGAGCGACTTCTTCAGGCTTGTTTTACCTGCTCGTTCTTGTCCCACAAGCATGATACGACCTCGATTTACCTCAACCTTGCCGTGCTTTAATGCCCTGTGGTATGCGAATTCTGCTAGAGGCCCTCGTCCTTTTATCTCGGCGGGAACTAAGGTAAAAAAAAAATACAAATTGACATATTTGTACAACAGGCAAACGTGCATGCTGTGTGCCCTCATAAAGCAAAAGTTCATAACCTTTTGGCGATTTCTTATAGTTATTTCGTAAGGAGGGATAAAAATACTGTTTTACTATCCCTTACAATACACTGTAAAAAATTACTCGATTCTGATTGGACGAGAAGAGTACAATTAAATTGTAAATTGTACTCTGCAGAGTATCAATTAGATTTTCAGTATATTATAAATAAAAAATCGCACGATTTTTTCGTACAATTTGTAATTGAATGATGTTTTGAAATTGATCAAATTGGACTCGCCTAAAAGGCTCGTCCAATTTTGAAAACTTTCAAAACATTACTCGTACCTATTAATTACGAATTGTACTCAAGCTCGTGCGATTTCCTATACAAGTAGGACAGGAAACCCTTCGTCGAAGTAGAAATAGTTACCTTGAGTATCCTCTTCACAGGCAGCGTCAGCAAGTATTTCTGTCATGAAAAAAATTATAAATATTTTAGTCACATATTACTGAATGGTGATGATGATAATAATGATGGCGGTGCATATGATCAAGGTGGTAAGGAGATAATTGAGGAGGAGGAGGAGAAGAAAAAGGAGAAAAAGGAAGTAGGAAGAGGAGGAGAAAGAGGGGGAGAAAGAGGAGGACAAATGGGAGGACAAAGGGGAGGAGAAAGAGGAGGACAAAGGGGAGGAGAAAGAGGAGGACAAAGGGGAGGACAAAGAGGAAGACAAAGAGGAAGACAAAGGGGAGGACGAAGAGGAGGACAAAGAGGAAGACAAAGGGGAGGACGAAGAGGAGGACAAAGGGGAGGACAAAGGGGAGGACAAAGGGGAGATCAAAGAGGAAGACAAAGGGGAGGAGAAAGGGGAGGACAAAGGGGAGGACAAAGAGGACAAAGGGGAGGAGAAAGGGGGAGGACAATGGGGAGGACAAAGGGGAGGAGAAAGGGAGGAGAAAGGGGAGGAGAAAGAGGAGGAGAAAGAGGAGGAGAAAGAGGAGGAGAAAGAGGAGGAGAAAGAGGAGGAGAAAGAGGAGGGGAAACAATGGTATATGGATCTCTAGTATGTACGCTATCCCTTAGGGTCACCTATTCATGTAAATTTGCCATTAACAACTTAAAATGCCTCACCTGCGTTGCTGACAATTGGAACTGCTAAGTTTCCATTGAACAGTCCTATTTTGCCGTCCTCTTTTTCTCCCAGCCAGAAATTATCTGAAGGTTCATGGAACTTACTGGAATTGTAATGTCAAAACAGTTAACATTCACATTATTACAGAAGTAGTACCAAACATGCAAATCATGAAATAAACTACAAATTGTTACAGCTGTTATTAGCATGTTATACAGTAAACACCCGCAGTTAAGAACCTTTATTTTTTTAAAGTCTGGCAAAAACGGTTCTTGTATAAAGGGGTAGTTGTTGGTAATTTAGGCAAAACAGGTTCTTAATTAGGTTCTTAAATGGGGATATGTTATTATTTCTTATTATAAAAATAATAAATAAGCTTGGTTTGGACTAACATTTACATATAACTGTGACTTTAAACAAATAAATAAACATTCAACTAACAAATTAATTCACAACAGTATATTATATTATTCAAAAACTCATTAATAATTCATGAGAAATTGACAAAAGAAATCGTAACCGTGACGAGTGTTTTAACTGAAGATATAGATTCATCCTAATTTACATAAACTTTAACCTGAATTTTCTCTAATAAACTTTTATAAATCCTTGATTTTTTTACAAAAACAAAAAAATATAGGTTGAAGTTTTTGAAGCCGTTTAATAAACTCGCAGATCGTGTTTTATCAGGTTTAAATTAAACCACTTGGCTTCGCCGCGTGGTTTTAAATCCTGATAAAACGCTCCTGCTCGTTTATTAAACATTACTTAATTTTTCCAATTAACTGTGTCAAGTAACTTCTGGGTTGTTTATCCTGTAATTTGGCTGTAACCCACATATAAGAACCTGCTTGATCCTGTTAATTTGGCTAAACAGGTTCTTATATTAAGGGGTATTAAAATGGCAAATTTCTGCCAAGAGGTTCTTAATCCACTAGGTTCTTAACTGCGGGTGTTTACTGTAGCTGTGATATATTATAATACATTTTATCCATTAAACATGCTGTGTTTTACCTAGTCAAGAATTTGTTTATAACAAGAATAGTTTCATTCTTGTTGAGTGATATTTCTCCAGGACGCTCAGCTTTGAAGCTACTCTCCATTTTAAACATAGGTGGGAAATCCTGAAACAGGCAATATAAACAATTTGTAAAAATTAATTTAACTTAATAATAATAATAATAATAATAATAATAATAATAATAATAATAATAATAATAATAATAATAATAATAATAATAATAATAATAATAATAATAATAATAAAAATAATAATAATACACGGATAGAAAAATAACAGCAAGAAGACCTGATATCATAGTTATCAACAAAACAGAAAAGAAGGTCCAACTAATTGATATTGCTGTACCAGCGGACCACAGGGTTAATGAGAAAGAAAAGGAGAAGATCAACAAGTACCAAGTACCAAGAACTAAGAATAGAGTTAGAAAGGCTTTGGAAAAAGAAAACAATGACAATACCAATTGTTATAGGTTTGTTAGGGGCCATTCAAAGCAATTCAAAAACCACTTCAATGAATAGACTAGATTTAGAAAAGATCAAAAAGATTCAGAAATCTGTACTTCTAGGGACAGCTCACATATTAAGAAAAGTGCTTCAGCTCTCAGGATTGGGTTAGATCTTGGGCTGTAATAAGCTACCAGCAACATTTATTGTAAACGATTGTTTGTGAAATAAAGGAAATAATAATAATAATAATAATAATAATAATAATAATAATAATAATAATAATAATAATAATAATAATAATAATATTTTTTTTTTTAAATAATAATAATAATAATATTTAATAATAATAATAATAATAATAATAATTTTATTTCACAATAATATAAAACTATCTAAAAAATTTACAATTTTGATTATATATAAATATACAAATTACAATGCATTCAATTTATAAAAAGGATCATCTAAGAATGTTTAACTAAATATATACACTATTACAAATCTAATTGTGATCAAACTAATACAAACAAATAATACAGATAATAATAATAATAATAATAATAATAATAATAATAATAATAATAATAATAATAATAATAATAATAATAATAATAATAATAATAATAATAATAATATAATTCTTAGCGTGCCACATACATGTTGTGATGTCTTGAGTTTCATTTTGAACGAATCGATGAACTACTCGCTTATACCTAGCGGTAGTTTGTTCAACAATGTCTGAGCACATTCCGAAAAATGCTCAATCACCATAGTTTTTAGTTCTATACTTAGGTCTTGCAGTAAGCATAGGTTATCATTAGCGTTCGATCGTAGAACTTTGTTTGGTTTGAACTAATGACTGACCCACAACAAGGTAAGCCGTAAAGGTAAATGTTTTATGATAAATAATCTGTTAATTAAATGAGTCGTACAAACACATATACTAACTTTATTTCTCAAAACTTCAAAGAATTCCTCAAAGGTTGGGATATAAGTGTCTCTAGATCTTTTCGGCATACATCGTTTCAGCAAGGGAAACAAAACTTGTGGACACAAATGACTGAAATGCTGTTTTTTCTACATATAGATAGATCAAATAAATGAAACAATATTAGATGAATGAATGGATGAGTAAATGGATGAGTGAATGGATGGATGAATGAGTGAATGGATGGATGGATGAATGAATGAATGAATGAATGAATGGATGGATGGATGGATGGATGACTAAATGGATGAAACATCAAATAAAGAAAAAATAATATCTCTGTCATTAGAACTTTACTTATCATTGACACATAACTCATATATTAGTCAAGAATAACTACACAGTAGCAATATACAGTATATCTTATCAGATAATACATAGCTATTATCTAGCTCTTATATATCTAACTAATATAGTTATATCTAACTCACTGATTTTTTGCTATATGCTATCTCAGAAGGGCGCTTTCTTTCAAGCAGAAAAAATATCCTCTCTACAAAATCAGCAAACCATGCAATCATTCCCTTTGTGCCTTTGATAGAAGGATTAAATCCAAACTTAAGCAGTGACTCGACACCAGCATGTTTTGACCTGAAATCAACAAATCAAATTGCACAAAAATGGTACATGAACCTTTTTCATAATGACCTCCAACTAATCATCATTTTTGGTCACTTTTGACCATTTGCATGGGCTATAATCCATCAAAAACCGTCATTTTTAGTCATTTTTGACCATTTTGCATGGGATATAATCCACCAACAATCGTCAATTTTAGTCATTTTTGACCATTTTGCATGGGCTATTATTCATCAAAAATCGTCATTTTTATCATTTTTATTCAAAATAATGTCCAACGTTTTATTTGCTACTTAAATAAGAAAAAAAAATCATTTATACATGAGATATATATACTTTTTTTAGGTATTTATACTTACTTTTGGGAAAATGGATCTTTGTTAACACACCCTCCAAATCCTCCCAATTTGATCTGTTTATTGTGACATAAAAACAATAAGAGCAAGATTTAAAACTATACTAATGGTCATCATCAATAATGGTGATGATGTTGATGATGATGACAATGATGGTGATGATGATAATGATGATGATGAGAAATACAGTGAATCTAGAGTTTAATACTGTACAGTCTAGCCTAATTGACTTCAAAGAAGATCTATAATTATGATGCTGATGATAAAAACTATAATAATGATACAATTGTTGCATAATTATGGTAACAGTAAATAACATTAATTATACCAGTACTTATAATATATTAATCATATCATCATGGTAACAATGAAAATTGATCATGATGTGAAAGCTAATGGACAGATGATGATTATAATGATGATGATAAAGATTCAATCATTTGCAGCTATCATTAGCAGTTGCAACAACAAAGATGTCCTGTTACGTCCTTAAACTTTAATTAGTTCTAAATTTCTCACTCTCCCAATAAAATTATCTTGCTTACCAAAGTTGGAGTTAAGGGGAAAACTGCAAATTCACTGAGTCGACAATGAACAAATCCCTTACTGTCGATAAACTGCAGAACATCCACTATTTGAGGCAAGATTTTACAAAGGTCTTTTACAGTAAATAAGCCCAGTGATTCAATTATGTTGCCATGTGGAGCAAACTCCAAAACCTGTCCAAGAATTGTGATTATCAATTTATTATTATTATTATATTATTAATTCAATATGGTACATGTATATGTAAACCCTAAGTGTTGTATAAAGGGTTAAATTATAGTAATCTATATTATTATTAAGACACATGTGTATTTTGTAAGATCTGCTATTAATTAAGATCATCCAAGATCTTACTAAAGCCTTAATCGCAAGGAAGTTTTTGAAAGGATCTTGGGAAGATCTAAATTAAATCTTGGCAGAAAGTTGAAAATTCATGCAAGTTCTTGCAGATTGAGGGTTACATGACAAAATTGTGTAAACTGGAAATAAAGATTCAACAATTTACATAATTTTTAACCTGGATTTTCATTAAAAAAAAAATTGAATTCTTGGTTCTTTTTACAAAAAAACAACAACAAATATAAGATGGAGTTTTGAAGCCGTTCATTAAATCTCTTTTATAAGGTTTAGATTCAGTTGGCTTCTCCTCGCCTCACTTTGCCTCATGGTTTTAAACCCTGACAGAACACTTGTGCTCGCTTATTAAGGTGGTTGACTACTATACGAAAAACAAATCAGAATTTATTATTAGAAAGGTATTTCATAGGAAATTTAATGGTGATTCAGATGAGAAAGAGAAAAATGGGGTGTCCCAAGCTCGTTTCTGAGATATTGGACTTTGAATAGTACCCACTCTGCAAGTTTTCGAACGAAAAATGGCAAAAACTGTAGCTCACAAAAACAGAAATTATATAACAACACAACAGCAAAATCATTTGAAAATATTTACCAGTGCAATACAATTGACATAAGGCCCAGGTGCAACCACTCCATGGAGTTTAAGGATGTTCGGGTGTTGTAGAGTTGATAGCATCTTAGCTTCCTGGAGAAATCCATGCAGTTGTTGCTCACTTCGTGGATATCGCAGACATACTCTTATCTGAAAGAGACAGCCATTCACAGTGATGACTTTCATGGTTATGATAATGATGTTGGTGATGATGATGATATGGTAATGATATGATAGTGAAGATAATGACTGAGATGATGATGATGACAATGGTTAGTGATGATGGCAATGATGGCAATTAGTTATGATGATGATGATGGGGATGATGATGATGGTAATGATATGATAGTGAAGATAATGACTGAGATGATGATGATGATGACAATGGTAATTATTGATGATGACAATGACAATTAGTTATGATTATGATGATGGTGGTGGTGATGATGTTTATGATGATGGTTATAATGATAAAGGTATTAATGGTGGTGATGATATTGAAAGTAATGATGATAATGATGATGATAATAACTTAATACTTATAAAGCGCAAAATGCATGTGCATATGATCTAACGTGCAGTACAAATACATTGTATATTGAAATAAAACATTATCAATAAATATAGTTATTAATTACATTGATGATTATGATGATAATGATATATTTTTAATGTACCTTTTTCCCATCTTGGTTTAAAAGAGCTGTGCAAGCAATACCTGACAGCGGACCTGTTCCAACACGTTTTTGTACTTGAATGTCAGAAATTGGAATAATAGGGACACCATTCTTTGCAAGCTCTGCTGCAATATCAAACTTGCCATGTATCTGTTGAATAAGAACAAGTTAGAATAACAATATTATCCGTCCCAGTCAATAACATATTGGAAGTATAAATCCTTATAACTTAAAGACGCATCACTCAAATCAAGAAATATTTCACTATTCAACTATTCACTTCATGTAGAATCAATACAGAAAGTAGTGTACGAATTAGGGATGAGTTGCACTTTAATAAATAGTGATGACTGCATCTGGCCAGGCATGCATTTTGCTTCTAAAGATGATGATGAATACCGGTAGATATACTTTGATTGATTCTATAGATACCTTTGCAAGTTTATTGAAGTCAAACTTCTGTCTGGTTATCTCTCTCAGTTTGTCTCCATGACGTAGCTTATTAAGTTTTTTGTTTGGATTGTTAAGCTCATCAAGAGAATGTATGTTGTACTCAAAACATAGTTCTGCAAAGAAACCAGTTATCTCTTTCTCGGCAAGGCAAAGGTAGAGGCGGTCCAAGTCATTGAGCTCAGCGGCACACTAGGGAAATAAAAACACAACTTTAAGTAACTATTAATTTTAGCGATGATAATGATGCTGATCATGATGATGGTTATATAATAATGATGGTATTGAGGAAAGCAATGTATAATTACAGTGATGATGGTAATGATTATGATTGTGATGATGCCAATGGTGACAATGATGACAATAATGCCTTTGACCGTGATAATGGTTATGATAACAAAAGTGAAAATGATTATGATGATTATAATGATATGTGCATGATGATGATGGTAATGATGATTATGATGATTAAAAGTGATGATGATGGTAATGATGATTATGATGATATGTGATGATGATGGTAATGATGATTATAATGATGTGATGATGATGGTTATGATGATTATGATGATATGTGATGGTTATGGTAATGATGATTATAATACAGGTGATGATAATGATTTCAGTGATGACAATGATGCTTGTGATGATGTCATCATAATGATGACGATGGAATGACTACATATCTTACCTCATTTACATTTGCCATGTCAACAGATTTGGGCATTGTATCTTATTAGAAATTAAACAACAATAAAAGGATATAGATTAAATACACATTAGTAATTAACATTAAGTTAGAATATTATTAATTATAAATGTTAAAAGAACAATCAATAATTGTATAACATGAATCCCATGTTCATGTAGTGTTTCTTTTTTCTCTCTTTTATATTCTGCTTGTTACAATTTTCTTTCTTTTGTCCTCTTTTTTTTCTGACCCATATGTGAACATTACGGCAACCAACTCGAAAGCTATTCAAGCTCCTTTGGTTGCCGTGCACTTATATAAAATATGTATATATTGTAAACTACTTAATTTGTAACCATTATAATGTTGTAATTGTATTCATATAATATGTATTGATGTAAACAGTGTAAATAAACTGAAATTGAATTGAAATTGAATTGAAAAGTGATTGAAACTTGAAGCCAGTTAATGGGTCAACACTTGAATTCCTGGCATACTCAATGGATGAACCGATAATAGATAACAATCATTATAAAATTCATGAATAATTAATGAGAATTTTACAAAAGAACTCAATGCCGTGACGAGTTCTGTAAATCTCATACAGATTTCGTCCTGATTTGCATAAGTTTCAACTTGAATTTTCTCGGCCAGATTTACATTTATCTTGACAATTTTAGTAAAATATGAAAGAACTAACGTTGGACTTTCATAAGTTCTATACAATATTCGCGTCCGATCTGTATCCGATATACAACGGCTCGTCTTCGACTCGCCGTTGTATATCGCATACAGATCGGCCGCTCATATTGTATATATTACATATCAATCAATAGATACCAATTAATTGATTGATATTGGAAATCGATGACAATCGATGCAACAAAATTTTGTGACCTTACCACAGGCAGCCCAACTATTCTCTTTGAGGATATAAAAAAGTTATTTTTAAATGGTGCCAAGCAAGATACATATATTGAGCGCGTGGGTGGGATTCCTGTGGTGTATTTGTTTGAATGCGCACGGACGGGATTCCTGTTGCTTTTTGCAAGCAATTTTTCGGCCGCGTGAAATCGCATGTACGGCAGAAAAATTGAAGAAAGTAGTATTTTGATACTAAAATACCTCCCTCTTCGATACCGAGCGACTTTGACGAATATTTGCTTGCAAAAAGCCACAGGAATCCCATCGGTGTGCTCAACATGTTTTTCGCTTGGCGCGCGGTTAAAAATAACTTTATTGTCATTAAAAAAATCGTCAAAGAGAATAGTTGGGCTGCCTGTGACCTTACCTATTGATAAATCAATAAATAAAATTTTATGAATTAGCTGTGATTCAAACAACACTATTGACAATCGATACCAATCGATGACTGGCTTTTGTGTGACTATCGATTGGTCATCGATTGACCAATACCAATCGATATAAATTACCGAATTAAATTAATCGATTGATCGATTGCATTTCCGAACATCGATTTTATCGATTCAGTAGCCGGGTTTGTGTAAAATTAAAGCAATTTGATAAGGTAATATTAGTTGTATCAACAAGTTCATAACAAATTTACGAAGGTACGATTAGTTTTACTAGTAGTAATGGTAAGATGTTAGCGAGCGCTGTTCAGTAACCGTAAACAGAGTTAATTTAAGACTTTATACAACTAGCTACAACTTCAAATGTCGAATCCATATTCGACAGAAAACTACTGTGGATATAAAAAAATTGTATACAATAATCGTTTCGCTAACCTCTTTCTGGTGTTTAAACTTTCTAGACATCGAGGATTTGTCTTGAAATAAAGCTGTCCAAAATTGACATCTCTCTGTAATGGCGGTCGAAAGTAAATAAGCTGAAGCTGGTACACCTTATTGAGGATATTACTTTGTGGGCTTCCTGTGGTTACTCGGTCAGAGGAGTTGGGAATTTTTACAATATTTTCGCTCCGCAACTTCGAATAGGTCATTCCAAGACCCAAGTGCACTATGTGTATAATCCTAAGTCGTGAAATTTTCAATCATGCCAGCTCTACTAAACAACGATCGAAGGACTGAAAATGTGCCCAGAAGACACAGCTTTTATGTGGATACTTTAGATTATACCCATAGTGCACTTGGGTCTTGGAATGACCTATCGCCTATTGCCTATCGCTTTTAACGATGACAACCTTTTTTGAAATAGGTGTATGCTCGAAATCTAGGTGACAGAGCCGACAGATAATCGCAGCGAGTTGCACTAAATTTCAGGATGTTCAAAGTTGTGGCGAAAAAGAGAAAACACAAATCAAAGAAGGAGGGGGGGGGGGGGGGGGGGGGGGGAGGGGTGTCCCTTTTTGTCCAAGTGGTAGGGGTGATCGGCGTACCTTTAAGGGTTGAAAATATTTTCTGTGCGTACCTTTTAGGGTCCTTTTAGGGTTCTGGCTTAAAAGTAGTTATGTAACATGAATCCGTACCTTTAAGGGTAATTTTTATTCTGCTCTGTTGCTAAAAGTAAGCTTGGCTGTCAAGAACATCGCAAATCAGCCAGGTTTTAACATTAGCCCATAATGGGCTCCTGGTTTTAACAGTTATTGTAATCTGTGCATACCTTTTTTAGGGGTCGTTTTCAAAACCTGACCACCTCTACCACTTGGAGTACCCCCCCCCCCCCCCCCCCCCCCCCCCCCCCCCCCCCTCTCCGGGTTCTAAGTTTGCTCGATTTTTTTTCCCGCCACGATATGTTTTCTGAGTTAATGACGTGTAGCAATATGGACCAAAATAATTACCAAAGAGGCATTTCCTTAGTTACGACCGATTACCGAGGGTAACGCCCATCCTCGTGACGCCACAGGAAGTTCACTCGAATGGTGAAATCACCAGGAGCCATGTATTACCACAGGAAGCCCAAGCTATCAATCTGTGCTCATATATATAAAATCCTTCTATCGGCGAGAATTTATGGTGATCTTTAATAATGATATACAAAATATGTTTTAAATGATAAAAACGGTCCGTGTGAAGTTTCAAGTCATTTGGAGCAGTATTTAGCGAGTCAGTTGAGATATTGTCTCTCCTATGATAAAAAATAACACCTGTGCAGTGTAGAAAGTCAATAATAATGTGTGGAACGAAATCATTTCATCATCATCATCATCATCATCATCATCATCATCATCATCATCATCATCATCATCATCATTATCGTTATCATCATCATCTTCTCTATCAAAATAATGATGATAATTGTTGTAATGATAATTATAAAAATATACATAATAAACTAATAATTATTATTCTGCTGTTATAATCCTAAAACCCTTAATCCTCTAATTAAGTTCTAAAGTAAAATTTCATTTTATTTTTTTTATAAAACGAACTTTAATATTCCAGGATATGCTTCATTGCGCATGTCACGTGACCACCCTGTTTGAATACCGAGTTGAATGCCGCGAACAGAAACGTTGAACAAAATACCGTGAAAATTTGTCCCAAGAAAGGCCGCAAAATCTAGGAAATACGTTAAAAAATATGGTACAGCTATAAAGGACTGCCTTTCATTGACGAAAAGTTGCTGGTGAAATTCTTCGATTGGAAAAAAGCCAAAAATCGCGAGATTTTGTGATTGTCTGAAGATATTATATTAACGACTTTCTTCCAAAGAACAACCTTTATTGGAAATTTCCACGATAGACCAAAGTACACACCTGAAAGGTATTTTAAGTTATTTTGTTTTGTGTTAAATTGTATTGTTCAGTGTGTCAGTTAGTTGTAGTTCGTACTTGTGAGAGAACTTTCATGGCTACATATCATGCAAGCTCTCTGCACAGTTTGAAATTAGCCTCCGCAAGGGTTGTATGGCGACTTTTTATTGTTCTACAAAACCTTAACTTATAAATATAAGAGTTATTAGTTTCTTTCGTAGCCTCATAAAATATTGTGGAAACGTTTAGAGTGGTTTTAGCCGCAAGTTGAAACGGCTGCGTTATTAGTAAAAGACAATCAAAAGACAGTTTCAAGTTGGCCTCAACTACGTCGGGTACTACTGGGTAAACAAAGATTTTTTTTACGGGATATTGTAGCTTTATTTTGCTAAAAATTCACGTTTTAGAGATTTTCTCAAACGAATTTGCTGTTAGAAGTATTCGTATTGAATTTGGAAGCCGTTTAAGATAAGTTTTTGGTTTTATTTTTGACCTTTCGTAATGGCGTCTGTCACTCAAGGTATAGTTTTGTCAACAAGCTAACTACAGTATAGTTTGTGTTTTATTTTATCCTTTGTCAATTATAAACTTTACATAAAGGAACTTTGACGTTTGACAGAAATGATTTGTAAATGTGACAGCATTTTTACAACTGAATCTACTGGCTTGCATAATCAAAAGTTTTCAAATCGAATGTTGATCTACAACAAACATGAAAATTAGAACGGCTAATCTATTCCAAGATCTAAATCGAATTCTTGTAAATGAATCACAGTTACCCAAAATATATTAAATTTTTTACTACTGAATCGACGCTATACTTAAATTTCAAATATCGAATGTTTGATCAATAACAAACAATGAAACTTACAAACGATCGTTTATTCCATTGAAATGTTCGAATTCCGCTTCTGTAACTGGCTGATTGTATTGTTCGAAATTTGCTCATGTGTAAAAATGTGTAAGATTTTCGTGTAATCCAATCCTCATAATGGACGTTAACAATTTATAACATCAACTATCTAAAAAGATTTTCTTTTAAAATGTGTTTTAATTTTTAATACGTTTCTAAAGTTCCCAAGGACAACGCGAAGTGGTTGTAGACCAATGGGATTTGTTGTCGTTTTAAAAGAGCATTTTGTTCTACTCCTTATTCTAGTCAAACAACCTAATGGAGTTGTATTGTTCGCTAAGTTAACTGTACTGAAATCACAGTACAATATCACCAAATTGAGAGGTGTGTTAATTTCTTGTATTCAATCGAATAAATGATCATTTGTTCGATGATGATGTTAATTTCCCTAAATGGTAATTACGTGTCGCACGTACGTATTACACACGACTACTCGTGTCTGTAAAAGGCGTTAGTGCTTATATTAAACACCAGTGGAGGCAACATTAGATATTAAAGTAATATAGTAAAAAAAAATATTGAAAATTATTATAAAATTTAAAAAAATTGTATATAAATATTATGGAATTGTCACGATTATTATTATAACTGTATATTATTATTTATCTTAATAGATTATGAATGTATTTATATCAATGATGTAAATGTAATTTTATATAAATTTTATTGATTGTAATTATTATTATTGTTGTTGTTATGATATAATTTAAGATTATTATTATAAAAAGTGATATAAATGATGCATATGTTACATATGATACATAATTTTTCATATCGAAGTGGAGGGAATATTATAAAGTACGCAAGAAAATAGTTAATGAAGATTTTGAATGTTATGTAAATATCAAAATGAGACATCATTCTCTTCAAGAACATGGAGGTTATTGTTGACTCAACGATATTAGAGGCTTTTATAACTGCTGGTTTGATGTTTTGATAGCTTATGATTTATGATAGCAATAAGTGGTTTTATATAATTCATTATTGATAGTAGGCGTTGTGTTCTTATTGTAGATTCCATGGTATTTGAGCGAACACCATTATCATTTCCTCAAGGCATATTTTAATTATATCATATTTCAAAAAGATTGTCCAAAGTGATCATAATTTTTTTAAATTAAGAAAGAAAGAAAACTCAGGAATCAAGCCCATGTCCTTCTATTCATGTTTAGATGTGTGCCAATAATATCTCTGAGTCAACAATAACCTCCATGTTCTTGATGAGAATAATGATTGTAAGCATCTTGATTATTCGTGTTTAGATGTATGCCCATAATTAATTGCTTTAGTGATAAGTGAACAAAGTTAACACACAGATTTTCAGATATTTTACAAGATAAGAGAGGTGGAGCACATAGAAAATGTCAGTTATTTATGTAATTACTCTATCATTCACAATATTACTATTTATTATCAATTAATCCCCAAAGCTGTGACCTTTTTGTGGTAAAGAACTGAAACCGCTTACCACATACTGTATTTTAAGATAAAACCATTTTTTGTGGCCACCTTGAATACTGAAAGGGGTTTTGTGGTTAAACTAACTTAGTTTGAAAAAGAAAAACATTTTTATTTTATTCATTTATTTATAATGATATTTTAACAGGATGCTCATTTTCTTCACTCCTTCACATGTGATTTTCAAGAAGGCCCTGTCAACTAATTTTTATAAGACAAATTATCGATACAAAATGAGAAAAAATTACACACACGACCTATGCAAAAAACTAAAAATTCAAATAGCATACTTAAATAGTTCATTCAGACTTAAATTGAGAAATTTTTAAAGATTGTTTAACAACGTCACTTAGATTGTTCTATTCTTTAATTGTATGATAGGACGGTTATGATTTCTTCTATCAATTTCTTATGGATTATTCAATTTAATATTTAAAAAATTTTCTAAAGAGTAAACACTGTATCCATGGAATAAAATTAAATTGCTACCGAAGAAAATGCATGTTACATCCTCAAGTGGAATTAAATTTTCAAAAAGTTCATAAATTTGCCATTATGGAATAGCTAGTATTTTGACAAAGATTAACATTGTCCTTGCTTATGTAATTTAGTGGGAAAGGAATTAATTAAAAGACAAAAGACTGTCATTCAAGCTGAACTCTTTCTTTTGTTATTCCTGATATTCCTTTGTTATTAAATTACACATGTTCTTTTTTCATATGACAACATTCTTGCAAGTAGGTGTATATAATTTCTGGTAGTTAAATAGCTAAATCTTAAAATGTACATGTATGTTTACCTGCAAAACTCAATATTTCCATTATAAATTTATATATTAAGGTGACTGGCTACTTTTGAATGCCTTTGAACGTTCGATTCGAGCCTACGATGTGTGCACGCACACAATCTCGCGTGTAGGCATCCATTAAATACTGATTATCTTGAAAATTGTAGTTTAAAGAAAAGTTTAACATTATTTCCAAAAGTAGCCAGTCACCTAGTGGTCATATAAATGCCTTATATGGACTAGAGTTGAGGTAGTTTTTGTTGGCATTAGTATGAATGTTATCCTAAATGAAACTACAAGTTTCACTTTTCAATGTTACATTGTGAAAACTTTCATTGTGTAATAATAGTAATGATACAATACATTGTGAAAACTGTCATTGTGATGTAATGTAATAAAGTAAAACTGCATGTGACTTCCTTTAGTCCAAGCAAAGTTCAAAAACACTTTCATCAACTCATTTATAATCATTACTAATTGTTGTTGAGTGAAGAAAGCAGTGTAGCAGTGTAAGTGAACAAAAATTTTTGTTTTTATTTATAATCACATTTTCTTCATGTTTTCTTTTTTATTTGGCTCATTGAGCGAGGGAGGGAGTATTCAAATAATGATAATAATGATAATGATAATGTATTTATATAGCGCACTTTCTATGTGTATATATTCAAATGCGCTTTACACATTGTAGTTAGCTGTTAGTAGTTAGTATATATTAGTGTAAGTGTAGGCCTTTCACTGAGGATGGTCGTGACCTGCGTCCTCAGTCTTTCTTTTACGTCCCCCCGATTAATGGTTAGTGTGTGAGTGGCGAGACGGGACCTCCGATTTAACGTCCTTATCCGAGAGAACGCGAAGCCTAGCAATTATAAACCGAAATAAATACAAAGTTATAACATTCTCCTCAATTATTTAAAGACCCTGAGTGATGGTCCGGCTGGGGTTTGAACCCCCGACCTCCCGGTTAACAGGCCGTGCTCTCCCAACTGAGCTAACCCGTTAATGCTGTGACCAATTTGAGCAATTTTTGTTCTGGACTGACTAACCTCTAATACATAATTCAAATTATTTATTTTTATTAAAAATATTTTATCTCTACAATTAGAGCCAGTAATTGGCAATAAGTCAAAACTTAATTAAGGCACATTTATTTAATATATGATTTTTTATATTTATGTATATTAATATGTATTATTTAACTATACTTTTTCATTGTGCTTTCTCCAAGAGCCATGCAACACTTATGTCAGGTGGAAATCATTGCTTATTATTATTAGTTGGGCTAGAAGGCCTGACTCTAGGTTTACCTTTTAGCCAATCTATCTGTCATTTCGCGTATAGTCCCCCATGATGCTTTGGGAACGAACACAGGAAGCCCAAAGTAGAATTGTTTAGCCTCCTGTGTTGAATTTATGACTAGCCCAACTTCACGCTCATAGAGCGTCTAGTTATTTTTAAATTATTAAGTTAAATTAACATGTTTTTACGGTGTTACAAATTTAATTCTATTACCTATAAACCCTATGCAAAAAGGCGATACCTTTACTTAATCCGTATTAGAAGACACCATTGCTTTTATAAGAAAGAGCACATCGAAATTAGTGATATTCCAAAATTTCAATGTAGTAACATAAAATGATCAAAAGCTACAGCTTTTTTAGTTTACAAAGATTTAGCTTAAAATTTGGGCTTGGGCCTTTAGAGCCTCCCTTTTGCATTTTTGGTACATTTCAACAAAACCCTACCAAATTACTAATTTAGATATGCTCTTTCTTGTAATGGAAAAATATTATTGAAATATTTTATTGTTTGTGGTGTTTTGTGTTGCTCGTTCCCAGTCCCTTGCTCTTTTTGCATTATAAAATATGGCACAGCCTATACTAGTTTACTCACTAGTTTCCATTTATAATTCTGCATATGATTATTTCCAGGTGATATTCAAGAAGGATGATATCTGATATCGTTATCATGTTACAAGTGGTATTGTTATCATGTCTGTTCATATCCACACGTGCATATTCATATTATAACTGCTCCAGTGAGTATTGTCAGTAATAGATTGATATTAGTATCATCATCATCATAACATATCACCATCATTATGCTCATCATTATCATCATCATCGTCATCAGCTTCACCACTGTCATCAGTCATTTTTATTATTATTGTAAACTTATCATTATTACCATCATTGTCATCATCATTGTCATCATCATCATCACCATCACCACAATCATCATGGTCATTATCATTATTATTATAATTGTAAACTTATCATCATCATTTTCATCATCATCATCATTGCTGATCATTGTCATCATTTTTTATAATTGTTTATCATCATCATCATCTGTATCATTATTAATCATGATCATTGTCATCAGTATAGTTTTCATGTATGGTTTTCATCATCATCAAGAACAAGAATGATGATAGTGTGATAATGATTTATCATCACTATCATCATCATTATCTTCATCACCATCGATATCATGATAGGTTATGCTCGTATTCATAACACCTTACTATTTTTGTTCTTTAATTCTCAACGTTTATCACTACTATCATCATCATCATTACCATCAATATCATCCTCATCACTATCATCATCATTATCACTATCATTATCACTATCATCATCATTACCATCAATACCGGTATCATCTAATTCATATTCATAACACCTTTTAGTTACTATTTTTTCTTTCTTTCATTCTCAAGGTTGCCCTTCTTTCTCGTCATGTCACTTGGCTTCAGGCGTTTCTATGTTAGATGTTAGAAATATCCTGATAGATGAAAAAAATCAAAAGATTATCGTTGCTGCAAGGTATACATTCTACATTTGAAACAAAAATATTCATATTTTTCATACTGGGGCCAGTTGTAAGAAGCCTGGATAAAGTTATCCACTGGATAAGAGTTATTAAGTGTATAGAATTAGTATAGGTTTTATCCGTTGGATAGGGATTTATCGGGTGGATAGTGCTATTCAGGCTTCTAACAAATCAATTTGAATTCATATTAGGGACTTGCTGTTACGGCTCAATCCATCATTATCGCACGAGAAATCAAATTTTGAGGTAACTATATGAATTGCACACTATTTTATTTATTCAATTATTGGTTCATTAATTTATTTATTCACCCAAGAAATTTATCCATCCATCCATTCATTTAACCATTCATTTATTTATTCAATTGTTCGTTCATTAATAAATTTATTCATTTATTTACCCATTCATCTATTCATCCATCCATTGGTGATGGATCAGTGATGGATCCATTCATTCATTCATTGGTGATGGATCAGTGATGGATCTATTCATTCATTCATTTATTGTTCCATTTATTCGACCATCCATTCATCCATTTATTCATCCATCTATCAACACACTCATCCATTCTACCATTCATCAATAGATCCTTTCATTTATTTATTCATCTATTCATTGATCCATTCACTCATTTATTCACTCATTTATTCATCCATTCATTCATTCATTCATTTACTTTCATTTATTCATTCATTCATTTAACTCTATTCATTTCTCTAGTACCTTAACCTTGCTCCACCTAATGACCAGATACAAAAGTGTATCATTCTATCATTCATCCATCCATTCATTCATTCATTCATTCTTTCATTCATCCATTTATCCATTCATTCATTCATTCACTCATTTATTATTTCATTAATTTATCTATTCATTTCTCTAGTAGCTTAACCTTGCTCCACCTAATGACCAGATACAAAAGGGTATCATTCTATCATTCATCCATCCATTCATTCATTCATTCTTTCATTCATCCATTTATCTATTCATTCATTCACTCATTTATTCTTTCATTAATTTATCTATTCATTTCTCTAGTAGCTTAACCTTGTTCCACCTAATGACCAGATACAAAAGTGTATCATTCTATCATTCATTCATTCATTCTTTCATTCATCCATTTATCCATTCATTCATTTATTCTTTCATTAATTTATCTATTCATTTCTCTAGTACCTTAACCTTGCTCCACCTAATGACCAGATACAAAAGTGTATCATTCTATCATTCATTTATTCATTCACTCATTTATTCTTTCATTTATTTATCTATTTATTTCTCTAGTACCTTAACCTTGCCCCACCCAGTGACCGGATACAACAGTGTATCAAAAACAGCAATAAAAAGGAGAACTGTTATAACTACATGAGATTGGTAATCTTTGATAATGATAATAAGATATTTGCATGTGGGACGTATGCTACCAAACCACGATGCTGGAGAATACAGGTCAGTTTATAACTATCATTAATTATTATTGTCATCATCATCATTATTGACCTCATGATCATTATCATCAAATTTTCACAATCATCACAATCATCACAATCATCACAATCATCAAGATGAAGAAGATTTTGAAGAGTACAATGTCATGTGAAATTCACCATTATCATCTTCATGATTATCATCATCATCATGGTCACCACTGCATGTAATCAACATCATTAATTATCATCATCACATCATCACACAACATATCTAGTGATTTTTATATTGTCAATCTGCTGTGAGCAGTTAATTCTTTTGTAAATTACTTATGAATTGTCAGTTAGTCATCCATGGGAACGCAGGGGTATTAAATCTTCTGTCGCTCGTTTCTCCCTCCCAGAAAAAATAGCCTTGGGAACGTAGTCTGTTGGAGCTTGTTCTGGAAGTCAATATTCAAACTTATTTAACGACTTCCTTTGAATGGTTATCTATATTTGTAGTTGACATCATTTATGTGTTCTTCAGAGAAATGGTCCTCTTATCAAGCTGTCTGTGCTGGAGGACAGTTTGGCTAGAACTCCAAGTTTTCCTGATCAAAATGTGTCATCTGTAATAACAAGTAAGTAATGTTGTTTATGATAAACTTTTCATCGATCGGTTGACTCAGTAGTATAATGGCTTAATGTGAGGATACAGTCATGTAGAAGGTCTTGGTTCGAATCCTGGCATTGGTACTCAAATACTTTTTTCTCCAAAAATTGCTATCTACTAAATTATTTCTAAGTCTGATGTTAACTATGAGAGATGTAAGCCAGTGTCTTTATCCATATCTTCATCCATATCTCGATCAGTGTCTTGATCAGTGTCTGAAATGCAAAGTTGTTATTGGTCACAAGATTAAAGGATTATTAACCGAGCGTGAGGTCTGTACGGCGGACAGACCGAACAAGTGAGGTTAATAAATCGTTTATTATATAGCTTTTTTTCTTAGCGATGTACGAAATCGCAAATATTTTATCGCCGAATCTCTCATTGTTGAATGAATAAAAATACATTAAACACACACTAAACTGGCTAAAAAACACTTTGCAGGTAAAACAAGGCAAAACTTTAACAAAATATTTAATGCAATACATTACAAGTTGTTTTTTAATTTTCCGGTCTGAAAAAATACGAAAATTGGACCGTTGTCATGGTAGCGGTCTGATATGGGAAAATATCAGACCGGAAATCAGTCAATCAGAGCGTGCGTACTATCGTAGCCATATAATAAAATGCATTATTAATAAGTTTCAGAAGGAAATGATGAATGTTGCTGATGATTATTTTTTACATTGTAATTTATCAGACCAACCTCCCCAAGAACAACTATCTATTCTGCTGATGATTATTTTGATTATGGATATTAACCCCTAATTCTCATCCTTAATTAACGTCTGTTATAATTTTCTTTTTATATTTTATCAGACCATCCCCCCAAGAATAACTATCTATTTACTGGTCTCAACATTGGGTCTGGTACAAGGTCTAGTGCTATCTATAGAGAAGCCATCAATATTTCATTGGACAGGAGTTTTCTAAAAACAGTTGACTCTGAACTGTTCCTGAAAGGTAAACTATAAGAACTCATGTCAAGTCTTAATATTTATTGTTTGTAATAATAGAACATTTCTTTGTTTAAATAATAGAGGGTAATCGGACTCTATTGTTAGGGTAGAGGGATATATTTTGTGTGTTTGTAGGTGATTTGTGATATGAACTCATATGTGGTCTAATATACGAATAGATCGATATTGTGTAATGGTAAACCCAGTTTAACATAACTCATCAGGGGCTAAGATGTTAAACTGTTGTCATTATGGTAGATGACAAACGTGTTTCATACTCCAAGGCCTTAGAGCTTAACCCTACACGCGGTTACCATAGATGTATACGTGTATTAGATGAGTGAAAGTGGTTGTAATTATGTCGGGGAGATGTAAGTTGAGCTTGATAGTATGTACACAGCAACTAGAATTAGTATTTTTCAATTGTCGATGCACACATTCTTTACTTTACTACTACTAATTGATGTCATTTTCAGATGCAAATTTTGTGTCTTCATTTACTGCTGTTGATAATTTTGTGTACTTTTTCTGGAGAGAGAAAGCCATAGAGTCTCAAAATATGGTAAGAAACTAAACATAAATTTATATTATATTGTTAAATGTGTGTTAATAAAATAATTTAATGTCAAGTGTATCTGTAAATGATGTAATTTTTTACAGAAGTAATCTCTGGCTTACTTTGAACCATTTGCATATAATTATTTGTTGACACTAATAATTTATGTTTCATTTACAACTTTATTACTGCTTAAGTGACAAATTACAACTTATAATAATGAATAAATATAATATTGATTAAGTGCTGACTTTTTTACAGGAAATTTATTCAAGAGTTGGAAGAATTTGTTCTGTAAGTTTATATTAGATAATTAACCAAGCAAGCACAATAAGGGGATATTCTGGATGCATTAAATTTTCAATTGCCTAACATCACAATATCATTTTTTTAATTTATTTCCTCAATAAGAGCTTTATATGACTGCCACATGTATCATTAATATACACCTAATCCAAAAAACGTTGTCGGGTCTGCCGCACAGTCCTCGCGCCAAGACCGTGAAGGAAAACACAGTGAATATTTTCATGAGAGTGATAAAACAAGAAAATAAAAGCAGGCACAACACTATTTCGTTGAAAAAAGTACCACACTAGAGTGTGAACATGCAAATAAATTAATTACTGATTAGATATAACCAATATCTTTCACACTCTTGGCGCGAGGACTGTGCGGCGGACCAGACAACGTTTTTTGGATTAGGTGTATATAATATTAGATAATTCACCTCAAATGTCGACATAAACTTCTGTAAGTTTTGGAATTTCCCATCCAGGGAGAGTATGAATAATCCTAGTCGCTTCATGCTAAAAAAAACAGAGTTAAATCAGCTGTCATGGACTAGCCACACTAGGCTTCTCCTATTATGATTGCAACAGACTTGATTATTTCAATCCACTAAGATGTGTTACATTGTATTCTGTTGGCAGTTTGATTCAGGAGCAGCTTTTGCCAAGGAGTTTACATCGTTTACCAAGACAAGGCTGACATGCATTGTGAACGGAAAAGAACAATTTGCATACAATCACTTACGTAAGTCTTTCTGTATGTACATGTAATTCCTATATTGCCATCATTATCATCTTCATCATCATCACTAATGTCATCATCATCATCACAAAATAACTTCTCACATCTTCTAGCCAGGCACAAGTTTCCTACTATTTGGGGAGACTTGACTTAGACTCACTACCTCTACCTTAAATATTTTAGCACACATTTTTGTGGATATCACAGAGAAAAACCCTTGTGACATTAAGGAAAGAACAACACATCAAACAAAATGAATTCACATATAATCATAACCGGCACTTGAACCTGGATTAAGGTGGTTAACAGTTAACACTACACCTCCCATTCCACTCATCATTATATTGATACGTACAGCTAGTACAGCTAGATTGTCATCATCATCATCATCATCATCATCATCATCATCATCATCATCATCATCATCATCATCATCATCATCATCATCATCATCATCATCATCATCATCATCATCATCATCATCATCATCATCATCATCATCATCATCATCATCATTATCATCATCATCATCATCATCATCATTAGACAATGCAATATATCACTATCATATATCACATTATTGCTGACCATGGTTAGTATGATGATCATTATCATCATCAGCGTCATATTTATTGTGGGTTTTTTTCATCAGAATCTACATTCAAGTTGAACGTATCTTCTTCAGAGACAATCTATGGGATATTTACTACACCAGAGTAAGTGGTTTTGTTGGATTGTTTTGTTAAATCCCCTATAATAATAATAATAATAATAATAATAATAATAATAATAATAATAATAATAATAATAATAATAATATTAATTATAATGATTCTGGTGGTAGTAATGATAATGATAATGTTAATAATGATAATTTGCAATATGGTAATGATAATTGATGATGATGATGTTCAATCTGACGTATCCTTGTTTGTTTACCCATCCAGGAGTGGTCTTGTAGGTTCAGCAGTGTGTTCCTATTCAGTACAAAGTATCCAGTCTCTATTTTCTACCAGTAAATACCTAAAAGAAGTACAAATGCCAAACCCCAGCATTCTCAAGTCTAGAGTATGGAAGAGTGTTCCTCCTCCAACAAATGGAGAAATTCCTGGACGACCACAGGTAGGATACCATTACCAGAACTTTCATGACAACTGGTTGTTAAAGTAGTATGAACTTTGTGTGTCAATGTTCTTAGCAAATAATTTGAGTAAAATGAACAATAAACTAAGCAGTTAAACTTGTGTGGGTTGTGTCAGTGAACAATTGGAGTGAAAATGTACGATAACTAGCGGTTAAACTAGTGTGGACTGCGTCAATGTTTCTAAGGAAACAATTGGAGTAAAAAGGTATGATAACTAGCGGTTAAACTAGTGTGGACTGCGTCAGTGTTTCTAAGGAAGCAATTGGAGTAAAAATGTACGATAACTAGCGGTTAAACTAGTGTGGACTGCGTCTATGTTGCAAAGTAAACAATTGGAGTGAAAATGTACAAATTTATAACAAGGAAACAATAAGAGTAAAACTGTATGATAATTTGCAGTTAATAAACTAGTGTGGACTGCGATATTGTTTCTAAGGAAACAATTGGAGTAAAAATGTACGATAACTAGTGATGGTTACATGTAAACCTGTGTGGGCAGATCTCTGTGTTCATGTGTCTAATGTAATGTGATATGATGTAATGTAATGTAATGTTAAAATGATAATGTTATTGTTTCTCTAAGTTTTGGTATTTGAATGCTTGCAGTGTAATACAAATTTAAAAACCAAAGATTACAAGAGAGACACAATGACGTTTGCCAACAATCATCCATTATTAGCAGACGCAATACAACCATTGACTGGAAAACCATTGATTGTGATGCCAAATATAAGGTATATATCCTTGTACTATATACAATATGAGTGAATATATCTCATACCGATCGGACACGAATATTGTATATAATAATAATAATAATAATAATAATTATCATTTATATAGCGCCGATATCCTTAAGCTCATCGGCGCTTTACATTTTGAAAATCAAAAGATTCAAAAACATGAAAAAGACAATTAAATTTCATACATTTACTTTTTTTTACATATATCATATTTCATACATTAATTGCAGTAAAAGTAAAAATAAAATATAATAACTATATAAATTAAAACATTTGAGGAAGGAGAGATATAAATAGTACTCATGAAACTCCAACATTAATTCTTTGATATTTTACTAAAATTGTCAAGATAAAAGTAAATCTGGCTGAGAAAATTCAAGTTAAAACTTAATATGCAAATCAGGACGAATCTGTATCGGATATACAACCTCCGTCACAGACGTGAATTCTTTTGTCAATTGCTCATTAATTATTCATGAATTTTATACAGCATTACTACAGCATTCATGATAAATATTACCCTAGTAAAAAAATTTCCGGAATTCCGGCGGAATACCGACCGGGATTTATCCGGAATTCCGGCGGAATGCCGGTGGAATACCGGCGGAATACCGGCGGAATACCGGCGGAATACTGGCGGAATACCGTCCGGAATACCGGCGGGATTCCGTGCGGACTCCGTCCGGACCACCTGGTATTATTGCCGGTATCCGGGCGGAATACCGGCGGAATTCCGGATAAATACCGGCCTATATTCCGGGTAAATTCCGGTTGAATACCGGTGGAATTCCGGCGGAATTCCGGATAAATACAGGCTTATATTCCGGGTAAATTCCGGTGGAATACCGGTGGAATTCCGGCCGGAATACCCGGAATTATTGCCGGCATTCCGGCGGTGTTGGATGAACACAAACTCATTCACGCTAGACTAAAACACATCGAGATAGATCAGAGTACAACACATTTATTTTCAAATATACTTCTGTGCAACAATATACATAAATAACATGCGTTTTTGCCATGATTTACAAGCTTACAGATGTTATAAATAATTGAGGAATGAATCACATGGAAAATATTTTGAGTCACTTCTGAGGTACGTAGTTGGACGATTGAACTCACAAAGTTCGCCACATCTTTGCAATGAAGATGACTAGATATCTGAAATAAAAAGAAACCTTTTTAGTTTAAGCTGCAAACTGAAAATGTGAATTTGAGGAATTTGACATATTTTTGGTAAAATTAACAGATTAGATTGTAATTTGTGACAGGAGATATTCATCGATTTTCCGATTGAAGAATGCAAAAATATACTCACTGGATCTTCGGGAAATCAACGGAAAACTTGAAAAATAAACAATCTAAATTTATACTTACTCTATGAACATAATTTCCATCCATGCAAAATGACTTTGGTTGTTTGGTCCGCCGCGGCTCTTTGAAAAGACAAGCAAACTTCCTCTCACGATTTTCTGATAAAAAAGCATAAACATTACAATTACAAATCAAAGACACTTTGAGTAATCAACTTTCATCTTAAAACAATGTAATTTTTAAGTCTACTTACCTCAACAGCATTAAAAAGACTTGATTTTCAGCCCTCTCTTTCCAAAACAAGCACACTTTGCAAGTCCATTCAAGAACAAGAAATGGCGAGCTTTTTCACGATTTTCTGATAAAAAATGCACAGATTTCAGTGGTAGTTCTGAGCTACATTAACAATAAACAAAGAAAATATGAAATAATAATTCTACTTACTTCAAATAGATAAAAAGGCCTGATTTAGGGTCTTTTCTTCAGCAGAAAAAAACTTTACAAACAGGCAGACTTTGCAAACACACCAGCTTTGACAACTCACCATGCCAAACTTAGCAAACTCCCGCCTCATGTTGTCATGGATCAATCAACAGGCTGCTTTTGATCATGTGACACCCTTGTGCCCTTGGATGACCTTTGGGTTTGGGCTTGTTTGTTTGCCTTGTTCTTTTTTTTTTCTTTTTTGTATAATCACAATACAATAAAAAGCAATTGTTTTGATATTTTTTGAATTAAATAAAAATAAAAGGATTTTCAAAAATCGATTTTGGGAATTTCTAGATTTGATATATTATAGGGGATCAAGTCATTATAAAAAACATCAGTTAATGTTTTCTTGACAGTTTTTTAGGGTAGGGAATATTTCCAGCTTCCGGAATAATACTCCGGACATCAGAAAAATATTCTGGACTCCGGAAAAATATTCCGGATTCCGGCCAAATTCCAGATGAATTCCGGATCAAGAAAAACAATAATTTTCACTATTTTATAGAAAATAATAAACCATATAACGTTCCTAAGTGCTTTTTTCGAAGTTTTGGAGTTTTACAAAATATTCCGGTTTCCGGAAAAAAAAATGGTTTCCGGATAAATTCCGGACGGATTCCGGACGGATTCCGGATAAATTCCGGATTAAGAGAAAATTTGGTTTTCATTAATTTTATGAAGACAATCAAACCACAAATCCTTTTTAAATGGTTTTTTGGATGTTTTAGATTTTTTTAAAGTTTTCCGGCCTCCGGAAAAAAATCCATATACCACCGGAATACCGGCGGAATTCCGTCCGGAATTCCGGGTCCGAATGGAATTCCGCCGGTATTCTGCTGGGATTCCGCTGGTATTCCGGATTTTTTTTACTAGGGTAGCAGTATTCTGCAGTCATTTGCAACTATTATATGTTGTTAAATTGCATCTAACATAATATTTGCATTTTTATTTAGTTTTAATTAAAAAGTATTATTAATACATGAGCATCCAGTCATGATATTTTTCTTACCATAACAATAGATTACAGAAAATGATAATAGGTGTTTTACACAGGTTTACCCAGATAGTGGTTGATTTGGTCAAAACTGTCATAGGTGGAGCATTACAAACCATTCCTGTTTTGTTCCTATCTACAGGTAACAATGGTCTTGATGATGATGATGATGATGAAAGTGATAATGATGATGACAATGATGATTATGATGATGATAAAGTTGATGTTGGGGATAATGATGATTGTAATGATGATGATGATGATTATGTTTGTGATGATGACAATGATGATGATGATGACAATGATGAAGATGGTGATGGTTGAGATGATGATGGTAATAATGATTATAATTTATTGATAATTGTGATGATGATAACAACTACTACAATGATAATTATATTGGCAAGCTAATTCTTATACCTGCGTTGTATTGTATCAGCAAATGGCACCATCTACAAAGTTGCTGTAGGCATTACTGCTGACAAACAAGCAAAGATCGTTGAACAAATTAATGTTTTTAAAGTAAGTATAACTTGAATCGTCCCACTTTTGAGTTAAAGAAAATAACATTATAAGTTAAGAACTAGACACACTTAATGCGTTTACTCAGGCTACGTCATAGAGTAGTTGTGGTTTACCTGTGGCATTACATCATGTGTTATCATGACACAATGATAGACCCATAGATAGAAAAGGTAAATCTAGACTTGAGCTCCCCTGCGGGGTAGCCTGAGTAAATAGAAAAAAATATATAATATATATTCTTTCGGCGTTAACTTCTTAATATTTCTTTTTCATTTTGATTGACAGAAACCTCGGCCAATTAGGTCTTTAAAACTTTACCAAGTAAGTATATAATTTATATTAATTTTTTTAAATAATTAATCATGCATCGGAGCATTATTTTTTTAGTTCTCTTATAATAGTTATTCATATATTTTAATATTTAGTTGATATATTCCATACACATTGCAAACTCATTGAGATTTTTAGATGCATCTAAAAACATAATATATTATTTATTATTATTATTATTATTACTATTATTATTATTATTATTATTATTATTATTATTATTATTATTATTATTATTATTATTTTTATTATTATTATTATTATCATTACTATTATTGTCTTCTTTGTTATTGTTATAATTATAATTATTGTGAAATAAAGTTATTGTTATTATTATTATTATTTATTATTATTATTATTATTATTATTATTATTATTATTAATATATGCTTGATTGTTTTGCTCATGATCTCATTTTTGACATTGAAATCATGTAATTTTAGTTGTACATAATTATGTGGGCTATATTTATCATAGACAGTAATTATATGTGTGTTTTTAGGGTTCTTTGTATGTTGGTTGTACATCTGCCATCACTAAAGTAGCAACACAGCGGTGCAGCAGTCACAAAACATGCAGGTAAAGTGTTGGCAGAGATGGTGATCGATGATGATGTTGGTGATGATAATGATGATGTTGGTGATGATAATGATGATGATGTTGGTGATTATAATGATGATGATGTTGGTGATGATAATGATGATGATGTTGGTGATGATAATGATGATGATGTTGGTGATGATAATGATGATGATGTTGGTGATGATAATGATGATGTTGGTGATGATAATGATGATGATGTTGGTGATTATAATGATGATGATGTTGGTGATGATAATGATGATGATGTTGGTGATGATAATGATGATGATGTTGGTGATGATAATGATGATGATGTTGGTGATGATAATGATGATGATGTTGGTGATTATAATGATGATGATGTTGGTGATGATAATGATGATGTTGGTGATGATAATGATGATGATGTTGGTGATTATAATGATATAATAATAATAATAATAATAATAACAAACTTTATTTAAATACGGTTACTCAATTCAACTTTACAAAAATTTGAAAAGCTGGTCTCCCTAGAGGCCGTAATATATAAATATAACAATATGATTAAAAAACTTCGTAAAAACATTATTAACTATGCTAATGATTATTGAATAGATATGTGGTAAATTTGCTAGCGTTAGTGTTGTCGATCTACTATTGAAAATCATACTTTTCAAGTTCCTTGTTAAAGGATTTTAAGGTTTCTTGCTCTTTTATTCTGTTTGGAAGCGAATTCCATAACTTTGCTCCAGTGAAAGCAAAACTGGTTTTGTAATAATCAGTTCTGACTTTAGGTAATTGGAGGTCTTTAATAGATCCTCGCAATCCGTATGTCTTAGATGATTGTTTTTTCGAAAACATATCAATGAGATATGGGGGCGCTAGCCCATTGACAACCTTAAACATCATGATTGCCTTTTGTTTTAATCTCCTTTGATATAGTTTCTTCCAGTTTAGTTGCTTGAACATATCATTGGTCCTTACCGTGAGGTAAGGAGAACCAGTGATTATTCGTGCTGCCCGATTATGTAAAATCTGCAGCTTATTCGTTAACGTCGCATCGATGCCATCCCACACTAGACTACAATAATCAAAGTAAGGCTCAATAGTTGCCTTGTAGACTTTGATCATGTTATCACGGTTGATTAATGACTTGATGCTTTTTAACGTACATAAGCCAATAGTAACTTTTTTTATAATGCTCTCTATTTGGCTTTTCCAATTTAGGTGTTCATCAATTATAACACCGAGGCATTTTGTTTCGTTGCACCGTTTTAACGGAACTCCATCAATGGCCAGATTCATGCTAACTGTGTCATTAGTAGATAGCCTTTGCCTTGACCCAATTAGCATGAATTCTGATTTGAGAACGTTAAGGGTAAGTTTATTGGCACGCAGCCATAGTGCTACCTGATCAAGGTCGCTTTTCATCTGATTTTTAAGAGCAGGGGTGTCGCAGTCAGAGAAGGTCAATGTCGTGTCATCGGCATATAGTCTGGGAGTACTGTAGTCAAGGCAATTGGGTAGATCGTTGATATAAATAAGAAATAATACGGATCCTAAAATTGCACCTTGGGGTACTCCATGTGTCAGAGAACGTGTCGTAGACAGAGTTCCATTAGCTGCGCACCGCTGTTGCCTATTTGTTAAAAAAGATGAGAACCATTTAGTTGAGTCGGGGTCGAACCCATAGCGTTTGAGCTTCATGAGCAGAACGTTATGATCAACGGTGTCGAAAGCTTTTTGAAGGTCAAGAAATACGGCGCCGTTGATCATTTTTCTGTCAATATTGAAACTCCAGTCATTAGTCAGATCTAAAAGTGCTGTTAAGGTTGAGTGAATGGATCTGAAGCCTGACTGGTGAGCGTCTATTAAGTTGTTATGATTTAGATATTCGGTAAGCTGTTCGAAAATTACTTTTTCAAAAATGCGAGCAATCGTAGGAGTGATGGAAATCGGTCTGTAGTTATTCGCATCATCACGGTCTCCAGATTTGAATATAGGACAGACCTTGGCAATTTTAAACTCACATGGAAAAGTGTTTGTTTTTAAAGATAGATTAAAAAGATTTGTCAGCGATCGGTATATGTATGGCGCGGCAATTTTTAACAAATTATTTGGAATACCATCAAGACCAATAGCTTTCGAGACATCGAGAGTCTGTAGAAGTTTGAAGACTCTTTCAGGGTTTATCATAACAAAAGTGAAAACTGAGTTAACGGGCCTAATAAAACAAAGAGGATCCGTATTAATAGACATGTTAACATTGTTGTCAATTTTGGAGGCAAGCTTTGAAGCTATTTCAGAAAAGTGTATATTTAAGACTTCGGCAATCTGATTTGAGTCAGTCGTCAATTTAGCGACGGACGGGGATTCTTTGATTTCCCGAATCTCAGTGCTTTTAGATTTTTTCCCTCTTATGTCATTCAAAGTTTTCCAAGCCTTTCTAGAATTATCAGAAAACTTTGCTATTTGGTCTCGATAATATTTCTTTTTAGTTTTAGCTACTTGCTTATTTGTACTGTTTTTACATTTCTTATACTTTGACCAATCCTGGGCGAGATTAGTCTGCGATGCTTTTTTTTTCAAAAAGTCTCTTTCATGCATTTTACTTTTAATCTCAGGGGTGATCCAAGGTGACGGCTTGTTTCTAATTTTGAGTCTTATTCGAGGAGCATGTTTATCAACAATATTGACAAAGGCGTTCTTCCAAGTTACCCAGAATTCATTAACGTCATTTAGCCCAGTTGTATCGGGCCACTGAGCGGCAGCAATTTCGTTAATGAATTTTTTTTGGTTAAATCTTTTGAAATTTCTCGTTTCAATTATTCTTGGATTACCCCTTGGGATTCCTTGTTTTCTTATTAAATACACAAGATTGTGATCACTTATTGACATCGGATAAACTCCGGATTTGATGATCTTGTGCTTTGCGTTTGTTATGATATGGTCAATTAAGGATGAGTGGTTTTCAGTCACCCTTGTGGGTTCTTTAATGATTTGTTCCATTTGAAATTCGTCAAGCAAATCCTTAAGGCATGAAGTATGAGACCCTAAGGGATTTGCAAGCAAATTACAATTCAAATCACCTAGAATAAAAATTTCATCGTATTTATTATCAATATTTTGAAGTAAATTTCGAAAATTATCAAAGTATTGAAGATCAAAATTTGGAGGTCGATACCAAGTTAAGACAAGAAAAGGTAGAGAGTTAGGATTTTTAATTTCTAGAGCAAGCAGCTCAAGATTATCATCTTCAAGCTCAAGATGATGATGTTGGTGATGATAATGATGATGATGTTGGTGATGATAATGATGATGTTGGTGATGATAATGATGATGATGTTGGTGATGATAATGATGATGATGTTGGTGATTATAATGATGATGATGTTGGTGATGATAATGATGATGATGTTGGTGATGATAATGATGATGATGTTGGTGATGATAATGATGATGATGATGTTGGTGATGATAATGATAATGATGATGATGATAATAGTAATGATGATGATGACAATTATGCATGATAATATGATGATGATAATGATGATAATGATGATGATGATAATAGTAATGATGATGATGACAATTATGCATGATAATATGATGATGATAATGATGATAATGATGATGATGATGATAATAGTAATGATGATGATGATCATAATGATGTTGATGATGGTATGGTGGTGATTCGGTTATAATTATTATGCTTGTCATGATATAGTATATTATACATGTTATGGTAATCATTTACACAATGTCTTGTTCATGTATTCACATGTTATCTTATAATACAGATCTTGTATTGAGCTTCAAGATCCTTATTGTGGATGGAGTGTTGGTAAATGTACAACAAAAGACATTGCTGGCAACAGGTAATGTAGATTAATTAGTGTGATACCTCCTTTCCTTACCACTTCCATCCATGAATCTACACGTCAGTTCATTTATCCTTCAATTCATTCATCCATCGATTCAATGCACCACCCATTCATCCATTCGTCCATTCATCCATCGATTCAATGCACCACCCATTCATCCATTCGTCCATTCATCCATCAATTCAATGCACCACCCATTCATCCATTCGTCTACTCATCCATTAATTTCATTCATTTATCCATTAATTCATCCATTCATTCATTCATTCATTCATTCAATCAGTTATTTGAATACCATTATTCTTTCATGACTTCATTTTTCTCTCATTCATTTATTTATCTATTCATCCATTCATTCATTTATTCATTCATCCATTTATTCATTCATCCATTTATTCATTCATCTTTCCATCCATTCATCAATCCATCCATTCATCAATCCAATGCACCATTATCATTATAACCATATATCTTTTTCTTATCATTAAAGTTCCTGGATTCAAGATGTTGTTTATGGAAAATTCACCAGTGTTTGTCCAGAAGGTGAGTTTCAATATACTATTACTGTACAAAATGATCCAAACAGATCAAACATTACTCTCACAAATAATCAATGTGTTATAATTAGGTTTTATTAGAAACATGACTTGAGACTTAGAATATACCACAATTCTCTTAAATCAACCTCAGCCTTGATTCGCCTTTCCGAAATTGAGTGGAAGTGACTGGGAACGAATGTAGAAATATTAATCTAATTAAGAAACAAATCCCATCATATCAAAGTTAACACTAAAATGATTTAGTTTACCAAATTTTAGAATGATTAAGCAAATACTAACTGATTTATGTGCTTTAAAAGAATCATAAAAATTGGAGAGAATGTATGGTTTTTGGGGAGCTGTCCTTCAGCCCCATACATTCTCTCTTATTTGTGCGACTTTTAGTAGGTTGCCACTCGGTAAGTACATTGTATTCAACCCAACATGCTCAAACTCGGTTAAAACACTAATATTTGTAGGTTTATTTGTGGTATATGGATCATTTCTTAATTAGATTAATATTGACACTCAGCCCCAGTCCCCTAATGAATTCCTGAAAGGCCTATGTTATGAGGTTGATTGACAAGAACTGTGAAATGGTCTTGTACATGCCGAAATCTTTCATTATTTCATCTCTTTCATTATTGCAGTAGTTATTTCCATTTTTTTTCTATCAAGATCCTCCAACATGTACACTAAAAATGACAACAAATAATCCCGGTGGGACGACAGTGCTAGAGTGTTCAATAAATGGCATCCCAGTTCCTACTGTAACTCACTGGCATTTCAATGGTGCCAATGTCGTACAAGGACCTGCCTTTACTATCAAGGATAAAGATTACTCACAGACGCTTGCAGTTCATAAATTTGGTTTGAAGAATCTTGGTGATTATGTGTGTACTGTGCAGAATAATAAAGGACAAAGTGATGCTTGTAAACTGTCAATCGAAGGTAGGTCTCTCTTTTGTATCTTTTGTGTTGGTGGTTTTTCTATTTTTTTAAGGGCATTTGCAGCCATTTTTTCAATTCTTTCTGTACATGTTAATGGTGTGGAACGCCTAGTCTACTTTGTTTATATATATGATTCAGAAAATAAGAAATACCATATTAGATAGGTAATTTACTACACTTGAAGCCAAGGCTGAGCAATATATGTAACATTTACAATATGAGCAGATATTGTATAGAACTTCTGAAAGTCCAACTTTCGTTCTTTCATATTTTACTAAAATTGTCAAGATAAAAGTAAATCTGTCTAAAAAAGTTTGTGTCTAAAATACAACCTTCATCACAGGCGTGATTTCTTTTGTAAAATTCTCATTAATCATTCATTAATTTTATAATGAACTAAAGATTCAATTACCAATAATTATAAAAGATATCCTTATAAAACAAATTATAAACTTCTTTATAACTTTTCCAGGCACTCTTCCTGTCGTGTCTTCTGGTTTTATCAAAAAGGACGGACAGACACATTTCTGGTGTAATGCCAAAGGAATCCCAACACCAGTATTATCTCGCTATAAAGTTATTGGTGGTTTAGTACAGGCCGTTATTACACCTATTAACAAGGACACTGGGCGTAGGTCTTATTACTGCCTGGCGCAGAATAAGTTTGGACCTGCAATGGGAGAGAACTATACTTTGGAGGGTAGGTATATATTTTATTCATGTTTTTCTTTTGTATTGTTCACTAGTTGCAGATAATGCAAGAATAGCGCAGTGCATGAATGCTAAAAATAGCTCCAAGACTCGGACAAACATTGTGTTCAGTTTTTTTGTGTTGAGCAATACCGTATATGAGCTGATCTTATCATTTCCTGCTGAAATTAGAATAACAACGTGATTAAACAAATATTTGCTTCAATCGGCATTGAAAATAGTCTGCTGAAAGTTGAATAAAAGTTTGTTTGTCTGAGTAAGGCCTTTGGCTCCATTTTTGTGACATCATTCATGCGCTGCACTATTGCTGATGAAATATTTGAAATGATTAATATTATTTTATTTTATGATTAACTTATTTATATTTGATACTAATTTTTTTATCATTATTATCATTACCATTATCATTAATGCAGTAAATTATTAAGTCATGATATAACCAACATCACAGATATCATGTACCATCATCATCACCACCACCACCAGCAGCATCATCACTATCATCACCACCACCACCACCACCAGCATCATCACTATCATCATCACCATCACCAGCACCAGCATCATCACTATCATCATCACCACCACCACCACCACCAACATCATCACTATCATCATCAACACCACCACCACCAGCATCATCACTATCATCATCACCATCACCACCACCAGCATCATCACTATCATCATCAACACCACCAGCACCAGCATCATCACTATCATCATCACCATCACCAGCACCAGCATCATCACTATCATCATCACCACCACCACCACCAGCATCGTCACTATCATCATCACCATCACCACCACCAGCATCATCACTATCATCATCACCAGCACCACCACCAGCATCATCACTATCATCATCACCACCACCACCACCAGCATCGTCACTATCATCATCACCATCACCACCACCAGCATCATCACTATCATCATCACCAGCACCACCACCAGCATCATCACTATCATCATCACCACCACCAGCACCAGCATCATCACTATCATCATCACCATCACCACCACCAGCATCATCACTATCATCATCACCATCACCACCACCAGCATCATCACTATCATCATCACCACCACCACCACCAGCATCATCACTATCATCATCACCACCACCAGCACCAGCATCATCACTATCATCATCACCATCACCACCACCAGCATCATCACTATCATCATCACCACCACCACCACCAGCATCGTCACTATCATCATCACCATCACCAGCACCAGCATCATCACTATCATCATCACCATCACCACCACCAGCATCATCACTATCATCATCACCATCACCACCACCAGCATCATCACTATCATCACCACCACCACCACCAGCATCATCACTATCATCATCACCAGCACCATCACCAGCACCAGCACCAGCATCATCACTATCATCATCACCATCACCACCACCACCAGCATCATCACTATCATCATCACCATCACCACCACCAGCATCATCACTATCATCATCACCATCACCAGCATCATCACTATCATCATCACCATCACCACCACCAGCATCATCACTATCATCATCACCAGCACCACCACCAGCATCATCACTATCATCATCACCAGCACCAGCACCAGCATCATCACTATCATCATCACCAGCACCAGCACCACCACCAGCATCATCACTATCATCATCACCATCACCACCACCACCAGCATCATCACTATCATCATCACCACCACCACCACCAGCATCATCACTATCATCATCACCATCATCATCATAGCCATAATCATTTTCATCATGATGATAACTAACATTCATAAAACATTTTCAGAGAGAAAACTTGAAGTTAAAATAAAACTAATTCAAGAATGGGATGAAGAACTGCAAGATCCAGACACACCAAAGTATAAAGCATTATCCAGCAATCTAACAAATGCAGTGAGTAGAAATTTTAAATACTTTTGGGCTGCATGTTATGTTTTAACTTGGAATGAATGTCCTGATGTTGGTGAGTTGTGATCATCAATGTGTATGAAGTCTTGGGAAAGACTGTTGGTGTTGGTGTCTGGTGTTTGAATAGTGTAAACGGCCAGGTGTAAGTGATATTGATGAGTTGTGATCGCCTGGGTGTATAAAGTCTAGAGAAATACTGTTGGTGTTGGTGTTGGTGTCTGGTGTTTGAATAAAGTAAACCTAGGTGTAAGTGATGTTGATAAGTTGTGATTGTCTTGGTGTATAAAGTCTAGAGAAAGACTGTTGTTGTTGATGTCTGGTGTTTGAATAGTGTAAACGGCCAGGTGTAAGTGATATTGATGAGTTGTGATCGCCTGGGTGTATAAAGTCTAGAGAAATACTTTTGGTGTTGGTGTCTGGTGTTTGAATAGAGTAAACCCAGGTGTAAGTGATGATGGTGAGTTGTGATCGCCTGGGTGTATAAAGTCTAAAGAAATACTGTTGGTGGTGGTGTCTGGTGTTTGAATAGAGTAAACCCAGGTGTAAGTGATGTTGATGAGAACTTTGTGATTGTCTTGGTGTATAAAGTTTTGAGAAAGACTGTTGGTGTTGGTGTCTGGTGTTTGAATAGAGTAAACCCAGGTGTAAGTGATATTGATGAGTTGTGATCTCCTGGGTGTATAAAGTCTTGAGAAAGACTGTTGTTGTTGGTGTCTGGCATAGTGTGAACCTAGGTGTAAGTGATATTGATGAGTGGTGAACGCCTGGGTGTATAAAGTCTTGAGAAAGACTGTTGTTGGCAGTGTTTGGTTTGTCTGTTGGTGAAGCTATCTTCATACTTCAGATTTCAAAGTCAACACTTTATATGTTATACTTTACTTACAAACTTATTTGTTTTTAGATTCAACTAGTAAATTCTAATAACACAGAATTTATGGATATCATACAAATATCATTCAGGTTAGTGACAGTTTAGTTGAGTTGGTTTGATGTGTTTTTCCCTCCCTTGCCATAAGGGGTTTTCGTAAGATCAAACATGTGAGTTGAGTTTGTTTGTTTGATGTATTTTTCTCTTGCAAAAAAAAGGGGTTTTCTCAAGATCATATGCGAGTTGAGTTTGTTTGACAAACAACTTCTCAATGTAATACAAACAATAAACCTTATTGGCTATTACAAATAGCCATAAAAACGCCGACCCACACAAACAGAATATGTACAAGGTAGATTGAAAACATGTAAACCATGAAATTGAAACAAAATAGTTACTAAAAGTTTTAAATAGGGTTTTTCTCTGGGTTATCTGGTTTTTCACCCTCCGCAAAAATAAACATGTGAGCCGAGTTGTGTGCAAAATAATTAATGTAGAGGTAGTGAGTGTGTGTCTGAGTCTCCCCAATTAGTAGGGCACACATGTCCAGCTAGAACGATTGAGACGTTAAAAAAGTGATTTCTTTAATTTTTTATTTTTTTATTTAGTAACTATTTAGTCACTAGAGCGAAAGCACTAGAACCATAAAATAAAAACAAAATAGTTACTAACTAATAGTTTTTATTTAGTGACTATTTAGTCAGTATCAATCAACCAGAAACATCAAATACAAAAGGAAACAATACCTCATTACAACTTTACTTGTCTTTTATAGTAACTAACAGTCGCTAAATAAGAACTATTAGTTAGTAACTATTTTGTTTTTATTTCATGGTTCTAGTGCTTTTGCTCTATTACAACTTTACTTGTCTTTGATAGTGACTAATAGTCGCTAGATATAAACTATTACACACAAGCTATTTTATTTGATTTCATGGTTACAGTATGTGTTTTTGCTCTACAATAAAGTAGATGTTAAATACTGATAAATGTTTGTTAATGTATTTTTCAGCAAAGGCAGTGTTGTTGCCAATGTTATACTGCGGTTTGCATGCAGGTCTTCAGTAACAGACACCCAGCTACTTGTTAATTTACAAAAAGCAATATCTTCAGGAAAAGTTGGTTCTTTAAAAGTTGAAACAACAAATATAGTTAGCAAGTATACTACAGGTAATACTACAGGTAATACACAACAAAACTGTACTTCTTTTTCAACATTTGAATCAAAACTTAAGACATGGCTTTTTAAACTAGCTTTTTATTAGATCCAATTATTATTATTGTTAATTTATATCTAACAGGTTCCCATTTAAATCTGCACTTTCCCATTTAAATCTGTACTTATTCAAATTTGGTTGATGTGTGCTAAACACACAGATCAACCAATCAGAGAAGTTCACTTCAGAAATAATATACTTTGATTGGTTGATCTGTGTGTTTAACACAATTTGCATAAGTACAGATTTAAATGGGAAAGTACAGATTTAAATGGGAACCTGTTCTATATCTATTTCTATAATGATTGTAAAGCGGTATTGGACTCAGGGAAATAGCACTATATGAATTCACATTATCATCATCATCATCATCATCATCATCATCATCATCATCATCATTATTATTATTATTATTAAAGAGAAAAGAGAATCAGATAAAAAACATTAAGCATTGCAAAGGTGTACTCACTGAACTTCAATACATCACATGCAGAACAAGCCTAAATATCATTAGATTTTCAAAAGATTAATTGTGACAAGCAATTCACAATAAGTGAGAGATGTTTCTGATGTAAGAGTTCTATTCATGCATGTTAACTTAGCAATTTATTTTGCAGTTCCTACACAAGGATATCGAACTCAAGGTAATGATGCTGATGATAACAACAATGATGATGTTGATGATGATGATGATGATGATGATGATGATGATGATGATGATGATGATGATGATGATGATGATGATGATGATGATGATGATGATGATGATGATGATGATGATGATGATGATGGCAATGTTGTTGGCGATGATGATTATAATGATTGTCATGGTGATGGTAATAATTGATAGAAATGATGATGATAACAAGAATGTTACTAATGATGAAGGTAATTATGATGATGACAATGACTGTGATGTTAGTTGATGACAATCACAGACATAATATCAATGTAATATTGAAAATGATGCTGGATGGCGTTAGTTTTTATGCAAAAATCACAGATTTATTCTCAATTGTGTTTGTCTGAAGAAAAACCTCTGGTAAAAAGCCCATATTAGAAGTATTATTCATTCTTAGTAATTAATGATTAATAATATTTTATCAACAGAAACAGGTGTGGACAGAGGGTTATTTGTCGCAGCAATACTCGCCACTATCATGCTCAGCATAATAGTAGGGTTTTTCCTGGGAATCAAGTTCCACCGTCAAGCTTTATCGTCATGTGGTCGTAAAAAACATGACTCACCTGTACACGAAGAGAAAAGTATTCAAAATCTTAAATATACTAAATCACCAACTATTGAAAACAGAAGACATAACGAAGAAAAACAAGCAAAATTACTAAATGATGGCGATAGAGATAGCATTGGTTCAACCGGAGGAAAAATACATATAATTATCGATCCTAAAATGCCAGAAAAATCAATACTTGTTAATGGTAAAGTCCCAACGACTTGCTAGCATAAATGTAGGTCATATATTTATATATCAATTTAAAGAGATATTTTTTTTGAAATGTTTAAAGTTTATATAATACTATATGTAGGTTGCGTTTTTTAACTTATTTCCATGAAAGTTTTGACAGCAAAACTTTTGGTGAAGATGGCAATGTATAGCTTCATAAAGTATCCATTTGAATCAAAAGAATGTATATGGAAGAAAGTTTGAGGGGAGGGGAGGGGAGGTACGAGAGACCTCAAAATTAAAGAGCTGCATGGAACAAAGTTTGAAGTTCCAGAGGGGAGGAGAGGGGATGTAAAAGAGACCTCAAAATTAAAGAGCTGCATGGAAGAAGTTTGAAGTTCGGAGAGGAGGGGAGATCAGAGAGACTACAAAATTACAGGATCTGTATAGAAGAAAGGTGGTAGTTCCTGAGGGGAGGGGAGGTAAGAGAGACCACAAACGTCTGTATGGAAGAAATTGGAAGTTCCAGAGGGGAGGGGAGGGGAGGTGTCGTAATATTACAGAATATGTATGGAAGAAAGTTTGAAGTTCTGTAGGGGAGGGGAGTCACGAGAGACCTCAAAATTAAAGAGTCTGTATGGAAAAAGGTTGGAAGTTCCAGAGGGGAGGGGAGGTCAGAGCAAGGGACCTCAAAATTACAGTATGTATTGAAGAAAGTTTGAAGTTCCAGAGGAGAATGGATATTTTATGGAACTATGAAAAACCTATTCTTGTAAAGGATAATGATATGTTATCTTTATAATGATAATAGACTTAATTGCAAGAATGTTGTCATAAAAATAACAAAAAGTAGTAATTAGAATTAGTTAGGAATATTTGTTTTTCTCCCATTTGATTGATGAGAATAACTTTTTACCATTTAAACAAACAAAAGAATCTTAGAAATGCAGCTACAGTGGTCCCTCTATCAAGTGGTCACCCATTAAGTGGTCACCCTCTATTAGGCGGCCACAATAAAAAGTCCCAAATCTATTCCTATACCTATTCTATACCTCAATTCAACGGCCAACCGCTATTTAGCAACCACTTTGGAAAGTCCGGAGGGTGACAGATTAATAGAGGTACCACTGTATTTGTGTACATGGGCTCCCTGTTTAAATATTAAAATACAAAAAGAATTCCTATTAGTTATAATATTTATATTGTATATGGACAACATTTTTGCAATTACGGTAACTGTAACAAATAGCATTTTTGTGCTTTATTTCATTGGAATACCTGTACCAGCTTCTATTTGAAGGTTACATTTATTCAGTTTGAATCATTCTGAACTATTTATTTTACATTGTAGTTATAATGTACACTGTAAATTGTTAAAAGACCTTTCCTTAATTCGCTTCACTGCATTCTCTTACCCAGACCCTTCTCAGCTTCACTGATCAAAGGCTCTGGGCGGACACAAACCCGAAGACCCAAAATCTGGGTCGTAAGATATGCGCATGCTCAATATTTTCTAACTTCAGTAACAAAATGGCAAATTTCAAGTTAATTCTCGCTGATGAGTTGTCTCTAGCAACATCAAAACAAAATGGTTGCGTAAGAGGTGTGTATAATTATCACTGATTGCGCATGTAATTATTTCAACCAATCATATTGACACTGAATTTGTGTCCGCCCAGAGCCTTTGATTTTTTGTTAGAAAGCTAAGAAGGGTCTGGGTTAAGAGAATAGCTTCACTGTTCATTGCCGGATTTCAAACCGTTAGGGCTGGGGCGAATCGCCTTATACTTTGCCAAACAAGATTTTATTTACATAATCAGAGAAACCTTGTCAAGCTTTACAAAATCCTGAAGTTTGGTGTTGATTGGTTTAATATTGTGTGAAATACAGCAATTCAAAAAATTTATGAAGAAATGTATGGAAAACCGGACAAGTTAGTCAAGTTGTCCGGTTTTTGACATTTCCCATACATTTCTTTACAAACGTCAATAGCTGTATCTCATGCAATATTAAACCAATCAACACCAAACTTCAAGACATTGTAAAGCTAGACAAGGTTTCTCTGATTATGTAAATAAAATCTTGTTTGGCAAAGTATAGGGCAATTCGCCCCAGCCCCTAACGGTTTGAAATCCGGCAATGAAACAATAGATTTAAGTTGAGGCTAGTTCCCCAAGGATGCAAAATCGGGAAAGGTCAACTATTTGGTAGGCAAGTTTGATTCTTTTAGGACTCACTTGCTTACTCAGTCTCTCTCAAGTATAGTCAATTTGTGTTATACTACCAGTACCAGAGATCTTTGCATACTTTCTTTAGTGGTGTAGTTCTGGAAACTATCACTTGTTTTATAACAATTCTTTGAAATTTTCTGGTTTTCATAGAAATTTATCTTCATTTTGTATTTTCACATTAGTCATAAATTGTACACATATTTGTATTATAATGTACATTTACATATAGTGTTTTTTTCTTGCAAGATAAATGTATTTTGTTAAGAAAAGTTAGGTAATTGCTCAATAATCAACATGATCATAAACAAATATATATATAATAATTTCAACAAAAAGTGTAAATGAAAATGCCTGAAAATAGGCGTAATTGATTTTGATTAAAAGTAAAGTTAAAGAATTTCTATACTATTAGTTATTGCTATTCATAACAGAACTTTTCATGCCTTGGGGGTGTTTTTTTTTCTTCACCCTGTCACCAGAGCAATTCTGTAATACAGTAATGGCCCACGTATAAGATTGAACCTGAATTTTTCAATTTAGCCTTAAGGTGGCCCAGGGGTATTTATTTACGTAAAAACAATTTTTTTTGAACTTCAAATTTTGGCCCAAAAACTTCTTCGATTGCAGTAAAAATCGGGATTATAACTAATCATTGTCTCTAGTTTATATATATTTAAACGTTATTTTAAAAATACTGATGTCGTAAGAGCAATGCGCTTGCAAACGTGAACTCGACTTTGAGATTCTATTTCGTCATCATTCAGCGAAGGAATCACATGAGATAGCACATACCAATCCCAGAAGTCAATGCGTTTACCTATCCCGTCCATGGCGGACGCGTGTTTTTGACACACGAATTATCTACTACTATTTACCAAAATAAGTTATATAAACACTGCAGAAACAAAGAAAACAAGTTATATCAAAACAATGAACAGTCCACAGGACGAAAGCGATATAACAGGTCATACAAAAAGGTCTAAATCGACCGTGACCATCACAAAACCGAACGAAGATAATAGCAGTGAACCCACAGGGAATTCAACTGCCAAAATGAAAGAAAACGTGATGCTGGAGACAATCTCTGAAGGCCCACGGGGCGGAAAGAGAGCAAGAAAGACTGTCACAGTCACTAAGGATCGTAATGATGCGAGCGGCGAAAGCCTCATAGTCAAAGGACTCGAGGAGCTTAAAGAAATGCAACAACAGTCAATCGCATCAATGAAATCTATGGCAGAAGCTATAGTTGAACGATTGGAAAAAACTCCTCCAGCTAGTTGCTCTTCTAAAAGGAAGAGAGACGAGATGAGCGACTCCGAACCAGATCTCGACAGCGAAGACGAAGGAGCAGTCGTTCAAAATGGCGGCGGCTCAGAAATGGCGGGAAATGCCATTGATGTCAACAAGGAGGTCGACGACCTCTTAAACACTGACCCAAAACTACAAAAAGGAAAAGAAGACGACCTTCTTCAGGAGTTAGCAAAACTTTATGAGTCAGAAGGGTCAGTATCTGACCCACTTAGCAATGCCAAACTGGCAAATTTGGTCGATAAAATGGTCAAGACCAGCTTGTCAGAGGAGCAACTTAAAGAGAAGCATGCTAAATATAATCGACCACAGAATTGTGAAAACCTTATTGGTACAAGGGTTAATCCAGAAATATGGAGCAAAATCAGGTCTAATACAAAGACCAAAGATCTAAAGATGCAAAAGTTGGAAACTAGCTTGATAAAAAGCATGCTGCCTACATTACAACTAGCTGACAAGCTACTAGATTTAAAGATGAATGACAAGCCAGCTTCTAAAACAGAAGTATGCGAATTCTTGGCTTTAGCACTAGACTCACTGACTCTCATGGGACACTCAGTGAATGAAATAAATCTCCAAAGGAGAGATTTAATTCAGCCAGATTTAAATGATCAGTTCAGGCAGCTATGTGGCACACAAACCCCTATTTCAAAGTTGTTATTCGGGGATGACTTACCAAAGTCAGTGAAAGAGATAAATGAGACTAACAGAGTGGGACAGCGAGTGTCTTACAAAAAGAACTACTCAACCTACTCTAAGTATGGCCAATACAAAAGAGACAGGCCCTCAACTTCACAAGGAAAGTCTTTTTTATACAAAAGTCAAGGGCGGGGAAAGAGACCAGCCCATCAGTACCCCAAAAAGGGGGAAAAGCAAAACCGATAGATCCAGTTGATAATGATCAGCAACTCCAGGTTAGTAAAATAAACAGTGTTAATAATGAAAAATCCTTACCCATTAAACATGAGGCAGGGAAACTGAAACACTGTGTACAATCCTGGCAAAAACTGACTTCAGATTTTTATATTCTGAACATTGTAAGAGGGCTAAAAATTGATTTTGAAGCCCAGCCTAGGCAGTTTTTTGTACCTCGGTCATACAATTTTAATGAGGCTGAAATAGCTGTCATCAATGCTAAAATTCAGGAATTTTTAGAAGCAGGAATAATTGAACCTGCGACACATACACATGATGAATATATTTCAAACATCTTTATCCGACAAAAGAAAAGTGGCAACTATAGACTAATTTTGAACCTTAAAGGTTTAAATGAATCTATTGAGTATCACCATTTTAAGATGGAGAACCTCAAAAGTGCTATCACTTTAATGAAACCAAATTGTTATATGGCCACACTTGATTTGAAAGATGCCTACTACTCTGTATCGATTAACAACAGTGAGAGAAAATATTTAAGATTTATTTGGAACAAACAATTGTTTCAGTTTACCTGTCTCCCAAATGGCCTGAGTTGTGCGCCAAGATTATTTACAAAATTGATGAAACCTGTGTACTCATATTTGAGATGCAAGGGTTGGGAGAATGTCGGATACATTGATGATACGTATCTGCAAGGGAGTGATTCTCAGGAATGTGAGAACAATATTTCAGAAACAGTAACACTATTTAAAGAATTGGGTTTTAGTTTAAATGAAACTAAGTCAGATCTCACTCCCAGACAGACAGTGAAATTCTTGGGGTTTTATCTAAATTCAGTCAAAATGACAGTATCCATTACACCTGAAAAGGCAAATAAAATACTGATAAAATCACAAAAAATTTTAGAAAAAGCTTCTCCTTCAATAAGAGATGTATCAGAGTTAATAGGACTTATGGTTGCAAGTTTCCCAGGTGTCATGTATGGTCCCCTTTACTACCGGCAACTTGAAATTGAAAAGACCATTGCATTAAAACAGAATAAAGGGGATTATAATGCAAATATGAAATTAACAGAAAATGGGAAGCTTGACATTAAATGGTGGATAGAAAATATCACCAATACTTACAATGTAGTCACACATGGGAATTGTGAAACTACCATTTATTCAGATGCATCCCTTACTGGTTGGGGAGGGGTGTTGGACAATACCTCTTCAGGAGGAAAATGGTCAGAAATAGAAGCTGACAACCACATAAATTACCTGGAAATACTAGCATGTTTTTTAACTTTAAAAACATTTTGCCCTCATATGAGCCACTGTCATATCAAAGCAATGATAGATAACACAACAGCCATATCTTATGTAAACAATATGGGGGGTAAGACACCTAAGTGTAACAAAATTTCCAAGGAGTTGTGGGAATGGTGTGCAGAGCGGAGCATATGGGTTACTGCTGTTCATATTCCAGGAAAGGAAAACTATTTAGCCGATAAAGAGTCTAGGGCTAAAAATAGGGATGTAGAATGGAAGTTGGATTGTGAGATATTTCAACTGATAGTTTTCTACTGGTATAAACCTTCAGTAGATCTTTTTGCATCTCGTTTAAACTACCAAATGAAACCATTTGTGTCCTGGAAACCAGACCCAGAGGCAATAGCATTTGATGCCTTTGTGCTAGACTGGTCAATGTACAATCAATTTTATGCATTTCCTCCATTTTCTCTCATTAACAGAGTGTTACAGAAAATAGAACAAGATCAAACTCAAGGGATAGTTGTGGTTCCTCTGTGGAAAACCCAGGTATGGTTCCCAAGGCTGCTACATCTATTAATAGACATACCACTGATCCTACCAAAAACCAAGACAATGTTAATTCTACCATCAAACCCAAAGGAGGTACATCCATTGAACAAAAAATTAACTCTTCTGGCATGCAAACTATCAGGAATTCCCTTGCAAGCCGAGGAATTTCGAAGAAAGCTTCAAAAATCATCATGCAATCATGGAGGACAGGCACAAAACAGCAATACTCAGTCTATCTCAGGAAATGGTGTTCATTTTGTAGTTCAAGGAGCATTGATCCATACAAAGCAGATATAGCTGAAGCCTTAGATTTCATGGCAGAGTTATTTGAACATGGTTTAGGATACAGTGCCATGAACACTGTTCGATCAGCATTATCCCAAATATTACAAACACCAAATGGAGTTGCATTTGGAGAACTACCGTTAGTTAAACAGTTTATGAAAGGAGTTTTTCAAGAAAAACCATCCCTACCTAGATACAATGTAACATGGGATGCTTCTATATTGTTAAATTATCTGAAAACTTTGTCTCCTGTTACCAGTTTATCACTTAAAATGTTGACTTTCAAGTTAGCCACCCTGATGGGCATCTTGTCTGCCCAGAGAATTCAGACCTTGCGGTACTTGGACTTAAGAAACATGTATCTTACACTCAACATGGTAAAATTCTCAGTTGGAGATGTGTTAAAACAAACTAGACCAGGAAAACATCTCAACGAGCTGGAGTTTCCGGCATATCCAACAGATCCTAGATTGTGCACAGTCCAAGTAATCAATGAATATATTACACGAACTAAACCACTGCGGGGTACGGTTACAGTTCTATTTATTACCACTGTTAAACCTTATAAAGTAGCTTCAAAAAACACAATATCGCGTTGGATTAAGACCACCTTAAAGCTAGCAGGGATTGACTTGTCAAGGTTCAAGCCTCACAGTATAAGATCTGCAGCAGTAAGCACTGCCACTCAAATCCAGGTTCCTACAGAAACTATTCTGAAAACTGCAGGCTGGTCAAGTCACTGCACATTTGCAAAGTACTATAAGAAGCCAGTTAGGCAACAAGGGGAACTAGCTAAAGCTCTTCTAGATTCAGCATCTTGATGTTTATGTTATTGATAATGTTTAATTACAAATAAAGTTTGAATTACCCTACTGGGACTATTCTCACAAATGCTGACTCTGAACTTCTCATGTGATTCCTTCGCTGAATGATGACGAAATAGAATTGAGAATTAAACGAGACTTACCTGTAAGTTGAAGTTTGATGGTAATTCTATTGAGTCATCAGGAAGCGAAAAGGGATCACATGCCCTCCCTTGTCAGAATCCCTACCCAATACATGCATGTGATCCACAGCATTTGTTCGCCTCTGAATATTGACTTCTGGGATTGGTATGTGCTATCTCATGTGATCCCTTTTCGCTTCCTGATGACTCAATAGAATTACCATCAAACTTCAACTTACAGGTAAGTCTCGTTTAATTCTCAATTTTATGGCTATTTCTAAAAATCTGAAAGACGAAACCACTCGATTTTGCGTCTATGGACTCATGTACTTCAATACTTTTACGTGATAAATGGCCAAATTAATCGAGACCTTGCAAGTTTAGGAAATATGAGTATTCAAAATAGAACACGAAAATGTATAGCTTATAAAGAATCGAACAGAGACGCACAATAAAATCATCGGTACTCACCACTGTTGTACAATGCTTTCCCAGTCTGAAGGCCAAATTTTAGTGAATTTGACGTACTGTGTGCAGCACTATCACGACTGATAAAAAAGCAAATTTATCGATGCATTATTTAAAATAGCTAGATAATCTAATTTTTGCACTTAAATGGCAATTCTAGCGATTCTCAAAAACACAAGATGTAAACAAATAATTGTAAAAGTACCTTACAAAGTTTGAGCGCGTTCCATTCATACGGTTTGGAGAAATGAAGAAGGAAAGTTGACCGTCTATAAATCTTGACGACACCGCCGAAGTGCAGTTGCAGTGAAAAGCCAGCAAGTACTTTTGTTGATGCATGTAAAATTTGCAATATTGTTTAAAGTCCCACGAGGGATATCCCTTTCGGACCAATCTCTGAACAAATATACGTTGAGAATATAATATTGCAAGAGCAAAAAATTAAGATATATAGTTTGTAAATATGCATATGAATTGTTTATGCTTGATTTTCGTGTATATTTGGATTTACAAACACTCTTTCTGCTGAAAGAACTGATAAATAAAAATGACACATTATATAGTATAGCGAGTATTAGTTATTTGCTCTTGCAATATTATTTTCTCAACTTATATTAGTTCAGTAATTGGTCCCAACGGGATATCCCTCGCGGGACTTTAAAAAAATATATTGCAAATTTTTCATGCATCAACAAAAGCATATGATGGCTTTTCACTGCAACTGCAACTTGGCGTTGTCGCCAAGATTTATATACGGTCAACTTTACTTCTCCATTTCTCCAAACCGTATGAATGGAACACGCTCAAACTTTGGAAGGTACTTTTACAATGATTTGTTTACATCCTGTGTTTTTGAGAATCACTAGAATTACCATTTAAGTTAATACTGAGCAAAAATTAGATTATCTAGCTATTTTGAATAATGCATCAATAAATGTGTTTTTTATCAGTCGTGATAGTGCTGCACACAGTACGTCAAATTCACTAAAATTTGGCCTTCAAACTGGGAAAGCATTGTACAACATAGTGGTGAGTACCGATTTTGAAAGCAATGATTTTATTGTGCGTCTCTGTTCGATTCTTTATAAGCTATACATTTGTGTGTTCTATTTTGAGTATTCATATTTCCTAAGCTTGCAAGGTTTCGATTAATTCGGCCATTTATCACGTAAAAGTATTGAAGTACATGAGTCCATAGACGCAAAATCGAGTGGTTTCGTCTTTCAGATTTTTAGAAATAGCCATAAAATCTCAAAGTCGAGTTCGCTTTTGCAAGCGCATTGCTCTTACGACATCAGTATTTTTAAAATAACGTTTAAATATATATAAACTAGAGACAATGATTAGTTATAATCCTGATTTTTACTGCAATCGAAAAAGTTTTTGCACCAAAATTAGAAATTAAAAAAAATTGTTTTTACGTAAATAAATACCCCTGGGCCACCTTAATAGGTTCTTATAAGGTTCTTATATAAATGGTAATTAATGGAACCTTAATAGGTTCTTATGTGGAGGGGGCTTAAAATGAAAATTTTAGCCTAACAGGTTCTTAAAACCCAGGTTCTTATAGGTGGGCTATTACCGTAGTTAGTTACCCAGTTCCCTCTTTGTCGACACTTTGATTTGTCTCAGACAAAGTCACCAACTTATATGGAATTAGTATAAAATCAGTACTCCTCCGTTTTCTACTGGAAATGTATTATATTCTTTGTTAGCTTCATTCTATTGTTTAACTTGGAATTTTTTTGCGTTTCTATTGCATTACGTAGATTGTCCGGTACACGGAGGAGGTGCCAAAATCAGTCGAACTGTAGCAAGCCCTCTTCATAATATTATTTAAAAAAGCTACAGTGTAAACTATACAAAACTATTGATAATTATTATTAATGATAACTATTATTTGTTTAACCAAGAGCATCCAGCTGACTTTGGATGGTTTCAAGCTGAAAATAAAAACAAATACAAATAAATATTTTATGATGGAAGAATGGGCTACCTGTGCCCACAGGGATCCAACTAACCTGACTATAAAAAGCATATAATTCTTCTCGTGTAAATTCCATGTGGATTTTCTCATTCTGCTGCAAAAAAATATTTAAAAAATCATAAATTTGCTTTCCTTCTGAAGCTTACACAAAATTTTGGTTGTTCTGACAACTATACATGTACTCCCTTTCATATTAGTAACAGTCATTTTCACAATTGTGTTCAGTGACCACGAATAATAGTTCCAAGTTGAGGTTTGAGTTGTTGTGCATAGCTATAATTTATCATGCACAACTGAACCTCAACTTGGAACTATCATTCGTGGTCACTGAACAGAACTATGAGAAGGACTATTTGTGTATAAAAACTCTTTAGAACCTACCACAGGCCTTCTGCTAGCACTGTTACATATTTTAAACAATTAATGTGGGTTGGCATACATGCAAATCTCTTTCAAGGTACATGTTTAAATACAAACTAATTTGAAGCTGTGGAAAGTACAGTGGTACCTCTATTAAGCGGTCACCCATTAAGCAGTCACCCATTAAGCGGTCACCCTCTATTAGGCCGCCACAATAAAAAGTCCCAAATCTATTCCTATACCTATTCTATACCTCTATTAAGCAGCCACTCAGGAAAGTCCCGAGGGTGATCGCTTCATAGAGGTAGCACTGTAACAATTAGTCTCTCCCTTCAATCCTGCATCAAGGTATATTAATTACCTCTGCTGACGAAGATAGTTGGAATTCAAACAAAGCGTTAGGTAGTTTCATTTTGGCTTTGTTTGCTTGAGCCATTTGAAGATTCAATCTCCAGTTGATACCTTCAAGCTATGGAAGAAGTTTAGAAAGGATAACATGAATTGTGTTAAATTAGTCATTGTTTAATCAATCCTTTCACTTCCTTGGAAGTACTACAACTGCACAGGACATGATAAGAAGGAAACAGACATACAAAAAGAAATGAAAAAAGAAGTGAAAGGAAGTGAAAAGAAGTAAAATGAAAATAAAGAAAAGGAAGTTTAATCAAAGGAGAAAGAAGGAAGAATACTACACAAGACAATGGCCAGAAGGAAGTTGAAGGACAAAAAGATCTAAAAAAAAAGGTGAAATGAGGTGAAAAAAAGGTACAAAGAAAACAAAAGGAATGACAGAAAAGGAATTTGTATGAAAGAAGTAATTATAAAATGCTATGCAGGATAATGAATGTGGGGAGGATAAAAAGGAAAATGAAAGAAAAATTGAAAGGAAATAATAAGGCTCCAAAGGAAAATAAAAAGAGCAGCAAAATAAAATGATAGGAAGGTAAAGCGATCGAAAGAAACTTAAAAGAGAAGAGGAAGGGGAAAAAAAACGAAAACACAGAAGGAACTGCAATTTTGAAGATGAAAGAAAACAATGACGCAGTAATTCAACCTAGTTACCTGTTTTGGTGCCAAACTTCTCTGTCTTAGTTGTCCAATCACAGACTTACTATTACCAGCCCAGATCTCTATGATGGAGTTGACCTGGAAATACATGAATGAACTGATAAATCAAAAAGGAAATGAGAGAATTAATAAAACAAAATTTCAATATATAATTTTCTTACTTGAAAAAATATATTCTGCAATTATGAATTACAAATTATATACAAATAAAAAAAATTACAATTGAGGAGAGAAATGAAGAGCTTGAGTATTAATTATTAAGTGTTTGGGAGCTAAGTAACATGCTTTTTCTAGCCAGCCCAAAATCAAAGTACATTTTATATCAGTGACAGAAATGTATTAGCTTACCTTGTCATCTTCAAGTCCAATATTTTGCAACTGTTGTTGTAACACTGCAGGCTTCGCACCATGGTAAGCCGCCTGGTAGTTAATAAAGTGACACAACTTATGTAGATAACAAAGATATACATAGAAAAGAATTAACCGCACCAGGAAAATGAGAGGGGAGATATGTGAAGGATACTGATTTTTGTAAAAAAGGTACACTTTTTCAATGTGTCATGAACAGATCGACTACCCCCACCCTATACTCTCAGAAGCACTATTAGGACAGCTGTTGCTTTTTTCATAATTTTATAACAATTTCACTACATAACTTGTGCACATTTATTTCAATTTTTGTTTTCCTTCCTATTCTTTCACTTTTCACTTCCCTCTCATCCTATTTCCCAATATCTTACCTGTTCAAAAATAAAGGAACAAGTTTCTAAGACTATATGTAAGTCATCCACATTCAAAGATAGACCAGCTTGGAGCTTTTCTTCTTCCCCAGTAGAAAATGCTTTCTCATCCTGACAATATACAAACAAGATTTTCCAAAAAGGATTTCAGCAGAGTGATCCACCAACGGCTCACTCTGGCTCTTCGTTGACTAGGTTAACATTAGAGAAAATAAACTGTACTATGTATGTTGTCTGCATCAATCCATTTCAAAAGGTTGTAAAATGGGCAACATGGAGGCTATTGTTGAGATATTTAGGTAGTGTTCCTTACAATGATTATTCTTGTCAAAATCATGGAGGTTATTGTTTGGGATATTACAAACAATTATCAAAACACAAATAATCGAGGTGCTTATAATCATTATTCCTGTCACGAACATGGAGGTTATTGTTGGGATATTTAGCATTGCATACAATCATCATAATTTCCCATCAAGAACATGGAGGTTATTGCTAAGATATTTTAGTGTTGCAAGCTTCAATCATCATTATTGTTCAACAATAACCTCCATGTTCTTGACAAGAATGATTGAAAGCACCTCGATTAGATGTGTTTAGATGTATGCCTATAATACCTCAACAATAACCTCCATGTTCTTGACAAGAATAATGATTGTAAGCACCTCGATTAGTTGTGTTTATATGCATGCCCATAATACTTCAACAATAACCTCCATGTTCTTGACGAGAATAATGATTGTAAGCACCTCGATTATTGGTGTTTAGATGTATGCCCATATCTCAACAATAACCTCCATGTTCTTGACGAGAATAATGATTGTAAGCACCTCGATTATTCGTGTTTAGATGTATGCCCATATCTCAACAATAACCTCCATGTTCTTGACAATCAATTTTATAATGATTATATTGTAAGCACCTTGATTATGCATGTTTAGATGTATACCCATAATTCCTTGGCGTACTGATAAGGTGTTAATTATGTAGAGCCTTACCCGTAAATGGAGTTTTTGTATAATTCGGTTAAGAAGCAATGCAAATCTTGAACTATTTACATCATTGATCAAGAGTACTGCTTTTTTCAACCTAAAAAATACAATACTCGAATAAATTCTACATGAAAAAATAACGTTTTGCACAACATCAGGATGTATAGAATACATAAGAACTCTTTATGCATGAAATTTTTACTTCATGAGAGAGAAATTAATTTTTTTTCGAACACTCACCTTGGTGTGACTTGAAACATCGACGCCATCTTGAATATGGCCGGAAACTGGGTTCAATTGTCAATACTAGGGGGGAGGGGAGGTTCAAAGTACGACCAAAAATTGTTATTTTTCAATTAAAAAAAGATATGAAAATATATTTTTATACTAATATTAGGATTTTCAATCTCGAAATATCCCTTTTGGGGTTTTAGGAATTATATTAATATAAGTCAACTGTATAAGTAAAAACTTTTTTGTGCTTTTCATCGCCACCCCGCTCCCCAATAGGTAAAGGAATCAGAGGAGTACTGGGTCGAGCTGACAGGCTAAAAAGGAAAGTATTGAGTCATCATGGCGGACGAGGACATCCAAAGCAAGATCAAAGTTGTCGTCAAAACCTCGAAAAACAAGGAAACCATAGAAATTTCACCTGAAGCAACGATAAAAGAGGTATTAAACTATCCTACTATCGACTCAAAAGGGATTTTTAATCACTGGTAATTTTTGAATTCGCAGTTCAAGGAAGAGATCTCGACCAAATTCGACAACACTCCGGTTGGTCAACTTTGCTTGATTTTTGCTGGTAGAATTTTAAAAGATAATGACACAGTAGCATCATATAGTAAGTACACTTTATAAAAATATCAATTCTAAACCTATCACTCTTATTGTGTCTTAGAATTATCCATTAAAATAACCAATTTGTCTTTCCTTTTAGACATAAAAGATGGCTTGACAATACATCTGGTTATAAAGTCTGAAAATAAGGTAATTTACATGCAAAAATTCAACCATAATATCGAATCTACATTCAAAAAATATAAATATTGCTATTATGAAATATTATATTCTTAAAACTAAGTGATTTTCCTTAATCAAAAGCGAGGAGAAAGTGAAACCAATTTATGGTGTAGTGTCTATTGTGTAATTTGTTTCTGCATTTCTCAACATACTTGTACTTTACTTCATATGGGGTTCTCTGAAATGTTGTACAATTTGAAGTTAGTTATAAGCTTAGCACTAGCACTACAATTGAATGTTTTTGATTAATAGAAACTATAATTATAAATTCATTATCATCATCATTGTTATTTTCATCATTATCATAAACTTTTATGTTGGTCAATTTTATTCATCATCATTATCATTAACATCATCGTAATCTTATTATTTATTTATTTATAATGATTATTTCCTAAAGTTATGATGTTACTCTTATTCTTTGATTAATATATTATTTATCAACTATTAATCAATTCATTTTTTGTACTTTAGGCACAACAACAGGCTGCCGAACATGCCTCTGTAAGTATATAGCCCATAATGATGATGGTGTTATCAATGATGATGATGATTGTAGCAATTCTGATGATGATGATGACAGTAATAATGACGATAGATAGTTTGCAACCATTCCCAGGAGAGCAAATTGAACCAAAGTACCACCAGTGTTTTCTTTTGTCAGCATGGCTACTGTTTCTTCCTTTCAATTGACTCTCCTGGGAATGGTTGCAAACCAAGAATTAATATAATGGTTAGGAAATAGGATTGGCCTGCCACTTCCAGATAAAGAAATAGTGAAAGATGATTTCCTGTCAATTTCAACCACAATTTTATTATCCATATATCACATTACTATCCTTGTCAGTTCTCATTAATTTTTGCCTGCCAGACCTTAAATTTGGCCTGGCATTGGCAGGCAGCTATTTTGAGCCCTGTTATGGTGAAATTATAAAGATTATTGTAATATTATAATGGTGATGATAATGATAGTGATTGATATTAAAGTAATATATACAATATGAGAGGCCGATCTGTATGGGATGTACAACATACTTATAAAACTCCAATGTCAGTTCTTTTATATTTTACTAAAATTGTCAAGATAAAAATTAATCTGGTTGAGCAAATTTGAGTTAAAACTTATGCAAAACAGGACGATTTTGTATCTAAATACAACCTTTGTCACATACATGATTTCTTTTGTAAATGTCTCATTAATTATTTATGAATTTTAAAGTTATAATAATAATGATAGTTATTGTGATGGTGGTATAACAATGATAATAACAAGTACATAATAAGCACCACGCCTCAAGAACCACCCCACAATGATTGTACTAATGCAGTGTTTTCGTAATATCTTTTTTTGCAGCCTGCACCACCTTCTAGTACAACTACTACCCCAGGTCCAAGTCAGCCATCACCAACCCCTCAGCCTCCATCGTTTGATATGTTTGGTGGTCTGGGTGGTATGGGTAGCATGGGAGATTCAGGATCAGGTATGAAAAACACAATTTGTAACATCTAAAAGTAAAGTTAGGAACCATATTTTACATCATCCTTGGGAACCCAGGGGTAATATTCTGCTTGAGCTTGTTCCGGAAGTCAAAATTCAGCTCTTTCCTGATTGAAATGAAAATCAAGATAACCATTCAAAGAAAGTCGTTAAATAAGTTTGAATTTTGACTTCCAGAACAAGCTCCAACAGACTACGTTCCCAGGGGTATTATTCTGGGAGCGAGAAACGAGCGACAGAAGATTACCTCTCGGTTCCCGAGGATTTATTTTACATCGGAAGTCCCTTTCAACAATTAATATATTGTAATATACATGTGTTGATGTTTGAATTTGTATTTGTTTTGTAGGCAATATCAATCAAATGACTCAACAGTTACAGCAACAAGTGAGTTTATTTTAGCACATCAATCCAGTTAATATTATTATTCACTTATTCATTCATTTGATTTATTTAGAATAATCAATACCATCATTCTTCCATCTATTCATCCATCCATCCATCCATTAATTTATTTATCAATTCATCCATCTACTCATTCATCCATTCAATTATTCACCAATCCCCCCATCCATATTTTTATCTATTCATTCATAAATTCATCCATCCATCCATCCATCTATTCTCCCATCCATTCACCAATCCATCCATCCATCTATTTATCTATTCATTCATACATCCTTTCATAGATCTATTCATTCATCCATTCACCAATCCATCCATCTATTCTCCCATCCGTTCACCAATCCATCCATCCATCCATCTATTTATCTATTCATTCATACATCCTTTCATAGATCTATTCATCCATCCATTCACCAATCCATCCATCTATTCTCCCATCCGTTCACCAATCCATCCATCCATCCATCTATTTATCTATTCATTCATACATCCTTTCATAGATCTATTCATCCATCCATTCACCATCCATCCATCCATTTACCCTTCCATCTATTCCATCATTGATGCTTATCTTTTGTCTATAGATGATGACAAATCCAGATTTAATGAGGCAGGTCATGGATAGCCCAATAGTCCAGGTTTGTTACTGACAGTACATTTGAAAGTGCTGTAAAGATACTAATACCACTGTTTTTATAGAGTATGATGTCAAACCCTGAACTAGTACATTTGAAAGTGCTGTAAAGATACTAATACCACTGTTTTTATAGAGTTTGATGTCAAACCCTGAACTAGTACATTTGAAAGTGCTGTAAAGATACTAATACCACTGTTTTTATAGAGTATGATGTCAAACCCTGAGCTGATGAGACAAGTTATCCTGTCAAATCCCCAGATGCAAAGTTTAATTGAGGTAATTAAGAAATACAACTCTCTATCTATACTCAATTTATGTCATCATCATGAGTTACACTCTCATATCAAATGGTGCCAAAACCAACTTGTGCCATTAGGCAATCCTTCAAGTCACCTCCATTGTTCTTTTTTGATATTTCATTTAAATATTTCAAGAAAGAAATGTGCAAAGGGATATTGAATAGCTTCAAGATCAAAAGGAGTAATTGGGCTACATCTAACATAAACTGTCATATTCAACATTTTAATAATAATTATAATTTTGTTTTATAGAGGAATCCTGAGATCTCACACATCTTGAACAATCCTGAATTGATGAGACAGGTTTGTGCAATACCTTTTTGTATTATTTATTTAGCCTAATTCTATTCTCTGTATATATGTTAGCCATGGTATAAGAAGGTCTAGGTTGATAATGATTTAATAGAATTGTCACTATTGTAATTTCAGACCATGGAAATGGCCCGTAACCCAGCCTTGATGCAGGAAATGATGAGAAACCAGGACAGAGCTTTGAGTAACCTAGAGGTATCCACAATAGTTATAAGATTTTTATCATTATTATCATCATTATCATCGTTATAGTCAACTCAGAGAAAATGTTGCTATTGTTTGTACGACATTTTTACTAAATAAAATGTGTCAATTGTGTTGTTACTAGAGCCTTCCCGGTGGATTCAATGCTTTGCAAAGAATGTACACTGACATACAGGAACCAATGATGGACGCTGCTCAAGAACAGGTAATAATAAACAAACACCCTAAGTTATATTTTAACTCACTTTACTCTCTCTCTCTTTACTTCAGTGTCCACTCTGTCCTTGTTATCTTCTTAATTTGAAAAAAAAATATCTTAATTTGATAGAAGTCTATATTAAGATAATAAAGTTTAAAACGACAAGGTTTTTCTTTTTACTCAACGTTTCGACGCCATCAGGCATCTATATTAAGATATACATTAATTTGTGCCATGGTTTGTAAATTAAATTTATTAATTCTAATTTAAGTTATTGCAACAGCAACTTTTGTTTATCAACAGTAATTGCCAATATTTTTCTAATTTTCTTTTTCATCCCTTTTGCCTTCCCTTTCCTATTAAGTAATTTTCTCTTTCTTTCCTTGCTTTGTCCTTTGTTGATTTTGTTTTCATCATGCACAAGCACAAGCATTAAAACAATTGCTAAATACTTAGTGATAATTATTTTGTTCTAGATACAACAACTCCAAAATAATCCATTTGCTGCTTTACTTGGACAAGGTAAACTATTTGCCAATGGATAATAACAAAAATAGTATATAATTGTGACTAACTACTAGCTAGTTATCCTACACTTTTTACTCCAACTGTTTACCTAGAAACACTGACACAGTCCACACTAGTTTAACCGCTAGCTATAATACATTTTTATTCCAATTGTTTCCTTACAAACATGGATGCAGGCACAATAGTTTAACTGCTAATTATCGTACATTTTTACTCCAATTGTTACCTTAGAAACACTGACGCATTCCACACTAGTTCAACCACTAGTTATCTTACAGTTTTACTCCAATTGTTACCTTAGAAACACTGATGCAGTCCACACTAGTTTAGCCACTAGTTACATGGACCTTACATTTTTACTCCAATTGTTTACTTAGAAACACTGCTACAGTCCACACTAATTTAGCCACTAGTTATCATGCCTTGTACTCCAATTGTTTCCTTAGTATTATGTCTGTCATTGTAGGTGGAGCAACTAGTACTACCCCTACACCAACTAACAACACCACCGTCCCTGCAAACAACCCACAGCATGGTACTGAGAATGTTTCACCTCTACCTAACCCATGGCAACCGCCAGCAGCTAGAACACCAACACAGGCTACAACACCAACAACTACTAGGTCAACACCTACCACACCTAGCACTGGCAATACTAGTAGTAATACTCAGAATACTGGGTAAGTTTATAACTGTCTTAACTACTTATAAGTAATAGGTACAAATGAGCAGTCTAATTGTATGGGATGTACATGTAAAACAAACATTTTAGGATAAAGGAAATCTGGCTGAGAATTTTTGAGTTAAAACTTATGCAAATCAGGACAATCTTGTATCTAATTCATACACAGTTATGATTGCTTTTGTAAAATTCTCATGAAGTGTTTATGAGTTTTATAACTGGGCAAGTTTATAACTTATAAATGCCATTGTTATCATCATCATCATGATCATCATAATCATTGATCATCATCATCATCATCATCATCAGTGGCAGCAGCGGCATCATCATGGACCATGATCATCATAAACATCATCCTCATTATCATCATAATCATTGCCATCTTTATTATAAATTAATCATTATCTAAATCAACAGTCAATATCACCAAAAATGTTGATGCACTGTCTGTCATCATAATCATATCACGATTATCATCACCATCATCAAATTTGATGTCATCACTATTAACATTATAATATTTTCCATTCTGACCATTGTGTGTGCGTTTCAGCCAAGGTACCAACCCCCTCATGTCAGGCATGTTTCAGACACCGTCCATGCAGAACCTCCTGCAGCAGATGCAATCCAACCCTCAGATGATGCAAAATATGATGCAATCTCCTTACATACAGCAGATGACACAACAGATGATGCAGAACCCTGAACTCATGGCAGGGGTAGGTACTATAGAGTGGCTATATAGGGCAAGCAGAAAACAGTGTATATACAGGTTGTAAGGTGGACATAAAATATCCTGTTGTGTTCTTCACAAAGTCTGAGCAAGGGATTGTCTGCCAGCACAACAGTCAGGTCTCAGCATACTACAGGGCATACTGTAATAGGCATAAGCTGTTGTGGTGTCCCTGAGTTTGTATGAAGGAATAACTAATAAAATAGAACCACTACACCTCGATCTATGGACCCTCTTCACAATTGCCTGATATTTGTATTTTTTTTAGATGCTGAGAACAAACCCTATGTTTCAAGGTAACCCACAGTTAGCTGAACAGGTAAGCTACAAGGGAAATTAAGAAATTAATGCTGTAAGCATCATCATCGTTATCATTTTAGTATCACTTTTTATTATCAACAACACTATCATCTAAATTTCCATCATCATCATCATCAGCATCATCATCAACTAAACACTTTCATTACCATCTCGGCATTATTAGTTTCCAATGCTCATTTTTAACAATTTTTTTGTTAACAGTTTGCCAGCCGACTTCCAGAAATGATGACTCAGGTAAAAATTGTGTTTATGCTGCTTCTCTTGCTTTGTAGTCAAACATCTGATTGTTTGTTTTGTCATGTGTTCTCCAAAATCACCAGCCTCTAGAGTTTTAACTAACTACTCACTTATACAGCACTTGTACCTTTTTAACTCGTGGATCTAAGATCCTCGAGTTATTGGGATGGGGCTTTTGAACCGGAAGTGTCACTCACTCACTCACTCACTCGCTCACTCGCTCACTCACTAGACCGTCAGTGTAAACTTTTGAGCCCCAAGATCTCGGTCAGCGTACTTCGAGCACATGGATATTTGATTCGTCTGAAGGAATGATTTTTCGGTCGAAGTAATCGCGAATACTCTCATATTTTATGTGCTCACGCCACACGATTCGCAGTAGAATTACACATAAGTTTATGTCGAATGTTTTCGGAAATGGTCACTGTGAATTTTACTAAAGATCATGCAATTTACGAGCGAACTAAGCGAGCCAACTTATTATGATCAAATTTATCGAGAAATCTTCCCTGCTATAAACAGAAGCTACTTTTTATCCATCCTTTCATAATGCTATGGAATGGATTCACAACCAGTTACAAAGGACGAAGCTGTTATTACTGGATATTTAACAGTATTTCCGGTAAGCATTCTTAGAGAGTACGATACACACTAGAAGTGAAGACAACAACAGTATAGTTGTTTTAGTGATGTTGTAGGGTAAATATATTGCTTATTGTAATTATTTCTTTTATATTTTTGATTAAAGTAACCAGTTTATCTGTCAATAGTTTAATTTTATTGACTACTATTAATTCGTACAAATTCGAACGGCGATTGAAACAGGCGATTCTCGAGCTCTTAGCTTCTTGCACAGAACAACAAACTTATTCGCAAAACTTAAATCGCTTCACCCTATTATCTAGTAATTCAACTTAACGATCTATGTATATGTAGATGAAAGTAATATTTCTTTCTTTACAATATGTGAGATAACGTGATCGGTTTTAAACCTCCAGGTTGACCTCGACAACAACAAATAAACAGCTAAAACGGCCTCTCTAAAAACTACCCCAACAGCCCAAATCGCCTCAAATATAACACCAATTGCTTCAATGACTATCTATTTTGCTTTTTCTGGCGTTTATTTTGCAAGAACAACTTAATAACACTGTTTCTTAGACACTCTTTGAACTCGCATGTATCTCTGCACGAACCGAAGATCGAACCAGGTAAATATCAGACTTGTCAGCGGATCACGGACTGAGGGAACGACGGACCATAAGCGAAACGGACGACAACCAAAAAAATACAAATAAAACAACAACATTGAATACTTATTTTTCGCTTCAAATCATCTCAAGCTAATCCGAGAAAATAATAATAATTAATAATAATTTAATATTTATATTGCGCAGGTTTCATGGGTAGATGCTCACCCGCGCATTACAATATTACAAAACGAAAGCTATACATGATATTACTAAAATTAATACAAACAGTAAGATAGAATAAAATATAGTAAGATAGAATAAAATATTTACATTTTTATAAGGTTATATATAAACTTGACATAATAATAAATAGCTAATGCTGGTAAAAATATTTTTAGAATGCTTTCCTAAAAAAATGTGTCTTTAATAGCTTTTTAAAATGATCAACGGTCTTTGCTTTACGAATTTCATTGGGTATAGAGTTCCATAACATGGGTGCTGCTGATACAAACGCACGGTCACCCAAGATAATAACAAAAAAAATAATTACATAATCGATAATAACAAAAAAATCATAATCATACATAATCGATAATAACAAAAAAATAATTACATAATCGTAATGGAGCGGTCTAAACTGTAAGCGCTTTCAAAATGTTCTAATTATGATCCACGAGTTGGCCATAGGTGGCCTTTGATTTACACTGGTTTTGATGTCAACTTGATTTACGTCTGGCTACGTTTATTTGGCAACTTGCTGCTCTGAAATCTCTAGAAAACACTGCATTTGCAGTAGCGGATTCAGAAATTTGTCAGGGGGTGTCCCAATTGCAAATAAAATCCCTAAATGTCTTAAATAAAATAGGGGTAATTGTATTAATAGTCCCCCCTGATGTGCATCTGTTTTTGTGTAAGCAACATATTTCTCCAAGGAAGACAAGCGGCAGAGAGAGTAAAGAGTCTAGCTTAATGACATAACATAATATTGACTGGTCTGGGAATGGAACTTGGCCCTGAGTTTTTACAGGTTTTAAAATGCTTATTGTGGCGTTCCTGTGTTGTATTTTAGATGCAGTCACCTGAAATGCAGAGGCATATGACAAACCCTAGGGTCGTTCAAGCCTTGTCTCAGATACAACAGGGATTCCAACAACTTCAGACTGAAGCACCTGAACTTATGCCATCAGTAATGTAAGTAACAAGAAATGACGATTATGATGGTGATGGTGTTGGTGGAAATGAAGATGATGTTGATAGTGGTGATGTAGATTATTGTAATAATGGTGGTGGTGGTGTGAAGGTAACTTTATTGGTTGTGATGGTAACATACATGAAAGTTGTGATCATGGTAACATAATGGTTGTGATGGTAACATGATGGTTGTGATGGTAACATGATGGTTGTGATGGTAACATAATGGTTGTGATGGTAACATGATGGTTGTGATGGTAATTACATGATGGTTGTGATGATGATGGTTTGATAATTATGGATATTTATCATGATAATGATAGTGGTGGTGGTGGTCATGAAAATCACAATGAAGATGATGGTGGTGGTCATGATGAAGATCATGATGGTGCTGGTAGTCATGAAGATCATGATGATGATGAAAATCATGATGATGATTATGAACATCATGATGATGAAGATGATGGTGGTGGTGCTGATGAAGATCATGATGGTGCTGGTAGTCATGAAGATCATGATGATGATGATGAACATCATGATGATGAAGATGATGGTGGTGGTGATGATGCATGATAATAAAAGTGGTGATGAAGATCATGATGATGATGGCAGTGGTAGTCATGATATTTATGCCATCAGCTGAGGTCATAGAACAATGATGATAACAATGATAACCAATATTGTGATGATGATTATAATAATAATAATAATAACTTTATTGATAAATTGACTTGCAATTCAAAAGAATTGAAAAACTCAATATTTACATTGTTTTGAAGTATAGATTAAATATTTGCATGATTAAAAAATTAGTCCCATTTCTTAATTGAACTTGGAATGAAGCTGTTTTGGTATCTTTTTGTCCTGCACTTGAGAAGTGGAATTCTCCTAGGCTTTCTAAGGCTATAGTTCTTGGACATAGGTTTTGGTAAAAGGCTGTGTAATTGACTATCAGGGCATGTACATGTAATGTTCTTGTAAAATTTCATACACAAATGTTTGCGATTGAGAATGATTGAGAATGATGATACCAATATCAACCTATATTAACAGCTGCTGTTGATTGTTGTTTGTAGGGGTGGTGCTAATACAGCTGCTCCTAGGAACACTACTACAAGCACAACAGCTACTACAGGAACAACTAACTCTACTTCAACACCACTAACCACTCCAACTACAGGTACCATTCTATCTATTACAGAAAATGAACTATTCAATCATTCATGCATCCCAATTTTCTCATTCATTCATTCATTTATTAATTTGCTCATTCATTCATTTATTTATTTGCTCATTCATTTATTTATTCATTCATACATTTATTTAATATTCATTCATATACATTTATTTAATATTCATTCATTTTCTCATTCATACATTTATTTATTTCTTCATTTCTTCATTCTTTTGTTCATTCATAAATTTATTTGTTAATTAATTTGCTCATTCATACATTTATTTATTCATTTGCTCATTCATTTGTTCATTCATACATTTATTTATTCATTTGCTCATTCATTTGTTCATTCATATTCATCCATATATTCATTCATCAATACATTTATTTATTCGTTCATTTGCTCATCCATTTATTCATTCACTCATTCATTTGGTATTTTCATACATTCATTAATTCATACATTTATTTATATATTCGTTCATTTGCTCATCCATTTATCAATTCATTTATTTATTTATTCATTCATTCATTCATCTATTCATTTATCCATTCATTCATTTTCTTGTTTCAAAGGATCAACCCCCACACCATCCCCCCTCTCAGGACTAGGCCAAAATCCTGCCATGGCGCAACTGATGGCACAGATGATGTCCAGTATGTCTCAGCAGCCGCCGCAACAACCACAACAGCCACAACAGGTAATAATAATAATGATGTTGATGATGATGATGATGATGATGATGTTGATGAAAATGATGATGATGATAATGAAGGTGATAATAATGGTGATAATGATGTTGATGATGATGATGAAAATGATGCTGATAATGATGGTAATGGTGATAATGATGTTGATGAAAATGATGATGATAATGATGATAATGATGGTAATGATGATGATGATAATGATGGAAATGATGATAATGATGATAATGATGATAATGATGGTAATGATGATGATGATGATGATGGAAATGATGATAATGATGGTAATGATGATGATGATAATGATGGAAATGATGATAATGATGGTTATGATGATGATGATAATGATGGTAATGATGATGATGATAATGATGGAAATGATGATAATGATGGAAATGATGATGATGATGATAATGATGGAAATGATGATAATGATGGTAATGATGATGATGATAATGATGGAAATGATGATAATGATGGTAATGATGATGATGATAATGATGGAAATGATGATAATGATGGTAATGATGGTAATGATGGTAATGATGGAAATGATGATAATGATGGTAATGATGATAATGATGGTAATGATGATAATGATGGAAATGATGATGATGATGATAATGATGGAAATGATGATAATGATGGTAATGATGATGATGATAATGATGGAAATGATGATAATGATGGTAATGATGATGATGATAATGATGGTAATGATGATAATGATGGTAATGATGATAATGATAATGATGGAAATGATGATAATGATGGAAATGATGATGATGATGATAATGATGGAAATGATGATAATGATGGTAATGATGATGATGATAATGATGGAAATGATGATAATGATGGTAATGATGATGATGATAATGATGGAAATGATGGTAATGATGATGATGATAATGATGGTAATGATGATAATGATGATAATGATGGTAATGATGATAATGATGATAATGATGATAATGATGGAAATGATGATGATGATGGAAATGATGATAATGATGGTAATGATGATGATGATAATGATGGAAATGATGATAATGATGGTAATGATGATGATGGTAATGATGATAATGATGGTAATGATGATAATGATGGAAATGATGATGATGATGATAATGATGGAAATGATGATAATGATGGTAATGATGATGATGATATTGATGGAAATGATGATAATGATGGTAATGATGATGATATACTGTTCTTATTTTTTGTTGATGTTGTTTTCAGAATCCTGAAGCTCGTTTCAGTGCACAACTAGATCAGCTAGCTGCAATGGGTTTTGTAGATCGACAGCGTAATATTCAAGGTACAATGACCACAAGGATAATGATTATGATGGTGATGATTATGATACTGATGATTATGATGGTGATGATTATGATGGTGATGATTATGATACTGATGATTATGATGGTGATGATTATGATGGTGATGATTATGATGGTGATGATTATGATGGTGATGATTATGATACTGATGATTATGATGGTGATGATTATGATGGTGATGATTATGATGGTGATGATTATGATGGTGATGATTATGATGGTGATGATTATGATACTGATGATTATGATGGTGATGATTATGATGGTGATGATTATGATGGTGATGATTATGATGGTGATGATTATGATACTGATGATTATGATGGTGATGATTATGATGGTGATGATTATGATACTGATGATTATGATGGTGATGATTATGATGGTGATGATTATGATGGTGATGATTATGATTTTGATAGTAATGATGGTGGTGGTGATGACAATAATAACAATTTTGAAGATAAGGGGGCTTTCGTTTATTAGTGTATGGGGGTCGGCAATATTGAGGGGAGGGTCACATTATTTTCGGAAACTATAAAGGGGGGTTATTATTTATTGTATGCAGCTTTAGTAATAAACTGGGCAAATATAGGGGAGGTTATGATATTTTTTACCAGCCAGGAGGGAGGGGGAGGGGAGGGGGGGGGGAGGTTGTTAGTAATTGTATGCAGCTTTAGTAATAAACTAGTCAAATATAGGGGAGGTTATGATATTTTTTACCAGCCAGGGGGGAGAGGGGGGAGGTTGTTAGTAATTGTATGCAGCTTTAGTAATAAACTGGTCAAATATAGGGGAGGTTATGATATTTTTTACCAGCCAGGAGGGAGGGGGAGGGGGGGAGGTTGTTAGTAATTGTATGCAGCTTTAGTAATAAACTGGGCAAATATAGGGGAGGTTATGATCTTCTTTACCAGCAGGGAGGGAGTGGGAGGTTGTTAGTAATTGTACGAAGCTTTAGTAATAAACTGGGCAAATATAGGGGAGGTTATGATCTTTTTTACCAGCAGGGGAGGGAGGGGGAGGGGGGGGGGAGGTTACAAGTTAGTAATTGTATGCAGCTTTAGTAATAAACTGGGCAAATATAGGGGAGGTTATGATGTTTTTTACCAGCCAGGAGGGAGGGGGAGGGGGGGAGGTTGTTAGCAATTGTATGCAGCTTTAGTAATAAACTGGTCAAATATAGGGGAGGTTATGATATTTTTTACCAGCCAGGAAGGGGGGGGGGAGGGGGGTTGTGTAATATTTGGAAAAGACATCAGGTGTATCGATAGTGACAAAAATATGGATCATGAGATGATAATGTTTGTCTATCTTTCAGCTCTGATAGCCACTGCAGGGGATGTCAATGCTGCAATCGAGAGGCTGCTCCTATAAATTACATATGTGTAGGGATATAATCAGCACAGCACATCAACAAATCTTGTACGGAGATCTTAACTATCTATTGGTTGTCCTACTGAATGAATGAAAGCATTACTATATCTTTTGAACAATGATTTCTGTCACACATTCCTCTGCTTTGCAGTCACCCTATGGTCATTGAGGTATTGAGTCACATAATAAACTATCCTGGTGCAAGCAAGTCACACAGTCAAACATTGCTTTATAATAGACCAGTTTCATGTTATCTAGCACCGCTATACTATTTGACAAAATGCACATTTACACAGGGTTACCCTCATTTCTGAATGAATTCAAATGCGTTTTCAATTATTTAGCAAAAACATTTTTTCGTGCTGTCTTTAAAATCTGGCTTAGCATGTGCAATGCTCCCTTTGTCAAATAGTGTATCAGTGCTAGCCTCCTCTGCAGGCAACCCTTTCCTTTTCCTTTCATGGGATCCCTTTGTCATTTTACCAAGGGGAATTGGTCCCCAGGCACTCTAGACAGGAATCCCAATAAAAGGAAGAAAAATGAAAACAGAGCGGAGATGCCTGTGGAGGAGGCTACATCAGTGCTAGATAACACGAAACTGGAGTATTTGTGATAAACTATTGTGGTAAAAGTCACGTAGTAAATTAGTGTGTGACATTTTGCATTTGCATTGTGACATAAAATTTTGCTGTACAAATCATTAGCTTGACAGGTCACATGCGAAACTAGTGGTAAAAATCACGTCATCGATTATTGCATCCCTTGGTATGCAGCAGTTACGTACCACACAATAGCTTGAAGCCTCTTGACAGTTTTAATTAATGTAATAATAAAGGAAAGTTGGAAAACCATTCTGGTACTGGTAGTAAAATTACACCATTGTGGTAATTATGTCTCGTAGGAAGAGTTAGTTGAATACCACTGAAAACACAGTGAATGCCTTGCTTTCTGGTTGGCTATGGGATAAATGGGTATACACCTTATAGCAAGAACGTTGTCCTGACTTTTGTAAATTAGTGGGAAAGGAATTAATTAAATGGCAATAGAAGATCACTGAAGCTGAACTCTTTCTTTTTCTTACTAAATTACTAATGTTCTTTTTTCATGTGACAAAATTCTTGCAATTAGGTATATACAGCTGTTTCCAAAAACATTGAATACTGAAAACTGTATACTGAAAAGCACATTGCAAGATAGAGATGCATTGTGGTCCATGGGTCTCTTTTGTCATGTACCAGTTATTAACAAAGAATTAGCACTTACAACAACCTCATCCCCAGGCTCTCCCTTTGAAAATAAAAAAGAGAAGGGAGAGCCTGGGGATAAGGTATCATTTACAATGGATGAAACAATGCTCAGAAATCTATGCACTTTATTTACTCTCGGCTTTATTATTACAAAAAGAATAGATTCTGGTACATGATAACAGAGCCACATCAGTGGCCGTATTGTCTTTGCACTTGTCAATCAATTTTCATTGACAATTTCAATGAAATACTAGACATGACAGTGCAACTACTATAGGTGGACGTACAGTGACATATTTTGTTAGGGTTTTGCCAACCAACCATTGTCATTAGAACAAAGAAAATTTAAAAATCTATTGTGAAAATGGTTGGCAAATTAGCATCACAACACCAACACTTGTAAACACTACGCTCAGCTATTTCAATGGAGCACTAGACATGACAGTGCATCTACTATTCAGTATGCAGTAGTCAGATTTTAGAATTAAATAGTAATGCTTACTTTACTACGGTTTTCCACTTTCTGCGAACTCGGACATTCCCACAGCTTATTTTGAAACACGTTTTTAGCTGCCGTCAATCAAAACTAATTAGTCGGTACCTTTTAAATCCATGATTGACGGCAGCTAAAAATGTATTTCACAACGAGCTGTTGAAATGTCTGCAGAAGAGTTTGCAGAAAGTCGAAGACCGCAGTAAGAAATGTATGTTAAAGAATCCTAATGTTTTATATAGGTCGGTAATAATTGTCGCATCCTCGGGAACCCAGGGGTATTCTTCTGTCGCTCGTTTCTCGCTTCCACAACATATACCCCTGGGAACGTAGTCTGTTCGAGCTTGTTCCGGAAGTCAAAATTCAGCTCTTTCCTGATTGGTCGACCATATTAGGTCGACCAATGAAAATCAAGATAACCTTTCAAAGAAAGTCGTTAATTAAGTTTGAATTTTGACTTCCGGAACAAGCTCGAACAGACTACGTTCCCAGGGGTATATGTTGTGGAAGCGAGAAACGAGCGACAGAAGAATACCCCTGGGTTCCCGAGGATGTAATTGTCGTGATATTTTACAATTATAATGATGGTGGTTTAATATATCCTATAATCCTGGCCTATTGTTTATCCTACTTTAGTTCTAAGGTGGCTTTCTTTCATTTCTTAGTGTATTATATATGTATTTCCTTCGGTGAATAATTGTTAAATAGTCCAATAATTAATTAGGTAAAATTGATCTTCTCCCTCTTCCCTTTATATTTTAATTCTCACTCTAGTTTTACCTCTTTTTCTCCCTGTTTATTTTTGCTGTTTCTCCCTCCTCCCTGTTTATTTTTGCCGTTTCTCCCTCCTCCCTGATCCTCCTCCTCTCTTATTGAATTCGCGTTCATTGCCGATTGTCATGTACTATTTATTGTATGCTTTGAACTTTATTTACAATATAATATTCCATCAACAATTGTATAGTTTGTTGGTTGTATCAACACAAAAACATTTCTCATATTCTTTACAGTTAAGTCCATTTCTGAACTGTTATTCTGATTGAAGTTGCTTGATTGAAGTGGTTTTGATTGGAGTGGTTTCGTTAGAGTGGTTTTAATGTTAGAGTGGTATCTACAGGTCAATCTGTTTTTTAATTCTATGTAAATGTTTCTTAAATAAAAATAACTACCATTTTTCGTATTCATTTTATACAATTTATCCAATCAAAAACCTCCTTGTTCTTGACAAGAAAATGTTTCTAATTTATAAACCCAAACGATTAGTTCTTAAATGTGTGGCCTTCGGTGCTTTTGTAGTAGAATGACTTGCAGGCAAGTGTTTTCTTAGAAACACGGACGCAGTCCACACTAGTTTAACCACTAGTTATCGTACATTTTTACTTCAATTGTTTCCTTAGAAACACGGACTCAGTCCACACTAGTTTAACCACACTAGTTATCGTACATTTTACTCCAATTGCTTCCTTAGAAATACTGACACAGTCCACACTAGTTTAACCGCTAGTTATTGTACATTTTTACTTCAATTGTTTCCTTAGAAACACCGACGCAGTCCACACTAGTTTAACCGCTAGTTATCGTACATTTGTACTCCAATTGTTTCCCTAGAAACAACGACGCTTTACACACTAGTTAACCACTAGTTATCGTACATTCTTACTCCAATTGTTTCCCAAGAAACATCGACGCAATCCACACTAGTTTAACCGCTAGTTATCGTACATTTGTACTCCAATTGTTTCCCAAGAAACATCGACGCAGTCCACACTAGTTTAACCGCTAGTTATCGTACATTTGTACTCCAATTGTTTCCCAAGAAGCATCGACGCTGTCCACACTAGTTTAACCGCTAGTTATCGTACATTTTTACTCCAACTATTTCCGTGGAAACACAGACGCAATTTAGTCACTTTCACTCGAGGAATCATGAATATTTCTCCATTCGTCTAAGAACTCTCCAATCTGCTGTTTCTCGCCGGCTGAGACACTGGGTAACGAGAGCGCAAATTCTAACACAGCCAAATGACAAAACTCGTACTGGTCCGGAGTCTGTATCATATGAGCTCGCTGTCTTCTCAGATATCTCACCGTATTTAAGATCTCACATTTTCCCCGGTCCTTCATCCGTTCAATATTTATATCTGTAGTGCAAAAAGTCCCGGTTCTCCCTATACCCGCGCTACAGTGAACCACTACGGGCGGTCCCGAGGGATGCCCGGTCCATGTTGATCCGAGTGCCATGACGGCGGAGGACTGGGCTTGACGAACAAGGCTTAGGATATGTAAACAAGATTCAGCTGATGAAGGGACCCCGAAGTCTGGCCATGACGTCATTTGGAAATGCATGATTGTACGGCTTAGATTTGTCTGCAGACAGAGAATAATAGCGATGTTAGATAGCTCACAATCAAAGAAACGAACAAGCAAGCTAGAGAGCAACAAACAGACAGACAGACAGACAGGCAAATAAAAAGACAGACAAACAGACAGACAACCAATCAAACAAACCGACAAACAAACAGACAAACAAACAGACAAACAAACAGACAAACAGACAAACAAAAAGACAAACAGACAAACAAACAGACAAACAAACAAACAAACAAACAAACAAACCGACAAACAAACAAACAGACAAACAAACAGACAAACTAACAAACAAACAGACAAACAGACAAACAGACAAACAAACCGATAAACAAACAGACAAACAGACAGAAAAACCAGAGTTAATATTATCTATTAAAACGAACAAACAAACATACAAACAAACAAACCGACAAACAAACAAACAGACAATCAAACAAAGAAACAAACAAAGAAATAGACAAGCACACAAACAAAAACAGAAAAACGAACAAACAAACGAACGCCTTATTACTATATTGTAAATATGTTGTATCGTACCTCAGTGTTTGATATTTCAAAGATTCGTTCAACGTGGTCTTCATATTCTTGTGTTTCAATGTGTTGTATTCGTAGTTGCATATAAGCATCGGAGTCACCATTCTCTGGCCAGTATCGCTTGCATTTAACACGGTTCCTTTCAAAACATCTACAACAACAATAAAGCTAAGAATTACAATACTTTTACTAATGATAATGATGATAATAATGATGGTGATAGCAATGATAAAAGATATTTCGGTAATGATGATTATAAGGGTTGTGATGCTGATGATGCTGATGATGATAATAATGATAGGGAAGACGATGGTTATGATGATGATGATAATAGTGATGCTGATGATCATGATTGCCGTGGTAATGATAAAAATGTTGATTATATCATTGGTAATGAGGATGATGATCATAACAATAACGACGATGATGGTGGTTGTTGTGCAGGTGGTGATGATGATGATGATGATGATAATCGTGATAACAATGATGATGATGATGATGATAACAATGATGATGATAACAATGATGATGATAACAATGATGATGATAACAATGATGATGATAACAATGATGATGATAACAATGATGATGATAACAATGATGATGATAACAATGATGATGATAACAATGATGATGATAACAATGATGATGACCATGATGATGACAACAATGATGATGATGATAACAATGATGATGATAACAATGATGATGATGACCATGATGATATGATGACCATGATGATATGATGACCATGATGGTATGATGACCATGATGATATGATAACAATGATGATGATGACCATGATGATATGATGACCATGATGATATGATGACCATGATGGTATGATGACCATGATGATATGATGACCATGATGATATGATGACCATGATGATATGATGACCATGATGGTATGATGACCATGATGGTATGATGACCATGATGATATGATGACCATGATGATATGATGACCATGATGATATGATGACCATGATGATATGATGACCATGATGCAATCACTTACTTAGTAATCATAACTATAACAAGAGTTTGTTGTTCCCAGACCATCCTCCAGAAGTCGCCTGTCGTGTTCGGTAATGGACCTTGGAAATAGCAAGACAGTCACAAATGAGCTTTTTTATACATATAGTTTTTCGCTATATTTCGCAAAAAGAATTCGCAACAGTGACCTTTTACAGTACAAAGTTGCACAACTTATTGTTGTCGTTAACCAACAATAACTATAGCATTTAGGGAACGACATGTTTGTTGAAGAAAAAAATTCAGTTACCTTGTGTTGCGATAAATGCTTTCTTCTGCTTGTAGCCATCAACATAATTTGCATGAATATAATCAGAAAACTGAAATATAAAATTCAATACGAAATGTTATCTAAATGAACAAGTCTTAGAAAAAGCCAGTCATTGAGGGTGGTCACGGCCAGGGTTTGTTACGTCCTCAGTGGTTCTTTTACGTCACTCAATGCAGGTTAGTGAGTGTAATGTGTGTTAGTATAAGTCAGTCAATGAGGGTGGTCACGGCCAGGGTTTGTCAGTTACGGCCTCAATGGTTCTTTTACGTCCCTCAAATCAGGCTAGTGAATGTAGTGTGTGTTAGTATGAGTCAGTCACTGAGGGTGGTCACGGCCAGGGTTTGTTACGTCCTCAGTGGTTCTTTTACGTCCCTCAATGCAGGTTAGTGAGTGTAATGTGTGTTAGTATGAGTCAGTCAATGAGGGTGGTCACGGCCAGGGTTTGTCAGTTACGGCCTCAATGGTTCTTTAACGTCCCTCAATGCAGGTTTTTGAGGCCGGAAAGAGAGGTTCTAAAGGTTCGTATCCGAAAAGAGGCGAAGCCTAACACTTTGAAAGCTGAAAATCCACTTACATCGTCCTCGTCAATTGGAACTAGTGGAACCCTGGTGCCCTCAAGACATAAGACATCTGTGTAGCGATTTTTCCTGATATTGACCCGAAGCCTGAAAATATATACGATATTTACTCTAGTATACATATATGACAGTCACAAATAATTGGAAGCCATTCCACGACGTACAAAAATAACTATTTTTAATTAGAAATAACATCAGCAAAACAAGTAAACGAATACACAAACAAGCAGGGAAATAGACAAACAAACAGACATACAAACAAACGAACAAACAAACAAGCAAATGAACAAACAAACAAACGAACTTGCAAACAAACAAACAAACAAACGAACAAACAAACGAACGAACAGACAAACAAACAAACAAACATACAAACAAACGAACAAACAAATAAATAAGAATTTAGAAAATACCATCTAACGTCCCAATTCTTTACCTTGTTTTATCAAAGACTCCTTCCACCGGCATACTCTTCAGTTCCATGTACTGTCCCTTAATGCCTCTCTTCCCCAAGTCCTTCATATGCTGCATAAGCTGCACAATACTCATAACAGGCTCGCCGATATCATAAACATCATCCAAAACATTTCCACTACCACCATCACAACGTGGTTGCCTTCCATCTGAGCTCCTTCCTCCAACAGTTGAACCCCAGCCGTTTTGAGCTCTTGAAAGCCTTGGGGGAACCTCAGGGGGGACATCGTTGACTCCCAAGTTCTCAGCATAAGACGCAAGGCATTTGTTTAACCATGCCAAATGGTCTACTGTCAGGACCCCGCCAAGGCTTTTTGGGATGATTTCAATAGGAAGTCTTTCTCTGAGTTGTTCTGAGGAGACTATTTCAATTCTTTCACGGATCTTTTCACGTAAGATACTGGACAAGATGAGATGGATTGCTTTGAACCAGAGGGGTGGGGATATGATATACACTCGCTTTAGTCTCGCTGGATAACATCCCTAGGGAATACATAGCTTTTAGTAATTGTTAGGGTCATGATTACATTACCATAATGTTAGTGTTCATCACCATCACTTAATATCACTTATTATCATCATCAAATCATTGTCATCATCATCATAATCATCATTATCAGCATCTTCACCACCATTGTCATCAAATCATAGTCATTATCATCATCTTCACCACCATTATCATCAAATCATTGTAATCATCATAATCAGCATTATCATCATCTCACCGCCATCGTCAACAAATCTTGTCATCATCATCATAATCATCATTATCACCAACATATCTTGTCATCATCATCATAATCATCATTATCATAATTATCATCAACTACACCACCTTCGTCAACAAATCTTGTCATCATCATCATGATCAGCATTATCATCATCACCATTGTCATCATTTTCACATTAATTTTATCATAATTATGATAGTGATAATGATTGTGGCAATGATAATGATTGTAGTGATGGTTATAATCATCATCACCATAGTGATCATATCATCATCACCATCATTATCACCACAAACATCATATCACCATTACGATAATCATCCCTGTCATCATCATCATGTTAACTTACTCTCAGTAGTTCCAGAACCTTCTGACTCAGTTCATAATCAAAATTCTTGTAAGAGGAGTTGGACATGTCATACAGCAGAATGATGCCATTTTTCTGGGCTGTAATACTATATCAAAACACAGTACTATTAGAATTAATATTACAACAACAACTTTATTACCAGCAATATCAAGAAGAAGAATACAATTTCAATTTAAGGAATGTTCAGATAAATGGTAAAAGTTTCTCAGAATAGCTAAAAAAAAGCTAATCAAGCTGAGCAACTAACTAATATAAAAATATATATATTGACGTGGATTGTAGGTTATCCAATATGGATATGTGATAAGTAGAATAATAATTGTTGTAGTGGTTGGGCTGAGACATTTGAACTCCTACTGCTAGTCTATTCTATTGCCTGATGAAGACTAGCAGTAGACGTCGAAAATGTGCAGTCACATACTAAGACATTTAAGAGATTATTGCAGATATGTTGCGGTGAGACTATGCTGGTGATCAGAAAATGATGATGGTGATGGTAAGGATGATGATGATAATAATAATGATGGTGCTGATGATAGTGATGAAAATGATGATGGTGATGGTAAGGATGATGATGATGATAACAATGATGTTGCTGATGATGGTGATGAAAATGATGATAACAATGATGGTGATGGTAAGGATGATGATGATAATAATAATGATGGTGCTGATGATGGTGATGAAAATGATGATAACAATAATGGTGATGGTAAGGATGATGATGATAATAATAATGATGGTGATGATGGTGGTGAAAATGATAACAAAGATGATTATGATGAAGATAATGAAGATTATAACAAGGCAAAAGAAGATATTAATATATTACCTTTTAGTAGCCTCATCTAATTGAAACACCATGCATTTAATAACAGTCTCATGACTGGTTAACTCTGGAAAATGAAGTTTTGCTTCTATTACTGCCACAGCTGCTCCTTCTGGACCTGATTTGTCCTGCACAGAAACACTAACTGTTACTAACAGAAACATTTGCAAAAGGTTGTCCAAGGCGAAAGTTCATTCAAAGACAGAAAGGAATTATACTCATAATTCCAAAAAGAGACTAGATGTATTATCAGAGATAGTTATTCCTAACTAGTTGAGCGTAGCGGCAGGGCAGTGACAACAATTATAAAACTCCATTCAAAGACAGGTTCTCAAAAATGTTGCCCAATGCGATAGGTCATTCCAAGATGGAAAGGAATTATAGACACACCTATTTCAAAAAGGTTGCCCAAGGCAATAGGTCATTCAAAGACGAAAAGGAATTATAGACATGCACCTATTTCAAAAAGGTTGTCCAAGGCGATAGGTCATTCCAAGATGGAAAGGAATTATGGTCATACGCCTATTTCAAAAAAATTGGCTATACAAGACAAGTTTACAAGTAAATTATGTTAAACCAGTAAACAACATTTTATAATTGTTTTTATTGCAAAAGACATTTCTTACCAAAATTGTGAATTTTCCTGAAAGAAGCTCTTGTCTCATTGGGTCATCATACGGCGACAGTTCATTTAAGCCATAATAGATACTTTTCTCCTAAAAAAACACAAATGATATAACAGAAATAAATAACAGTTTTATTATGTATATGTAAGAAGGCTTTATTTCCTTGATACTGAGATTTACCCATAAAAAAGAATCAACATAAAAACTGCATGAAATTTTTCACTAGTGTCAAAATGTTGTACATCCAATCAGAAATGTGAACTCAAGGATGATTTCACTAGTGACAAAATTTCTGTGAGTTCATTTCTTACTTAGAGAAAAGGCAAATATAATAATTCTCAGAAAATGGGTTTCGTTTCTGATTCCTCAATGCATTGGACATCAAAATGGCTTCCTGTAGAGACATGAAACCGCGCAAACAAGCTATGTACATAAAAATCTAGATTGGATCTCAGCATCTATGTAAACGAAAAAATTACACCATGGAAAGTGCTTGAACGAGCTTGGTCATGCAACCTTTCCATGGAATAATCTCTATATCAAAAGTAACATTTAATTGCATTTTTTATTTCTTTTCAACAAAAAAGGATTAATTCGCAAAAAATTAAATAATTTATTTTAAAATATTTTTGTAACTATTAAAACACGAAAAATATGCATTCAAATAAGAATAATTCAATATTCAGCATTCATAATTATCCAAATTCTAAATGCTGAAGCAATATGTTTTTTTTCAATATGATTCATTCGGTACTGAATATAAGCAGAATAAAGAAACTGGGTTTGTATTTCAATATTGAACGCCTAAAACACAAAATTCCACAGCCAAATTTTCCGAGAATAGAAATTAATGAAATCATTTTTGGGGAAGAAATCATTAAAAATTTAGGATTATGTCAGTTATAAAATTTCAGAGAAACGACAATCAATCAAACAAATTATTCATTAAAAATGTACTCTTCTTTGATATTTAAATACATAGTACACGTAGTGTATAATAGAATAAATTGCATAGTACCTAAAGCTTTTTAACCATAATTAATTTTTAATAAATTACTTACATTTTATAAATATAAATAAATATTACATTACGGCAACTTTGAGTCATAATAAAATGAAAACAACACATTAAAACAACACATTCAAAAATAGGGACGCATTCCGCCGTCTAGAAATGCCAAAAATGTATCGCCTTGTCAGCTATTTCAAGATTGCTATAATATACAAAAACATTGAATGAATTGAGGTTAATTAATACAATCCAACTATGTACCATTTTATCGTCAGCATACTTTCTTGTCAACCACAACAACGTAACAACAGTATTTCAAAACGAAATAGCTCTGATGCTTTCAAGCAAATGAGTTTATGCGTACAGCTTAAATAAGGGTTCTTAGAGTTACTTCGCAACGGTTAAAGGTTTCTAAATTCAATGTAAATAACTGATAATTAAAGCAAAAGTAGTGTGTTTACTTAGAATTAAATGCGTTTTCAAAGAGCGATTTTGTCACGCAACTTTCGTCGAAAGGTTAAAAATGTCTTCGCATTTTTAGTATTGACTGCCAGTATGAAAGCAATATCGGGAAAAAACGCGATTGACAAAGAACTTTGGTATAAAGGCTACATAAACACACCTAACTATCTCAAGAATTTAAATATTCAAATAGGATTTTTAATAACCATATGGAACGGAAATGACAGGAGAGCAAAAAACAGAAACCGAAAGCCGTTCCCTTTTGCGCAAAAGTAAGAGACGAAATGTCACATTTACGTTCCATTTACGGATAAATATTCTGCTTAAACTTAAGAAATATAAAATATAGTTGTTGTATTTTTTATAAAGTATTTACCGTGTGATTTCTGTAAAGAGAAATAGCCCTTTCAACGTCGAATTTGCGAGCAATCAAGAATTTGATAGCCGTGGAGGTTCCTACCGGGCTTAGGCCATATTCAGCCCGATCGTTGTTCACTTGAGTGAGAAAACTCTTTATAGCCTGTAGATAAATTTAAATTATAAGCTCACTTCATTAATAAGATATTCAAGCTGTAATTCATACCTCCTGTTCAGCCTCTGTGAAGATTTGATCGTCCGCCATTTTGCTAATCGAGGCCTATTAGACTAATGGGGGCGGCTGCTGAATTAGTTAGCATCTCGTGGGCTCCCGTCAAGATTTACGACAAATATCCGGAAAACGTCGGTAAATTGTCGGCGCATTTTCGATCCCTGTCGGAACTGCATGCTTCACAAGGTGCGAAATTCAAAACTGTTCCCGCGTGCAAATTTCCCCGACATTTTCGACTAAAATGGCTTTCTTTTGCCGTCTTCTTTAAAGTGGAACATGGCGTCGTCTTCTTCATGCTACAATCATGATGACAGAAGAGCAGTTTCGATTTGCATGGACTGTAGGCCAGGTAAAATTCAAACTCAACATTTGACAAGCACGCTGGCATATGTGCGTTCGCCTTCTTTCCTTCTTTGCAAAACGTGGAAATTTCGAGCTACTTTTCTATTCTATGAAAAAGTTTTGGAATCATAAATGAATATTTTATTGGCTTTAAATATTTCATTGTTTTATGAATTATTTAATAGAAATATTTAGGCTTTTTGCATATTTGATAGACATAACATTATTGTATAAAGGTCAAAGTTGAACATATTTAGGCCTAGTTCAAACTTCGAATCTCGCATGTGCCTAATCTAATGCAAATTAATTAAAACAATAGGTTTTGCTTATTTGCATTACATTTGGCACATATATATGAGATGCGATGTTTGAACAAGGCCTAAATTTCAGGCCCAAATATTTGGCATGGTTGTCTGTTGTTTGGCCATGGCCGATCAGTTGGTTAATCAGTTGGCCAGTCGGTTGAGAGGCTGGATGGTCAGTTGGTCAATTGGTTGGTCAGTCCATCAAGTTCATCAATCAGTTGCACATAGTCAGTCAGCTGGTTGTGTCAGTCGGGCAGTTGCGTCATTCAATCGGTTGGACAGTCAGTTTGTCGGTCGGTCAGTCAGTCAGTCAGTTGGTCAGTCATTCGGTCAGTCAGTTGGTTGGTCAGTCGGTCAGTCAGTTTGTCGGCCAGTTGGTCTGTCAGTTAGTTGGGCAGGTAGTTGGTCAGTTGTGCAGCCAGTCTGTCATTCAATTGGTTCATTGAATGGTCAGTTGACATGTAGTTTATTGGCTAGGTGGTTGGTTCGTTGGATGGTTGGTTATAATTTCCGTTCAGTGACCACAAACAATAGTTCCAAGTCGAGGTTCCAGTTGCTGTGCATAGCAAAACTATAATTTATCATGCGCAGCAACTGGAACCTTGACTTGGAACTATCATTTGTGGTCACTGAATTACCCTGGTACCAGGGGTTATTTTCTCCTTGCTTTATCGTTTGCTTTAGCATTTCTAAATTTGACGGTTTGTTATTCAACGAGATTAACCCCTGGCCCAAAGAGCTTAGAATCTCACTTCCATGCTATTTTGATTGACACCGCCAATTATAGCCATATTTGGAAACTTGGCAAACCTGTTGACATCTTGCTGTCAGCCTTCATCCAATCAAAGATCTTCATAGACTTAAACCAATCGGAAGTCGGGGTCACGTAGCGACACTCCGCTTCTGATTGGCTCGGTGAATTCAAAAGAATAGGCTCGTTTGGCTAGAGGGTTTCTCTTGAAAATAACAAACACAGATGTACAAATGATAAATACGAATACTAGATCAAGAAACCCTCTAGTTTCTAGGGTATCACTGAATGGAACTGTGAAAAGGTCTATTGTATTGTTGTAAGGCTAGTTGGTTTGCTTGTTTAATAATTGGTTGGATTGCTAGTTGTGTTCATTGTAGACTATACAGCTGTATATTTACTGAATATCTATTTGTTTGTTTTTCAAGATTCTATCGTCAAGTATTGTAAAGACTGTCATGATAATGTCCACTCATTATCTGTCTTTAGACTTCATAAAACACAATCACTAAACCAGGTATTAAATCATTGTTAATGAACTTCTCACAGACTTATCTATGAAAGATGAGTAGTTGATGATTATGATGATGATTATGGTTATGGTGGTTGATGATGATGATGATGGTGGTTGATAATGATTATGGTGGTTGATAATGATGATGATGATTATGGTGGTTGATAATGATGATGATGATTATGGTGGTTGATGATGATTATGATGATTATGGTGGTTGATAATCAATGATGATGATGATTATGGTGGTTGATAATGATGATGATGATTATGGTGGTTGATAATTATGATGATGATTTTGGTGGTTGATAATGATTATGATGATTATGGTGGTTGATAATTATGATGATGATTTTGGTGGTTGATAATGATGATGATGATTTTGGTGGTTGATAATCAATGATGATGATGATTTTGGTGGTTGATAATGATTATGATGATTATGGTGGTTGATAATGATGATGATGATTTTGGTGGTTGATAATTAATGATGATGATGATTATGGTGGTTGATAATGATGATGATGATTATGGTGGTTGATGATGATTATGATGATTTTGTTGGTTGATAATGATTATGATGATTATTTTGGTTGATAATTAATGATGATGATGATTATGGTGGTTGATAATGATGATGATGATTATGGTGGTTGATAATGATGATGATGATAATGATTATGGTGGTGATAATGATAAAAGTTGTAGTGATGATGGTGTAATAATAAAAGTTGTATTAATAGATGATGATCATAGTAATGGTGATAATGATGATAGTAATGATAATGATGGTGATTATTATTATTATCATTATGATAGTGATGATGGTAATGGTGTTCGTAAAGTTGACTAATTGTAATAATGGTGATGAATATGTTCTTGACTACTGCAAATGTCTCTATTCTTAGGGTGAAAATCGAAGGCTGTCTCAAGATGTTTCTGATCTAGAAAAGTATGTGCCAAATGCCCCTTCATCTCACATCATATAAAATACAGCCAATCAGAATGCTTGAAAGCTGTTGTATATTCAGCGATATTTAACTGCTTCTTCCCATGAGGCATACCCTAGAATAAGAAACTAGAGGGTTTCTTGAGCTAGTATTCGTATTTATCATTTGTTCGTCTGTGTTCGTTATTCTCTAGAGAAACCCTCTAGCCAAACAAGATTCTTTTGAATTCACCGAGCCAATCAGAAGCGGAGGGTCAGAGTCTGACCCTGGCCTTCTGATTGATTTTTAAGTCTTGAAGAGTTTTGATTGGACCTAATTTGACAACTTGACGAGATAAGTTGTACAATGTTTTCTAGTGACATACCATGAATATCCCACTCTTCACTTGTTTCTTCGCTTACACTCTCGCCTAAAGGCTTGTGCACATATACTAGAAAATACAAGTGACTTGTGGGATATTCCACGATATGCCACTCAAAACCATTGTGTATAACTAGTATGTAATAATTTGATATCAACCTTTTTTGCCTGTGTGTGTGTATGCAATAATAAAGTACTTGTTATAGCGCTCATTGATGATGATGTTGTGTTTGCAGGTTAGTTGTAGTTGAGAGAGATCTACTAAATGGAGTTCTCACCACTCTTAGATATACTGAACAACATGAACGGGTCAGTGAATTGTCCATGCCTCCATCAAACTATTTATTGTTACAACCACCAACTTCCAAATGGCAACATAAAGAGGAGGTTTATGCTGCCTTTAATAAAAACTATCAATCAGTAACTTTGATATTTTGATTGACAGCATTTTACATGTTGTTGTCTAATCTTTGATGGTAATTTTGAAAGGATCTGTGACTTTTTTTCTTGCTTATAACTTCTTTTGTAAATTTATTTATTTATTCTCTTGTTTTCTTTCTATCCATTCAATTATTGACTTATTGTTGTCAACATTTATTCATTTATTTATCTTCCCATTCATTCATTCATTCATTCATTCATTCATTCATTTATTCACTCACTCATTGATTCAATCATTCATTCATTCATCCATTCATTTGTTCATTCACCCATTCATTCATTCACCCATTCATTCATTTACCCATTCATTCATTCATTCATTCATTCATTTATTCATTCACCCATTCATTTATTCACCCATTGATCCATTAATTCATATACTAAATTACCTAGTTATGCTTTCATGTATTAGGAAATGCTCCAGGATGTAGTGAGGAAGACAGAGCAGAGATTACATGCCATACAACAATGTCATGAAAAAGTTGACAAAGCTTTACTGTATCTTGCTAAGGTAAAATAATTTTGGAGTAAAATATTTCTATTTATTTCTGAACACACACTTCTGAATTGTAGAAAAGATGGATAGTGCTATAAACCAGTTTATGTTAATTAATGATTACATCCAATATTAAAACTCTTGTTATTGACACCATGATAATTGTCATCATTGTCGTCGTCATCATTATCATCATCAACATCACCATCATTATATTATTGCAACCATGACCAAATCATCATAACAAACATTATCATCATAATGGCTACCATCATCATCATCACCATCATTATTATTGCAACCATGATCAAATCATCATGACAGTTATCATCATAATAATGATTCTCATCATCAATGTCATTATTATCATTATCAATATTGTAATATCAGAAGTATCATCATAATAATGATCATTATTTAGCAACAGCAGCATCATCACTACCACAGTCATTATCATCATTGTAACCACCACCATCATTATCATCATCATCATAACCAACACCATCATTATCATCAATGCCATTACCACCAAATTTTTTTTCAATATATATTTTTTTTTATTAAGAGTAGAAACGTAATTAATAAATTTATCTGTTTTCTAAAAAAACAAACATCTTTTTCCAGGTGTCCACAGTAATTGCTTCCTGTAGTAGTTCTAGTGCAGCTTCTCCACACGTTCCTCTTAGAGATCCATCTTTAAACCTTGATATTACTCAAGAACTGCCAGAAAAGCAAGACATAGGTACGTAAGGTTTACTGTGTTGTATCAGAAAAAACAATCACAAGCCGAAGGTGCTTGATTGTATGGAATGATACAACATGAATGCAAATGCTGTAAACAACATTAAAAAAATGTAAATCTTCCTAAAAAAATCTGGATTAGTTCTTTTTTAATATTTTAATTTTCAAGATTAAAGTAAATAAAGTAAATTTCACTGAAAAATTCCATATGAAAACATATGCAAATGAGGAGGATTTTGTATCAAAATCCACAGCACTTTTAATGACTGTTTTCTTTTGTAAATTCTTACAAATTATTTTCATTTTTCGTTGTTTTTTTTTTATACAGATGGGCTTCCACAGTTACCAGTAGAGATTGTTGGCTCGTTGGTTAAAACTGGCTGTTTCTGGATGATCAAGAAATCTGTTACTGACAGACAGAAACTCTTGAAGATAGAACATGAGCTTAAGTATGAATTAAAAATACAATTTATCAATGAATGATTTCTTGTTTGATAGTGGTAGTGAATGCCATGATAAGCCTTTGCATTCTCCTTTTAGAACATCAAATAATTCACACTTCTAAAAGTTCTGCAGTGTTTAGTCATAACTTTCTATACCTCAAATATATCTATCAAAATAATGTAATGATTTGTTAATCTTTAATAGACTGTCATCTTTGCTAGCAAATCAATGCTAGAACAAAGTACAATGTATCTCGTTTTTACGAGATGTATGCTCATTTCAATACTGTTACTTAATTGGATTCACATTAAGTATTGGCCAATCACTTGAATGAATGAATGAATAGACTTTATTTAATGAGGGTAGCATGTGACAGTTTCACAACTGATGACCCTGTGGCCCTCTTAACATATATTAAATACAAAGATATAAATATGAAGATATTGAAGATATGCAATAAAGTGCTATAATTATTAATATATAATTATCTTAAGAATCCTAAAAATATATAAAAATAAAAATATTCTGTCACTAATGACTAAAATGACTAAAATTTCTAAGAGACGAGTGTCTATTGTCACTCACAAGTATAATGTGACAGAGTATTCACTATGAACAAACAAGTGTGTTCACTCTTAATATTCAACACTTGCAACTTATTATTAGTTTATTTTAATTTGTTGATAAAATCAGTTTCTTTTACCTTACAAAATAATATCTATGATAACAGCTCCATTTTGTATTAGTGTTGTTGTTGATAATGTTATTTTTAATTTTGATTATTAGTTCAAATGCAATGAATCCTACCTGACATGACTACCATGTATGTAGCTCTAAACTTAGTTATCTTTTTCAGAGATTATTACAAGGAAATACCAGCTGTGACCACTCCATCACCCCCATTGAAGGAAGGCACTGTCTGTGCTGCCAGAAACCATTCAAATACAGAATTCTGGAGAATAAGAGTAGACAAACTTTGCCCTAAAGAAATGGTAGGCAGAACAAATGTTTTAGAATATAGAATGTTATCAAGATAATCTAAAAACAAAACGTCCTTTGCAGCTACCAGTGAGCGGTCATGATAAAACATGTTCTGAAGTGAACTTCCAAAGTTTACCACCAAACTTCACACTCTCTCAATGCAATTCTCTCAATGAATTTAATTTGTCAAGTTAAATTTCACATATTATATAATTTTGTCGCATCTGTTAATGGGTTTATATGCAAATGGCGGTACATATCTATAAATTTCTAGCCTTTTTTCATGACGGTGGTTTACAAACTTGCAAAGTTAATGGGCCCCAATCTTTGATGTTTTACTGCAAGAAAGTACATGTTTTTGTTGTGACTGTTAACAGGTAGATGCAAGAGATGCTAATGTCTGTTTATATTTTGAAAATAAGGCAATATTTTGCATGTTTGCAAAAGTACATGTAATACACTGTAATTCTTTTTTGTTGCTTTTAATGTTATCAATATTTATTATATTATTGATGCTATTAAAAAAAAAAAAAAAATTTTTAAAACTGCCGAATAAATAAATATGTTCATTTTGTTATTCAGGTCAAGGTTCGCTATCTTGATTATGGCATGCAAGAAGAACTCCCTCTTAGCTGTGTTGTAGATCTGCCGTCTTCATTACGAATAACACCATTTCAGGTAAGTCTACAACTACATGTACCTCAGTTCAAAGGCCTCATTTTAAGCATAATATATTATATGGTTTGATTGCTTTCATTGCTAATTGATTATTGACACATTTGTAGCAATATACAAAATCAGCTAACGCGTTGCTATGTATGTTTCCACCCAATTCAAATCTATTGGGAATAATATTCTTTGTCTTATGTATTTCGATATCACGTGGATAATGATTGGAACATCAGTTTTATTCCCAGAGGTTTTGATGTGGGCTTAAACTTACATAGCACCACGTTAGCTGATTAGATACAATGCAATACAATGCTTTTATTCACATTTCTATTAGCAAGTTTATTTCTATATTTACATGTTTGCATATTTTGCTTATATATATATATATATATTTTACTAATTTTTTGTTTTTGTTTTTTTAAGCAGAAATATAATTATGTTTTTCGAAATGTTCAGTATCTAAATTAACCATTAGGTTATCTAGTTAGATACTAGGTCTATGTATGTAAATGATAGGTGTGTAAATCTCTTTGGTATATTAATGAATGTGTTTATTATGTTGTAGGCCCTGGAATGTTGTTTGTTTCCTTTGACAGCAAAGGTCTCCCTTCCTTATGAGGTATTGATGATGGAGTATTGCTCATGGTTATTACCATTATCATCATCATTGGAAATTGTCTGACTTCATTATCATCAACATGAGCAGACCATATTATTACATACAGCTATACTATATCGTTATTAACACCATCAATGTTATCTTTACAATGCAATTAGTTCAACAGAGGCAAACTAGCTAGTAGGATCGATATTTATTATAAACAACAAAATGTCTACAGATGTTTAATATGTTGCGTGAAATGCTTATAATTTCCATTATATACTAACGAAATACATCTAGGATGAACATTTTTTTTTTTAATGTTAAAACATTTCTAAATGTTTTAAATGGTAAAGATTTCTAGGTGCCTGTTAGAACCCTACACAAGTTTTGTTTGGTCTCATTTAAAATGTTTGCAATTGGTGTCCTTGGTTGAAGTAGTCACATTGTAGCATCATTACAATCATAATCATAACAATCATGGCCACCATCATCACTGTCAATGTTTCATCTTGATTAGCATCAATTTCATTATCCCTGTTGATAACTTGGCTACAGTACATATATACATGTAACTGCAAGGCAATAATATGTTTTTGATGTAGGCTAAGTGGTGTTTCAAGGACTTGACTCATGGTAAAGACTTGACAGCAAGAATTTGCTCACAGGTAAAAACAATACAGTCATGTATTAATGTAGAAGCATTGTCCATCAACTAATTAAAAATATTTGTAATTTTTTTCTTTTAAGATGATTTACCCACAAGGTAACAGTATGTATCATGTGCAGTTGACATCAGCTGGACCTCCGCCAATCAACATCAACCAGAAGGTTGCCGATTTGTGTGAGTATCATATCAGTCAGTATAGTCATGATGACAATAATGATGATGAAAAAGATTAATCAATCAATGACAATAATTATAATAATTATACTTATAATGATAAAAATTGTGGTGATGATGGTGGTTGTGGTGATGATGACGATGGTTAATGATGTAATGATGATGGTGGTTGTGGTGACAATGGTGATGATGATGATGGTTAATGATGTGATGATGGTGGTCATTATTGTGGTGATGATGGTGGTTGTGGTGATGATGACGATGGTTATAGTCAAACAAGCTCACGCGTTGACCCCTAGAGTTGATTAATGATTTGAATGTTTGATTATCGATTTCATTTTTCAGTTGAATTTTGCATTGTCGAAAACGAAGAGTGCAAAATTCAAATCAAATTTAAATTCAATATTCGAATTTTGATTGGTTAATGATTAACACAGGAAGACCAAGAAAGCTTGGCCGCTAGGAATCTTTTCCGTGTTTACGTGCCAGGAAGGCATTTATCGAATACTATTCGACAAGATATCGTTTTACTAAGCAATAGTTGTTTATCTAACAAAGATATTTGATTCCTTCAATCGAGAATATTTAACTGGAAGTCTAGAAGACACTTGAAGCAGAAAATACCAGGAGTTTACTAACGACAACATTCGTCAAGTGATTGAAATTGAAGCTCGAAAACTCCAGCGTTCATGGTCATGAAATTTGAGAGAGACTTCTTCTCCAAGGTTTTTATCCACCTTTGTTTTATCTAATTTATTTTATCAAATCACAAGTCGAATTTCGAACTGATTCTTTGTTTGAATATTGCAATATTCGGTTAATCCCATTCGCACAAATAAAACGAATAATCGACTAATGATTTGATTAATCGCCTGTAGGGGTCAACGCGTGAGCTTGTTTGACTGTAATGATGTAATGATGATGGTGGTTGTGGTGACAATGGTGATGATGATGATGGTTAATGATGTGATGATGGTGGTCATGGCTGTGGTGATGATGATGATAGTTAATGATGATGATGATAATCAAGCCAATGATCATGACAATGATGATGGAGATTAGAATGGTGAAATGAAAATGATGCTGATGGTGATGATGACAGTAAAGATGATGATAGTAATAACAATGATGATGTTGTTAATGATATTCTACATTTTGTGATTTTGATATTTTTTCTTTCTTCTTTTTTCAGTGGCTGAGAAAACAATGGATGAAGAGGTGAACAAACAACTGATTCATTGAGGGTTTTTTTTGCTGCATTTCTTATAACTATTTATTAACCTACAGGACAGAACAATTCTACCTAAAGATGAGCCTCCAGTCAAAGCTGAAAGGAAAAAGGAAAAGAAATCAAAGGAAAGGAAAACATCAAAAGAAGAAAAAGTTAAAGAAATCAAAACAGAAACCAGTAAAGCTAGAAAGAGTTCTGTCACGGAAACTAAGGTGATTCCAGGTATGGATACTTAATATAACTCGCTGATAATTCATAAGGGTTTTCCAACAGAAATCATGACTGTGAAATTGTTGATACATAATTTTCTGGGTTGGACTTCACCAGTAGAAAGCTGCGTTTTTATTGACCCCAGTTAGGCAGCACCGCTATTGTTTTGTTAGGTTTAGGGCAATTGTTTGGAAAGACTCTATTGTTTTTCAAACCAATCCTAAACGATGTTTCGAGTTGGTGAAGACTCGCCCAATTTTCTTGGCTATAATTTTTTTACTTTGCTCTTGAATCTTGAGTGTTTCATAAGAACAATATTTGTGTCCAAATTATCTGTATGTAATACATATATGTACAATATGAGTGGATGACCTGTATGCAATATACAACAGCAACTCGAAGATGATTATATCTCATACAGATCAGACTTGAATATTGTATAGTACTTATGAAAGTCCAATGTTCTTTCATATAATTTTACTAGAATTGTAAAAGATAAAAATAAATTTGGCTGAGCAATGTAAATTGAATCTGTATGAGATTTACAGAACTTTTATAAAATTCTCATGAATTTTATAATGTGTTTAGCCATTCACTTTTATTTTACTGGTCTTTTAGAGCCAGACAATGAGATCACCTCACAGGATCCAGCAGTTATTGCACATAGCGAACCAGTGAAAAAGTACACCATCTTATCCAGAAAGACTGAAGATAAAGTCATCAAAGAACTCCCCAAGAAACAACCTGATATATCTGGATCTAATCTACAAGATGGCGTGACAGAAACATTGCGTCACTCACCTGGAGAGACAAATTCATTATGTGACACAAAGCCACAAAATGGTGTGTTGAACTCGTTGACTGATGGTCTGGAACAGAGCTCTAGTAACTCACAAGATAGCATGGAAAAATCATCAAGTGACTCAACTAAGGAAGTTGGAGATGGCGTGACAAACTCATCGGGTGACTCACCCAACATTGTTTCAAAGACACCTCTTGATGTTAGCATGCATGATGCCCTGAAACGTGACTCCACAAAAACACCAGAGACTGTGGCGAGTAGTAGCATGCACGGTGCCCTGAAATGTGACTCCACAAAATCATCAGAGACTGTGGCGAGTAGTAGCATGCATGATGCCCTGAAACTTGACTCCACAAAATCATCAGAGACTGTGGTGACTACAGCAACTGCCAAAGAATTTGTTCCAGTCGGTTACCTCAACAAGGAAATGTACAACATTCTGTTGGAAAAATACAAGTCAACTGATTGGCAAGCAATCAAGAATAAAATGCGCTTTGGACGGTTCTTCATGACCAAGGGTTCTCCACGCCAGTTTGTGGAAGCCATTAAGACCAAAATCTGGTGTGTTTTGGATGATAAGTTGATGAACCAAATCAATAGGGTGTATAAAGAACAAGCTGCAAATAATCATGCTTTGTTTTTGATATTTGTATCTAGAGGAACTGTAGCTGGATTGGTGGAGGTAAGGGGGCTTTCTTTTATTAGTGTATAAGGGGGGTCAGCAATATTGAGGGGGCCTGGGGTTAACCATATTTTTGGAAGCTAGATAAAAAAATAATATAATGACTTTATTAAATGTCTTGGCAATTATTAAGAAGGATAAAACAATTGAATTACGTCATTTTTACAACACTCAAAGACTACTATATATATATATAAGATGCAAAAAAAACAATACATTTAAATATAATATATAATATTGTATAAAATGTCTGTATATCGATCAATTAAAATGTCTCACAGCAAATGGAAGAAAACTGTTCTTGTATCGTTCTGTACGGTATTTTATCTGATACTTTCTTTTATGATGTAGATTATAGTTTTGAGAGATAGTTTAGATAGGAGGGTTACAAATTGTATGCTGTTTTATAGGGGTTTAGTAGATGAAATATAGGGTGGTTATAATATTTTTGTCAACCAGGAAGGGGGGGGGGGGAGGGTTGGGTAATATTTGGAAAATGGAAAAGGAACCTATAATCTTGGCAATTACTATTGAGACACTTTTACAGTATTCTTTATTTTGACCTTTAACTACCTTTTTTTGCCATTGTGTGGTTGGTTTATTGCTTGATGTACAGTTTGATAGAATAAGTGATTGAATTTCTATTGATTCAAATTAATCATTTGTATTGTATTCATATATAATTATTATAAATTTAATGTGGGCAGGAAACGTAAGGTAATGTAATTTGATGTATTGTAATTTCAACACAACCACACCAGCTGTGCTGTAATTTAATTGTGTATAAATAAAAGTTATTGTTGTTATTATATGGCAGATTGTTTCAGAGAAGAGAGTGATCCCTCATTGCTCTGTGGTCATTCCAGGATTAATGTGGGGGCAAAGCTGCTCTGGGGAATTCAACATTGAAATCGTCACCTTGAATCAGTTTAAATTCCGTCTTCTTGAAAATGAGAGTTTCCTTTGGAATTTCTTTAAAGATTATATCTCCCTAGGACGAGAAATCAGGTAATAATAATAATCTATATATTTTATATAGGTTTTTATCATCAATAGTACAAATGATTTATGTACAGTTTCATATATTAAATTATTTATATATTCAAGGTATGAAAAGGGACAAGAGATCTGCTATCGTTTTGAACACTTGAAGCTTTACTTTCCCATGATTCAGTGGGGTTTGAAGGAGTACCTGCAGCAAAACCAGTCCAATGAGTTGACTGCCAGTCAAGAGAACCTGTCCAGTTATTCTGAGGATGAGGATCAGCATGCTGAAGACCAGGCAGGACTGTCTATAGAGGACTGGGAACCAGATGTAAGTAAAAAATACTTGTTAGAATCGTTATCATTGTAATGATGATAGGTATATTGATCATGGTGATAGTGATGATGATGATGATGATGATGATGGTGATGGTGATGATGATGATGATGATGATGATGGTGGTGGTAGTGGTGGTGGTGGTGGTGATGATGATGATGATGATGATGATTATACTGATGATGATGGTTATAATGATGATGGTAATAATGATGATAATGGTGATGGTTATAATGATGGTGATAGTGATGATGATGATGATGATTATACTGATGATGATGGTTATAATGATGATGGTGATAATGGTGATGGTTATGATGGTGATAGTGATGATGATGATGATGATGATTATACTGATGATGATGGTTATAATGATGATAGTAATAATGGTGATGGTGATGGTTATAATGATGGTGATGATGATGATGATGATTATACTGATGATGATGGTTATAATGATGATGGTTATAATAATAATGATGACAATAATTATAATGATCATGATATACTCAATTGTTATGATGCAAACTATAATATAATGATTATCATGATATTGATAAAGATGGGAATAATGATGCCAATAATGATGATGATAATAATGATGATGATAAAAATAATAATCTTATTTAATATTAATAATAATGATCATATTGATGATTATCATTATTATCAATAGTTATAATGCATCATCATCATCTGCCATGTGCATTGGAACAGTGGACTGCATTATTCAAAACAATTATTATTCATTCTTCTCTGTCAGCTTGAAGCCCAGCCAGCTAGAGTAGCAGAGATCTATTCCAACATCTCTAGTCCACCTGGTAGTGTGTGCAGCCACAGTGACCGGCCTGAAGACCATGAGGATTTTGAACCTGTGCAGGAAGTACATGAGACAAACCATCAGTCTGAAACTTTACTAGTATGTGGACTATCTTTTCGCAAGAGGATCCTCTATCTTATTTGTTAAATCCTTTTAAATTTTGATTCTTTTTATGGTCCTTTATACTTATCATGCAGAGCATTTTTGTGTTATTCAACTCTGCTCTGCACTGCTTCACCTAACTTTAAAGGAGCAAGGATGGCACAGTTGGTTAGTGTGCGGCTTTTGGTGCAAGAGGTCCCGAGTTTGATTCCCAGTGACCTCGCATCCTTGTTTCGACTTCTCTTCTTTCCGTGTAGCTTTAAGTAGCTTTAAATACCTGTAAAACGGAGCACTGATGGAGAGAGGGAAGTAAAATGAGTGCATCGTCGGCTCTCTGGAAGATTAGCTTTGGCCAAAGGGACTTCCGACTTAAAATACTGTTTTTTACTTGTTTACTTTACTTTAGTCTGTTCCAATCGTCCCCTTTTTATTTCATTCTATCCTGTGATTTGCCATTCTAGTATATTGCATTCGACTCTGCTCTGAGCACTCTGCTCTGCACTACTCCACTTTCCTTATTCCGTTCCATTCCCATTGTTTTTATACCATTCTATCCTGTTATTTGCCATTCTAGTATATTGCATTCTATTCTATTCCCATTATTTATTTCATTTCATTATATCCCACCCAATTGTATTTCCATTTATTTATTTCCAACTTTGTTATATTCCCTCCTATTCTATTCTTATTTATTCTGTTTGATCCCATTCTATTGTAGACTGCAGAAGAAACCAAACCTTTGGAGGCAGAGCAGGATGACACAGTATTTGTTGACGAAACACCTAAGGAGAAGAGTGGAAACAATGAGGCAGTAGATCAAGACATCGACTCCACTCCAGTTGAACTGAAGACTGACAAGATGGAAGCTAATCCAACTACATCATCTGTTGAACCTGAACAAGAAAATACTATCGATTCTACCCAAGACATAGCACCACAGGAACAACATTTGGTTCAATCAAATGAACAGGGCAGCCTTGAAGAGCCTGAAAAGCCATCACAGAATCAGGAAAATGAGAGTTCTGGTGTTGATGAAGCATGTAATAGTCAGACTACTCCGTCTCCTTCTGCAGGTAAGAAGGTGTTGAACTTATCTGTTACACATTCCCTGAAAAATTACTTCCCAATGGGTAGTTAAACCTCCCGATTCTCACCACTGTGGTCCAGATTGGAGTGCCGTTTTGGGCATGGATTACATATGAGTCCAGTTTGTGTGCTGTTGCTTTGATAGTGTTCTGATCCTCACAAAAGAACCCTAATGGGATTTGATGGTTGTAAATACACAGTTTAATGGTAGTGCATGAGAAGTGAACTTCACTTAAGACAGTTGATTGAAAAATCCAGTTGATTAGTTGAAACAAAATTGGAATTAGAGGAAGAAAGTTAAAGTCCAGATTTTACCATGGCAATATAGAGATTTCTTCGTTTTAATATAATAATATAATAAAAACTAACATTCTATAGCCCTGTCCAATCCTGTCCTAGGCTCTTTTCAATTTACACTCAAAGTAAATGAATTACAATTACAATAATTAGGAAAGGTCTTTTCAAAAAGATAAGTTTTGAGTTTAGATTTGAAAATGTTAGGTACAAATCCTTACTGCGTTCAGTTAATGTTTCTGTTGTTTTAGGTGATGAACAAATACCATCATACATGCCTTACGGCCAGGCACTACCAACTGACGATAAGACCCCAACTCTTCCCGACAGCCACCACGAACTTCCCTCAGAGAATGTAAACCAAGTACCTTCTGAAACATTTTACGCCGTAAGCCCACCAAGGACGCCAAAGCCTTTCAACACACAGTCCAAAGAAGAAGAGATTAATGCTGATGAAGATAATGGTGGTGGTATTGGTGGTGATGATAATGATGGTGGCAATGATAATGGTAGTAAAATTGGTGGAGGTGGTGGAAATGATGATGGAGGTGATGGTAATGATAATGATGGCAGTGGTGATGGAAATGATGATAAAGGTGATGGTAATGATGATGGAGGTGATGATGATGATGATAATGATGACGGTACTGATGGTGATGGTGGTGATGGGGAAAGAGTGGATGGTGGTGGTGGTAATGAAGGTGATGGTGATAGAGTGGGTGGTGGTGGTGGTGATGAAGGTGAAGATGATGAAGGTTGGAATGAATATTGTTCTTCTAATGTGACTGTGCCGAGTCTGAGTGCATCAGAGAGTGTGTCTTTCCCTATTTTCAACACTGGTTCTCACAACACTAATCAGGATTCTCATGATCTTTTGGAAATCAGCAAGTCGGTTAAGCTTGATTGTGATATTGATGAAGAAGAGGCATTGCCATTTTTACCAGTAGAAAAAGGTATTTAGTGGTATTTAGTCTCATTTATTGATGCATATCAGATGTCGAACATGTATCACAATAGAGTACAAATATTATACCTGTGAAACAAGTAGTACTAATTAATACTAAATAGTGCTAATTAAACAATAGAAAACAATAGAATTAGCATAAAATATCACTATTTAGTACTATTTATGTTTCAGGCTTTTAGTGTTTGTACTCTAGTTATCCACTTTAACTCTAACGTAATACTTACCTAATAATTATAAACATTTGAATAGTTAAGTGTAGAGTGTCTTTTGAATGGCTCAAACATTCTCTACTCCTTACAGCAGTTCTTGACGAAGAGGTTGTTGTAGGAATTCAGACATGTTTTGCAACCCGACTGAAGTAAAAACACCATGCGTCTTGTAAACACAGTTTGATTGACGTCCACCAACTTCACGTTTTATAGCAGTGCTTTTTATGCGAGCGGTGCACGTGTGACTGAGAACTGCTGTAAGTGCTCTGTACTCTGAATTCACAGTGTAACAGAGGCTGTCTCCCGCATTTTTATTGTTGCAGACAGCATTGCAAATAGTAGATAGTACTTTTCGCAACTAAACTTGCAACTTGCAACAGTATCGCACAGTGTTTCATTCCTCCAGCAACTTGCAACGGCATTGCAAGACAGGTTGCTAAAAAAACTACACAGTGTAATAGCGCCTCTATAAATGCTTCATGTGTATTTGTTTATTTACAATTTTGGATGTTACCATTGACCACAACATCATCCGTATTTCTCATCCTTGGGAACCCAGGGGTTATATTCCCGAGATTAGGTGAACGTAGTGTTGACAAATGTTTACAATGATTTCCTCTAGGCGGTCAGTACACAATATTTGCCTGTGGAGACCCCGCCAAGACAGATGGGAAGTTCTGGGCAAGGTTGGTACGAAATGCCAGACAAGAAGAGGAATTCCGGCATTTTGAAAGAAGTTTAACGTAAGCTTAGTAGATTTAATTACAGTATTGTGATGATGATGATGGTAATAGAGATGTAGATACTATATAATGATGATGATGATGATGGAGATAATGACGATGATGGAGATAATGACAATGATGATGATGATCATGTTCTTAATGATGATGATGATGATGATACTAATGATGATGGTGATAGTAATGATGATGGTGATACTAATGATGATGGTGATACTAATGATGATAGTGATACTAATGATGATAATGATGATAATGATACTAATGATGATGGTGATAGTAATGATGATGGTGATACTAATGATGATGGGGATACTAATGATGATGGGGATACTAATGATGATGATGATGGGGATACTAATGATGATGATGATGAGCAGACCTTGGTGATGATGATGAAAACATGATGATATTTAAAATATGATGATTATGATGATGATGATGATGATACTAATGATGAGGATAATGATACTAATGATGATTAAGAAGGTGATGACAAGTCAATGTATCATTTCAGGAGACTTGGTAGATCCAGCGAACCTCTAAGCCATGTCTTTCTATTGAAAAACTGTCTATATGAAAACAGTAAAAACCATCAACAAAGAGGACTAATCACTAAAATACACCAGGACAAACGGGTAAAGGACACAAATTTAACTCAGATCAGCCTCAGCCTCGATAGCGTGTAATATATTATCCAGAAATTGACTACAGCCTGTGGAATTGTCAAGTGTTTAATTATTCTTTGATAATATGTACATTCCTTAAATTACTTCCAGCTGTAGTCGAATTCTAAAGAATATTTTATACGGCATTATCAAGCTGTGGTTGACGTTTAAAACATTAGTACTTTAATCTTGGCAAAAACTAGCGAGACACTTTTACAGTTTTCTCTATTTTGACCTTTACCTATACATTTTCGCTATAATCCTCCCCTCCCCCTCCATGCAATGTTGGTTTTCAGTTAACATGGTTCCTTGATGACTGCCAGGCCAACATTGTGTAGTGGGGGGAGGGGGGAGTGGCTTTAACAACAAATTTAAGCCCCAAAAACGCATTACGGTATAAGACAAATGTCCCATTTTCAAAGCAGTTGTCTCACTTTGTTTTTGCCAAGATTGTTGGTCTGGGTAAAAATGGGGTAACTTATACACCGTATAAAAGAGAATATTACTTACTTTGAACTTCAGAACGTCGGGGTAAAACTGATAAATGTTTTTTTTTTCTCTCTAGGTTGATGTACGTTTGATTGATATTGGTAAATGCTATGTAGCAAACATTGACGAATTAAAAGAACTTGATGAAAAATACCTCGCCAGAATGCCCCCTCAGGTACATCAGGTTACATACTGAAAATAAATACATAAATTACTTTTTTTGACTTCTCAACTCCTCTAGCCAGACACAAGTGTCCTACTAATTGGGGAGACTCGGACTTTGATTCACCACTTGATTAACGTCAAATATATTAGCACACAACACTGCTTACATGTTGATTTTACGGAAAACCGGATAACCTGGAGAAAACCCCTTGTGGCATTGGAGAGAATCTTCTAGCCAGACACAAGTGCCCTACTAACAGTCCCCTTCACAATACCCTGCGCCAACTTGGAAGACAGTCTGGCCTTTGCGTCAGAGAGACACGAAAGTTGAGTTTGCATTATAGAGACATTTAAACACCACGCGGGACAATGATTCACGTCTCTATCCAGCTACCTTTCAAGGTGGTGCAGGGAACTGTGAAAGGGACTAGTACTATTGGGGAGACTAAGGCTCAATACCAATGTTATATACATCTATTTCAAAAATCCTGTCGCAATCAAAGCTACAGTCCACACTCTGAAGCACTCCAAACAGTGCCTGCTTTTACACTCTTAAACTGTGACTGCAGAACATAATCAATTGTTGTTGATATTAACTTTATTTTAGGCGTTTGAATGCCAACCTCGTAATATAAGTCAACTGATGGTAAGTGAAGAATCGTGTGGGGCTGAATTTATTTGTTTGGCATGGTAATGGTAATGGTAATGGTGGTGATGATAATGGTGGTGGTGATGATGATGGTGAAGATGATGGTGGTGGTGGTGGTGGTGATGATGATGGTCATGATTGTGGTGGTGGTGTTTGTGATGATGGTCATGACTGATGATGATGATGGCCGTGATGGTGGGGGTGATTATGAAGGTCATGGTCATGGTCGCTTGGGTTCTTGAAGTTCATAGGGAATGATGAAAATGATGATGATGATAATGAGGGAAATAATGATGGTGATTATAATAATGATAATGATGAACATAATGATCATGATAATAATAAACAGGACAAATGGAAAAGATATCCAAAGAAAAGTTTAAAATACTATGACATGGAAGTTGAAGTGGTATGTATATGATTGATTGACTGACTGACTAATTGATTGATTGACTGACTAATTGATTGATTGACTGACTAATTGATTGATTGATTGATTGACTGACTAATTGATTGATTGATTAGCTATTTTATTGATTTTGCAGAGGGGAATAAAAGACGAGGTCGTAGAAATTGATATCATCAACTTGAAACCATCAAATGCAAGCAAACGATACAGAAAAAATCAGTAAACCATTGTTGACACAGGAAGCCCAACAGATGTCTAGAATTACACAGGAAACCCGCATTCACTGATTGACCCTTAACAATCATACAGTTCATACATTGACATACAGGTCACACACGCACGACACAATACAACTACTGAACATAGGAAGATATTAAGAACTACACAGGAAGTCCTTAGACCACTGGTAGGCGATCAACAATCGTTTTAAACAGGAATCCCAAGCACTATGTATTACACAGGAAGCCTGTAGGTCCCAAATTGATGATCAACAATCATTTTACACAGAAAGCCTTAGTATTGTTCTAGGCCACTAAGAAAACAACGCGCAGGTCACTATCAAATTCTTTTGAAATTTGTAACTGTTACAAAAATAAATGCTATTTTTTGAGGCGGTAGAGTGCAAACAATATATCTGTGAAATACAAAACTAAATAGTACAAAATAGTGCTACATTACACAATAGAAAACAATAGAATTAGAGTGATTTTCATGAAAGAATTGGCAAACTTATAGTTGTTACTACACTCTGAATCTATTGTTTTCTTTTGTTCTATACCAACAAATACGAACTAAATAGTCGTTTTTCTTGCACAGTCAAATGAAAGTCACTCTAGCAAAATATTGTACTATTTAGTATGTACTAATGGTTCACGGATATGCAGTGAGTTTCCGTCGTCTGTAAAAGAATAGTCAACGTAATACATAGTAGTACACACTAATCCCATTGTTTTCTTTTGTTTTATTTCGACTATTACTTACTAACTAGTTTACTTCGTTGCATGGACGAAGAAAAATCACTACTATTTGCACTCTACCTAACATCTTCATTTTGAAATTGTATAAGAAAACCGATATCATTGTTAAGGTGGCTGTGAACCAAAATTTGATATCTTCATTGGTTACTGTAGGTAATATAATGAAATTTGTAACACGGTAATGTATGTTGACGTACAGTACAGTACAGTTAAATCAACATATTTTACGGTGTTACAAATTTCATTGTAGTACATATCATTTATATCAAACACCGACTCAGCCTATACTAGTTTACTCGCTAGTTTCCATTAGTTACTGTGTTATTCTTTGACATTGTTAGAAAAAAATCGACCATGAATGTTTAAGGTGGCTGCAACCCACATTTTTCTGATGTTGCACTGTGACTACTGAAACTGGGGCCACCAAAACATAAATATCCAATCATGATATGATCGAGAATATGAACTTTTGCTTAAAATGCTAATAATTTTCAGTATATGTGAACGGAATAGATCAAGATTGAATAAGAAACAACTTAGCTTGTGAGAACCTTCTACAAGTTTTTTGTTTGATATCAAAAACTATATATTTTGAAATTTGATTGGGTGGCCCCGGTTTAAGTAGTTGCACTGTAACAATACTGACTAGATAGTTATGTTACAAATGTTTCAAAATGTTAGAAAATTATGTATATACATATATCCTATATTGAAGAATATAAACCGTTACTGTTCGTTATATTTGTTGAACGAAAGAGATATATTTTAATATATAAAATGAATTGTAAATGTTATGAGTTTGAAATTGAAAAAATTGAAATGATTTTGTTACATTGAAATTACAAAATATTTGAATAAAAGATTATTTATTTGTTTAATGTGTTGATGTCTTGTAGTACAACCTTTTTGAAATATGTGTATTCCTATAATTTCTTTTCGTCTTGGAATGACCTATCGACTTGGACAACCTTTTTGAAATAGCCATTTGGAAGCGATTTCATTTGGTTACTTAGTAACCCAGTGAAATCGCTTCCAAATGGCTTCAAAGTCGGCCAAGTAATAAAAGACACAACAAGTTATCAAAGTGAGTCATTTTTATTCATAAAAACACAAATTTAGAGAATTCGAATTTTGATGAGCTTGGGCTGCCTGTGGCCGCATGAAATTCTCTCAAATTTCAATCAAAATAGCTTCCTTGGATACAAACTTTTTCGCTATTTTATTCCGCATTGCATTGAAGTATGGACGTAAAACCATGTAAAATGTATTCAACTACTCCCAAAGCAGTTAAGAATCGATAAAAAATTAGATTTTTTTTTTTCACTCGGAGCCAGTCCAAATTCGTCACGATCCGCTGATAATACGTTTGGGCTACCTGTGCCCCACCCTGCCACGGCCACACTAGTTCTGTGTCATTTCGTTCCAGGTTATTCTACTTTTCTACTTACAATGTCGGAGAAACCCGAATTCAAGCTCTTCTATTGGCCTGGGATTTTAGGAAGAGGGGAATTTGTACGGCTTCTTTTCCATGAAACACAAACACCTTACGAAGATGTGTTTAAAGACAAGACATTCGAGGAAGCCAAGCAAATGGGATATGGCAGAGGCCAGAAGCATTTCGCTTTCCCTGTGATCGAACACGGTGATATCGTGGTTAGTCAAACGCCTGTGATATGTCGATATCTGGCGAAGAAACTTGACCACGGTAGATTGTATCCAAAGACGGAGAAAGATCGTTTACAAGCCGAAGTGCTGAATGCTGGAGTGGTGGATGTCGTAGAGGAAGGTTGTAGAGCATGGCACCCCATCGATTATAACGCGTCTTACGACTCGCAGAAAGAAGAAGCAAAGCCTTTTATTGAGTATTATAAGACAAAGCGACTGCCAAAGTGGTTGGATTTCTTTGAAACTACCTTGAAAGATAATTACTTGGCAAATGGAGAGTTAGTCTTCGTGGGAAAACAAATCTCCTGGGTTGATTTGTGCATATTTCATTTTGTTGATGGGAATATGTCTGAATGCCCTGAGTTGTTTGATAAAGAGAATACCCATTTAAAGAAGTTCCATCAAGCAATAAGAGATAGGCCTAATATCAAAACCTGGTATTACTCTGATGCACGACCTAAGAGCACTCAAACCATTTTCTAATTCGTAATACTCTACAAACAATGTTGCGTGTAACATTTCACTTAGTTTCACCACAGGTAGCCCAAGCGTAGAGTCAGTACAAGGGAATGTATGAAGAATTGTAATTTTAACATAAATATGTCAATAAAATTTCCCTTTCTTACATGGATGTTCTGGACAACCTTTTAGAAATAAGTGTATGCCTATAATTCCTGTTCGTCTTGGAATGACCTATCGCCTTGGACAACCTTTTTGAAAAAAGTGTCAATAATTTGCTATCATTCGCTTTTGCGAGAAAGTCAATATCACTGGTCAGTGTAAAATGCGTGTTTTCTAGTTGTTGATGAACGTATTTACCATAACATGACTAGCAGCTGCAGTCCTTATCATTGTGTATTGCTCTCCTTGGTAATTGAGTGCATTAACTTTACGTTTTACACCATAAATCAAGCGATAAAACGGCGCCTTATGTGATAAAACATTTTGTTTGATTTGATGGATAACTTTGCGTCCTTTTTCATCCAGAAGCCTTAAGTATTCATACCATTCTAGATAGAATAGAGTTGCACCATAAATCAAGCGATAAAACGGCGCCCTATGTGATAAAACATTTTGTTTGATTTGATGGATAACTTTGCGTCCTTTTTCATACAGAAGCCTTAAGTATTCATACCATTCTAGGTAGAATAGAGTTGCACCATAAATCAAGCGATAAAACGGCGCCTTATGTGATAAAACATTTTGTTTGATTTGATGGATAAGTTTGCGTTCTTTTTCATCGAGGAGCCTGAAGTATTGATACCATTCTACGTAAAATGGCGTTAACTAGGTTTTACATGATAAATAAATAGATAATATGGCGCCTGTATTTATGAAGCGTTTTGTCTGACGTGATGGATAATGTTTCGTCCTTTTTCTTTAAGGAGCCGGAGGGAATTTTTAAAGTTGAAGTATTCATATGTGCATGCGAAGTAGAATAGGTTTTACATGATAAATGAATTGATAAAATTACCAGACTTTTTTGTGAAGCATTTTTTTTTTTATGTGATGGATATTTTTTTAGTTCTTTTTCTTTGGGGAGCCTTGGGGATCTTTTTAAAGTTGAAGAATTTTTACTGATACTGTATAGATAAGAGTACTAGGTTTTACATGATAAATGAATTGATAAAATTACGCCTATTTTTGTGAAACAATTTGTTTGACGTGATGGATAATTTTGCGTCCTTTTTCTTTGAGAAACCGGAAGGATTTTTAAAGTTGAAATATTTATACTTATAATAATTGAAATTTCAACTGCTGAAAACAAGTAAACAAAAAATCACGCGTCATTTTGTGTATTGTTAATCTCTACTTTACGTGAAATACAGATACATGAGAGTAATCAGATAATATCATATGCCCTTAGTGGGAATTGAACCCCACGGTTTCGGCTTTTTAGTCCGATTTGTTAGCCACTATACCACAAAGACGACAACTTAACGTCTATACTTTACGTGGACAACGTCTATGAAATTGACTGTATATCGTGACATTATATATCTCTCCGGTGATATCACGCCTGTTTCCGTGTTTTAAAACTATCTTTGCTATAAATCGTTTTTGACTTTTGTTTTTCTTCTGAATGGCAAACACGTGGTTTCAAAAAGTACCTACTATTAAATCCATCTGCTACATTATTCGTTCGTGATTTTGCGTGATCACACATCGACAAACTTGTCACGGAATCTTTTTCACCTGTCTCACAAGCTAGTAACACGCAAACCCAATCCCGCAATGGCTGTCGGAGTTTTCAAAGATAAGAACTTCAAATTGAAGTCGTTTTCGGCATAAAAGAAATTATACAAAAACATTTACAATAAAAATTATCTAAATAAATTATCTAAGTAACACGCAAACCCAAACCCGCAATGGTTGTCGGGATTTTCAAAGCTAAGAACTTCAAATCGAAGTCCGGCGTTTTCGGCATAAAAGAAATTATACAAAAACATTTACATTAAAAATGTATCCTTATGATTTGAAGGACGATCGTTGCAAAACAATTTAAGGGTATTATTAACACATTAGTTAGTGCTTTAAACCAAGAATGAAATATAACCAAACTAGCTTTTATTATAGCTATAAAAGTCACTGCAGTTTCGTGTGTTTTAATCAAATAATATTGGCTCTTCTAGTCTCTTTGTATCTATTAGCAACTATTACGCACTACTACAAACTAGTTTTTATAACAGGTTGTAAAAGTCACTGCAGTTTCGTGTGTTTTAATCAAATAATATTGGCTCTTCTAGTCTCTTTGTATCTATTACGCAACTATTACACACTACTACAAACTAGCTAGTCATTTTTCTTTAACGGACGACGGGAAATCACTCTAACAACAGCTATTGTTACTACCTAATAGTTTTATTTTGTGGCTATTTTCTGGTTGTGTCAGTGACGAAATAGTCGCTAAATAAAGACTAACGGATGGCAGCAAAATTCAGGGTTTTTTTCATGATGTGTATATTTGTGCAAAGCAAGCCCAAGAGGGCGCGCAAATTAAACCTGTTGAAACGATCAGGAAATATTTTGTGCGCTCGTGTTTCCGCTCTGCTTACACTAGGGAAGTCTTGAGGACTGATTTCCTTCCTTTGCTCATCGGTTGAGGGGACATCTAGATTTTAGAATATTTAGGAACATGGAGATTATTTTTATTCTAAACACAAATAATCGAGGTGCTTACAAACATTATTCTCGTCAATAACATAGAGGTTATTGTTGAGATATAGGCATACATCTAAACACGAATAATATGATCAAGGTGCTTATAATCATTCAGTATTCTCGTCAAGAACATGGAGGTTATTGCTGTTGAAATATGCATGGACTTTATTGTTGAGACTTCTAGACATGAACAATCAAAGTCTGTTTACTTATAAAGACTTTTTTTTATCATTATATTCGTCAAGAACCTGTGATAATTTGTAAGCTCCTTTCCTCCCTTTCCACCCCTTCGGAGGGGCGCGTGATATTGACCTTTGTTATAAATGGCGTAAAATGGTGCAAATAAACGTGATTTAATATTTTAGGGCTGTAGTATGAAAGAACTAATATAAATTGACTTTCATGCAAAGTTTCGCTGCTCTGTGAAGAACGCTAATAAAGTTATACTAAGTTCAGTTAAAAATGTAAGGATTTGTATGTAATTTTCTGTTGATGGCACTTTAGTATTAGTATTTTTTTCTCTGATTTTTGAAATTCTTATAGCTTTTAGTTCTTGTAAATATAATCTCTTTTCTCAAACTTTCACAAGTTATTGCTATAAAGAATGTCTATATCCTATGATTGCTTTCCAGGTTCTCTTCTTGACATCAGCACAGGAACCCCAAAACCCGATTTTTCCAGTTTTGCAGGCTACAATTTTACACATTTGGTGGTCATTAAGACAAAGATCTCACACTCGTGTTTCCGTATCTACTTGTACTAGTGAAGTCTTCAGGATGTTCTTGCTTTGGTCATCTGCTCAGGGGACATCTACTAGGCTGACAAGTTTTGGCAAAGTTCCGTTTCATTCACATACGTGCCTAACTGTTAACCTTCGTCAAGGTTAAATTGCAGAAATTCTCCAGATTCATGTTATCTATCACCGCTGTACTGTTTGACAAAAGGCGCATTTGCACAGGGATAGTGTCGATTCAAAGAAAATTGAAATGTAGTTTTTTTATTGTTTTGCTGTAATATCGTAGCTGTGCAGACTCGATTTTTTGCGCTCAAAATATTCGCCAAAAAAGTAGAGTCGGCTGAGCAGAGTGCTTTGCTTGGAATATATTTGTGAATATTTTTACAACTATCGAGGCTTAGCCTGTGCTATAAATGCCCCCTGCCAAATAATACAGCGGTGCTAGATAACGCGTAACTGGAGTAATATTTTAACATCCTGCATGAAGCTCTGCTGTAGATATTTCCGAGTTTTTACCGTTAATTGTATTTGACGGTAAATCTCAAGTGTATCAATTCAATCGGTGAATCAAAGCTACTCGTTTCGTTTGAGGGACTTTCAGATATGCATGTGTTCCGCAATTTACCCGAAGCTGTCCCGTAGTTATCCCGCAGATTCGCGTTTTGTCGTTCGTTGTATCTGACCCTTTGTCAAAGATAACAGCATCCTGCAATTATCCCGCACCTTGAATCCTGCAATGAATCAAGTCTCCTTAAGTTTTTAAGTCTCCTTATGATCTAACGGTGAACCTTACCAAGGTTAAATATTTCAATCAGTTTTCATGCTTAGAAAATCCCGCATCCCGAACGTATCCCGAGGTTTGTCCCGCAGTTTCCGTGCTGTCTGCATCCGCTTCAGTGAACAAACTGTAACAAGCCTCGTCGGGTTTTTTCGTTCATGCATGCGAACTTTGCCAAGGTTAAATAGTGAAGTCGTTTTCACCCTAAAAAATCCCACATCATACAGCGATCCTGAATACCGGAAGTTTCGTGAACGCTTCGTCTTGCCAATCCGCTTTGACGTCGAGCTCAAACAAGCCCTATCGAGTTTATCCACTCATGCCAGCGATCTAACGGTTACTGCTTTGTCAAGGTCAAAAGTTTTTTATCATCGATCTGTTGTTCACGTGGAAATAAATCGTAAAAAATATGTTCCATTCCCCAAAAGTCCCCGTTGTTTTTCTCATTTCCCTGCGCCATTGAGCTCCCAGAAATGGCGCTATAAAAATGTTTATTTAATATTGTATTTATTAATCAGTTTCTCCCACCTCAGTATCTATTTTAAGCTTCATTTCTCTCATATTATCCCTATTTTTCCTTCTCCCTTCGTCATTTAACTTCGATTCGAGGAAAGAAGGCAAGAACATACAAAAAGAACTGACGTCTTTATAAATAAAACTATGTGGGCAAAAGCCTAACCACAAATCTATGTTGTGGGAAACCTTCATAAATTAAAGTTGTTTATGTATAGGATTATTGTTTCGAAACTGACGCATATTGTACAGTTTCCGTTACTCATTTCATTGATCATGAAGTATCGTAACGGATATTTCTAAAAATACTCTTTCCTGTTTCACATGTACAAGTACAACAAGTCTTGACAAAAATGTCTTTAGAATCATGATTCAGTATATTAAATAGCTAAGGTTATGTAAATACATTATGACAATTATGGGTATAGAATAATCGAATGATAGAGTTGCTTACAATCATTATTCTGGTCAAGAAAATAGAGGTTATTATTGAGATATTATGGGCATACATCTAAACACGAATAATCGAGGTGCTTACAATCATTATTCTTATCAAGAACATAGAGGTTATTGTAGAGATATTATGGGCATACATCTAAACACGAATAATCTAGGTGCTTACAATCATTATTCTTATCAAGAACATAGAGGTTTTTGTTGAGATATTATGGGCATACAGAGTCAGATCACGAATAATCGACCATTATTCTTGTGAAGAGCCTGTAATATTTTGTAGCCCCATTCCTCCCTTTCCACCCCTCGTGAGCGCAATATCAAGGGCTTTTGTGTCTAGACTGCCACATCACATGGCGTGTGCATAAATGACGGACTTTGCCCTCTCTCCTAAAGAGAAAAATGCCTGTTGCGTGACGCACACTACATGAGCACGTGAAGCGGTAACGCAACGGTGACTCGGCGAAAGTCAATATAATTGTGGTAAGCCACTGATCCGTTAATCTATGTTGTTCAATAAACGGCCTATATTGCATCATACCGACTGACTAAGCATTTTACGTTTGCACCCAGTGTACACCTAATTCAAAAAGGTTGTTTAATGCGATAGAACATTCCAAGACGGAAAGGAATTATGGGTACACACCTGTTGGAGCACGAGGCCTTCTTGAAATGATTGGCTTTGGCTCGGACAACCTTTGTAAATTGTGTTTCCTCCCCTGATGAATCATCCCTAAGTTATCCAAACATTCATTCCAGGTGTTTCCTTAGAAAACACCGACGCAGCCCACACTAGTTTAACCGTTAGTTATCGTACATTTTTACTCCAATTGTTTCCTTAGAAAACACCGACGCAGCCCCCACTAGTTTAACCGTTAGTTATCGTACATTTTTACTCCAATTGTTTCCTTAGAAAACACCGACGCAGCCCCCACTAGTTTAACCGTTAGTTATCGTACATTTTTTCTCCAATTGTTTCCTTTGAACACCGACGCAGTCCACAGTAGTCTAACCGCTAGTTATCGTACATTTTTACTCCAATTGAAACACCGACGCAGCCCACACTAGTTTAACCGCTAGTTATCATACATTTTAACTCCAATTGTTTCCTCAGAAACACCGATGCAACCCACACTACAGTGTATATACATTTTTCTAAAAATTAAATAAAGTTAAATATAGCGTTGACGCAAAAACGTGAAAAAACTGAAAGACGTCACTAAGAAATGAATCTTTTTCAATTAAGATTTTGGCCTTGAAACGTTTTACGACAAAAATTGTTGATTATTTCTTACATAATATTCAAGATATAATCTAACAGTAATTGTCAAGGATATCACAACCAGTGTTTGCGTTTCCTTTCGAGATTATTACACAAAACAAGCTTCATGACTTCGCCGGCAGCTGGATGTCCATTTTATAAAGTCTTATGACGTCATAGCTGGCATTGTTGACAGAGAGAACGGTTCCGGCTCCGGCTATCCTTTGATTTGCTCACTGAGTCTTACGAGTCAAGTTTATTTGCCCAATTTGATATAAATCTTTTCAATTTTGTCGTCAGCAAAATGGCCCAGCGAAATGATGTGGTCGATCATGCCAATTCAAAGATTGTTTGGATTTTTTAGCTTTTAGATTTAATAGCTAGAAAGTTATTCCCGGAATTTTGATATGATATTCGATTTATTTTCTAGTATGATTTTGTCAATTTATTTATTTATTTATTTATTTATTTATTTATTTATTTATTTATTTATTTATTTATTTATTTATTTATTTATTTATTTATTTTTTTATTTTTTTATTTATTTATTTATTTATTTATTTATTTATTTATTCATTCATTCATTCATCTGATCAATCAATCAGTCATCCATCCCTTCACTCTTTCATGTATCTATCTATTCATTCATTCATTCATTCAATCATTCGTTTATTTATTTATTCATCCATTAATCCATCCATCCAATCGTTCGTTCATTCATCCATTCATTCATTTATCCATCCTTGCATCTATTCATCCATCTATCCATCCATCGATTTACTCGTTAATCCAAGGTCATTCAAACATTCATCCATCCATCAGTTCAATCATTCATGCATCTATTCACCCATTCATTCGTCCATTCATTCGTTAAGTCATCCATCCATCCATTTATTCATTCATTCAATCATTCATGTATTTATTCATTATTTGACTCGGCATTCAATCCTACACTTGTTCACTATTAAAAAAATACTGAGGTGAACATAGTGTTCACAAGTGTATGGTATTGTGATGCTAATCATTTGCCAACCATTTTGACCATAGATTTCGTAATATCCTATATTCTAATATCAATGGTTGGTTGGCAAAACCATTACAAAATACGTCACTGTACGTCCACTCAAGTATGTTAAGGCCTGGTTTTAGCCGTGTTTCACGAAAAAACGTTTTTATTTGTCATTGCCACAAAACTCATCTGATTTTAATAAAACTTGGTACATTAATAGATCTCGGACTACTGCTCATCCTTAATTTGTAATTTTGATCTAAGGGTGGTCACGTGACTAGTTTAGATGGATAAGGGATTTCGTTTTTCCTTTGAAAATGCGGTCGCGAGTTTGAATAGGTAAAACAAACTTATACATTAAATGTACTTCTCTACAAAATTTCTACAGGACTGTGCTTGGAGAATCTGGTTATCACTTACTGTTAAGGAGATATTTTGTAAAACAGGTCACGTGACCATAATTCTTATTCAAAATCCCCTTATATCTCCCTACCAAGCTATCGAATTCAAGTTCTCCAAACGTGAAATTATTTGTCATCTATTACTTATCAACTTTTGGCTTTTCGTTTTTATCTTTATCTTAAACTCACGACCGCATAAATTTTGAGTATTTTCTTGCTATTATGACGTCATATACCACATGACCTCGTAAAAATCAGCACTAAAACATTAAGGACTCTGATATTAACATCCACAGCGATTTTCTTTGAAAACTAGCGAATATCTTGAAAGTACGAAGCCAACATCTTAATTATTGGCGGGGGGTCTTTTCACAACGAAAAACCCAGGCCTTAACATACTTGAGCATCTATTACGTACCTTCTAGTTCTTCAAGATCGATGCTATATACACGTTTTCTATAGCACAGCAGTCTAAACAACTCATACGACCATTGTCAACGTGGGACGGCAAAGACGTAATACAATGTTTAATCATGAGTATCGAGTGGGCATTATACCATATATTGCAGTATCGCACATGGACGTCATGAACATTTTTTTCTTACAGTAAATTCACTATGGTATTATTCAGTGTTTGAACTTTGGAATTTTATTTTAATTGCAATACTAAGATCAGTCCCTCTCTTCGAGGCTTATATGCTCTAGTTTGAGACCTGACTGCTTTGCCGGGAGACAATCCCCTGCTCTTTTCGAAGAGCAGAACAGGATCTTTTACGTCCACCTTATAATGAAAACAAAAAACTTCCAAGGAACCATTTTAACAGGAAGTACATAGGTCTGTGTTCGAAATAGCATGAGTTTAAAATATTTACTGGAAAAAGTAAAAAAAAAACGTTTTAAGCGGGCAAATGGGTTCAGTGTGTTCGAGTTTGATATAAACGATCGTAATTGACTGGGAAAAATGGGTTCAATTGGCCCCATTTTCCCTTGAAACTCCAAACCTTTGTAAATTAAACCGACACTTATATACCATGCTAGTAGAGGAAGTGTGTCTCTTTAGTTTGCGAAGGGGTTTTTCGTTTTTCGCGAGACGAACTTCCTCTACTAGCAGGGTACCGGCAATGCTGACAGGAAAAAGGTTTCAATGGGAATGGGTTTGTGATTAGACAGAGAGGCCTTTTGATGCTTTATCACCGGTAGTCATAGACAGATCATGAGAAAAGCTCTATCACTCGAAATGACGAGTCGGATCGATTCGAAATAAATTGATACGAAAAAAAGAGGGAAATGCGTTTGTTTTCGAGTTAAACCCGGGTCCTCCTAAACTTTTTCTTTCAAGCATTAAATTTATTAAAAGTTGTTTACAACGCGATTTTTAATTTTTTTCATTCAGACAATGATATAATAAATGAGAGTGCTTTAAACGGCTTGTTGTTTTCCCCATGCACGTTTCACACCACGCAAAATTAACACGCTCACGCAAAATGCACGAAACCATCACGGCCAGCGCACGAATTGAAGATACACGTGTTTACATACATACAACCATTAATTGATACCAAAATAGTAAGAATAAGAATAATAATAGAGTCTCGCTCTATATTTACATTAATTTAACACTGTTGTAATCGGTAAAAAAAGATTATTGCCTAGAAACGAAATTTCCGCAATATTTTATATTGTAAACTAAAAAAACCAAAAAGTTGAAATAAACGATATCATGAGAATAATAAGAATACTTTAAACCTACAACTTATTATTATTTTTATTGATTTTTGTATTTTAGGTAGAGTTACATACAAGTAAAAGAAAGATTATTATTTTTTCGTCAACGATTTAGTTCACGCAAGTTCACGTTTCTCAAACGAACGTGTATTAAATTTTTCATCAACAAGTAAAATAATTAATTGCTAAAGAATCAGGCTTATTTAAATTCAAGACTGTGGGTTTTCTGTTCAAAGCCGTAAACAAAAGGCTTCCTGAAATTCTATATGTGAAAACCAACTTTGTTTACGGAATTCCCATGAAATAAATACGCGAAAAAGTTAAATGAAAAATGAATGGGAATTGTCAGGATTTCACGGACAGTCAGTCAATAACCAGAAACTCAACCGCTTAAACAAACTGGATTTTGGAATTCTAAAACTGGCTAAATTCCCAGTAACAAAGTAAATAATTTCTGGAATTTCCGAATCTAAAGTTTCATTTGGCTGCGAATAACTATTCAAGTTGTCCATAGTCCAAAATACAGGATGCCATTGTTATCTCTAATACGAGTACGAGCAGCTTTGCACGTCCTGATGCTGTCACGCAATATATGTCACGGAAAAACATAACCGCTTCCCTCTGAGCTGAAAGGAATGTTAGGAGTGGTTTTAACCTAGCTAAAAGGGATGTAGAGAAGTGCTTTAGAGAAAAACATCACAAATTAAACCACTTTTCTTTGAGAAATTCGAAAATATTACCTTTTTTAAGAACAAAGAATGTTGCGTGACACCTCTATTAACTCTGGTGACAGTTTTGACAGTTTTTGTACCAGCTTGGAATTTATTTTTTATGCAATAAACGATTTCTTTTCACTGCTAAGATGGCTAGATTATAGATAAACATTTAAGCTACACGCAAAGAATTTCAATTTAACTCAGATTGTTTAAATTATGAATGATTTTCTTGGGGGTTCTTGGCCCTCTTGGCATAGTGGGTGCCTCGACCACACAGATCGATCTAAATCACGTCAGAGTAAGACTAGTTTTTCTTGAACTCTAAAACTAGTTTGACAAGAGGGACTGCCGTTTTTACGCAAGAAGACAACAAAGCGTCTTATTCCGGACTAGTATGGTTTAAAAACGGGTCGAATACACTTTGAGACTAAAATTTCGTTTGATTTTGTTGAATTACAATTTATTAGATGAACTAATTTATGAGCGATTTGTCCGGACGGCGAAAGTGTGAATGCCAATATGAATATTTCAGCATACATTTCCCCCGCAACATGACACGATTTTCGATTTCCTAACTTAGTCATAACGTTTGAGTTTAAAGTTTGAGATAGTAAAAAAACTCATACGTCAAAAGTGTACTATTTTCGTGTGTGCGTGCTGTGAATGAGCAATGGCTAAAAAAAATTCAAGCTAAATCCACGAAAATGAATAAATGCTTGAAAAATGGACTTATCGGGCAAATAAGTTGGCCGATTGTAAGTTGTAATGTACTACATTGTTTAAACTCCCCCACTGAAGTAATAATCCTGCAATACTGTCTCTACTATTATCATATATCTATGACGACCATTGCGAAACAAGAAAACATCCACCAAGTTTATGTAATTTCCCATGAAGGTCAGCTGAGCTCAATACCACTGCGCGTGCACCAATCAGCGAGCGTGTTAGAATGACTCACTTGAAATGAGCCAATCACAGCGCTGATTGTATTGTTGACGCAATGTAATTATATTTGAAATCGAGGTTTTCCTCTGAAAAATTCAAATCGAATATATCAGCCGGTACGTGAAGGGCGGTAGACAGAGGAGTGTTAAAGGGCCTACAAACTGCCGTAGAATTTAGAATTATCACAATGTCTTCTATATCGTCAAGCCAAAGCAGTCAAGAAATACTAGGACCTTATTTTACTAACTTAAAAGTTATTGGAACTGGCGGTAGTGGAGCAGTGTACAGCGCGATTGATACCAAGACGGACAAGCGAGTCGCTCTAAAACGACTCAACTTACATGACCAAGTTGGTTGTAAGGCAGCTTTACGACAGCTAACTGTGTATAAAAGACTTGACCATGAAAATGTAGTAAGACTAGAGAAAGTTATAGGAGTAGATGGACAGTCTTTGGATAATTTAAACCAAGAAAATGTCAAAGAACTTGACTATCTTTACCTCGTCCAAGAACTCGTTGAAGCGGACTTGCACTCTTTACTTCAAAGCAACCGTACTTTGTCCGAAGATTATGTGAAACTATTTCTATATCAGGCTCTCCGTGGACTTAAATACATACATTCAGCCAATGTAATTCACAGGGACGTCAAACCTAGTAATATTTTAGTGGACCCAGAGACATTGCTTTTAAAGTTGGGAGATTTCGGACAAACTCGGGTTGTAGACGCGGACTTTGACCATAAGGGCTATCTAACTCATTGTCGTTCTACATTGTGGTATCAAGCGCCTGAAGTTACCCTAGATCCCCAGAATTACTCTAGTGCTGTGGATATTTGGGGAGTCGGATGCGTCTTTGCTGAAATGCTTCTGGGCAAACCCTTGTTTGAGGGGCGACACGAACTTGACCAAATTCAACTCATTGTTGAGAGTATAGGAGCAACAGATGAGACAAAAATAAGCCCTGATATTCCCAACGAACTCATCAAATCATTTTCTAAAAAACCTGACTGTTCCTTAGCAAGCACATTCCCAAATTTGGACGCAAAAGGTAAGAAAGCTCGACATTTATTCTTTGTAGTAAAAAATGTGTAGCCGAGCTCCACGCCAACCGCGGCCGTGACGTAAGACTTAGAAGGAAATTTCAGAAATTTCCTTTTTGCCAAGGACTTTCTATTGTCCGGTTTACTTTAAGACGTCATTTCTAAGGCTACAGTCATTTCCTCTAGGAAATATTCCTCGTTGCAAATGAATTCTGTGTTTTTGAACTGTTGCGTGAGCCAAGGCTCGTAAATTTGCATATCTTTGCGAAAGGAGTGCATTTTTGGAATTTCTTTTCATGTCTGGGAACGGATGTATCGGTTAAAAACCGAAAAATAGCATTATTTCGCCATTGACGAACAAAATGTTCATAATTTTCGTTTGGAGAAACACCAGAAGTTCGAAAAAGTTGGTTGAATGTGTTCTATAGAAGGCATATTTCGTCAGAACGATGACAAAAGATTTTTAGTGCAAAGGGCTATTTTTAAACATTACAATCGTTCCTCTAGACGACCCCTTTTTGAACTCTTTCGCTTTTAGCGGGTTTTTCTTAGAATGAAACTCGATAGTGTTTTCCTTAAGGAACTCGAAACCCAGCATCATTTAGGGGATTATTTAGTTTTTTTTAGTTCTGACATTAACATTGGCCGTTAAGGTCGTCTTTGTTTTGTTTACAGTGCAACGGAGACTACAACGGATCTGCGACAAAAAACACAAAGAATTCGTTCAAAATTTTACCATATTTCTTGCGCCGGAGAAACCCCGTCTTTATTTTAAGTCACAAATGAATTTTCTTTACTTAAAATTATAGTAGTTTCAAGAATTTTCGATTTTGACAGCGTGACGCCAAACAATGAATTATATTTATGATGGAAACGAACTGTATCAACAAAACCTTGACATTGAAAACGCTCAAATTAATTCCTAACATCAAAAAACATCGATTCTTTCCGCATTTTTTGTATATTCTCGCGTCAAATTTAAACTCTAAAAACTTCAGCATTTAATTGTTATTATTTTTAAGTATTTTTGAGCATTATACCCTCAAAAAATCGACAAAATTGAGTTCCCAAAATAAATAACAATCGCATCCCACGCTCGTGAATTTTTAATGAGATGACGCGAACATCAAAATAATGAAATGTTTTACGCCCGCAGATGAGAGTTCTATATTTTTAGCCTCGGAAATGTTCCTTTTTTTAGCCTACTTTTACTATTTTGGGACATTCAGAAATAACAATTTTTTCCGTGTTTTGATTTGGTGTAATGAGATTGACTAGCAAAATGTGCGCAATGAATATTCAATTTCATACCGGACGAAAATATTAATTATTAAATCAGTTACGTGTTCCGTTTTAGGAAAGGTTTAGACAAGAATAGCATTTAGTGGTTTAAAATGAGATGAATATATAATCAACAAAATACTAAAGGATAGAAATAAAGATATCTATATAAACGATAGGTAATATAATGAAATTTGTAATCTAAATAAATTTGTATGTCTAAATAAATATAAGTAGTAATAAAAATATTAAAAATAAAAAATGTAAATATATTGATAATGGTGACGACGATAATCATGACAATGATGATGATTGTGACGATAATAATCATAATGATGATGATGAACATCATAATAATAATGGTGATGATGATGATATCAAATGTAATCAATTCTAACAATCTTTTTCGTTTTTGTTCAGCTCTCGACTTACTAGAGAAAATGCTCAAGTTTTCACCTAAGAACCGCATCACCGCAGAGGAGGCTCTTTCTCATCCATACCTTCAAGAATACTCTTGCCCTTCGGATGAACCAATTTCACTTAGTCCACTACGAATTGAGCATGAAGTTGACGACTTCTGTGAAGACATACTCAAAGATATGATCTACATGGAATGCACTTCATGCGTCGTGGACAATAACGATTCACCGCCCCTGCGTAAAGACATCAGCCGGGACGATTTCTCTTCCGACAACGTTCTCTCTTTGAAAGACATTATGAACAGCTACGAAGAACCTTTGTCTTCGTGTGATCACTCTATTAGTGACTCTGCATGTAACTTGAATATTAGCTCATTCAAGTTCCATCCTGAATTACAAGATTCAGATGATTACAGTGTAAGTCCAAGAGATGTGTGCACTGATATGAATGAGAGAAACTGTTACTCTGAACGGGATTTACTGCACAACTCAAGAACGCTGAAAGAAAACTTCATCCATGAACATAACGAAAAAATATTCCCCCCTGAGGAAAACTCACTACTAAACTGCAGAATATCTAAAGATGATTTACTGCTCGATGAACAATTCGGAAAGCGTAATTCTGTAGATGATTTAGTCCATAATTTAAGAACATCGAAGGATGATTTTTTAGATGAAGAACATGAACAATGTGATCACAATTCACAGAACTTTAAAACTGTCGAAAATGGTATTGCTTCAGAAGTTAATTTTCTTGGAGAGAAGTCGGGCAAAGATAATAACACTGATGGTAAAAATAGCGAGGAAGATGACTCAAAAAACTGCAAAGCCCAGCATGAAGCTGGGCTATCAAAAGCTGTTGTGGAAACATTTCTTGGGAAAGACTACCATCTAAACCTGGGATTTTCATGTAAAATGAACAATGCACTAACAGGGCCCTTTGGCCTGTGCTATTTGTAGAATACTTTTTTCAAAATTCTTTGGCCAAATCGAAATTGGCTGCCCACTTGAACAGCTGTTTTAAACTGACTGGCTTTGTTGTATGGTTGCTTTAAGCTTGATAAGCAAAAGTCCTGGATTAACTCTATAGGTTTTACAAAGAGTTAAACCAGGACTAACACTAATATTAAGCTTGGAGCAACTGGGATATTTTGCTTGTATAGAAATGTAAAAGGAAAGGAATAGCTAGTCATTTCAATGCTATGCTAATGGGACACTTATAGCAAAGAAGTCTAATTTGGTCAAATTGGTCACCATATTTCGATTTAGTCGAAACATTTTTATAAACTTAGGAAATTTTCTTTTTAATTATTTTTAACTACAATGGATTTAGGATATTATTGTTATTTATAGGCACTTTTTTGTCTTTTTTATTAAATTATTCTGAAAATAATTAATTATGATTCCCACTACAGGCAGAGTTTTTGAGTCTTGAGTTGAAATTTGTCCGAGAAAAAATATATTTATACATTAATAATATTAAGCAATGCTACAGCTTGAAATAAATAATTATTAATATAATGTGTTTTTTTGGTTTTGATATTGTCATTCAAAGCAAACAAATTCGCGACTGAGAAAAAATAATTTTTTCCCCTTCAACCAGATCATAATTTCTGGAAAATATGAGGGTACAAATAATTGAAAAAAATATCAAAATTATTGTAAAAAAGTATATTTTTTATGTTTGTGTAAAAAAAAAATAGAGCTTATACATATTGCTTGCTAGTTTATTACTTGCAGAATTAACTTAATATTGTATTTATTACAAAATATGTTGAAAGTATACCGCTGGAAATAAAATATGAATATTAAAAAAACTGAGTTGTCTGATTGATGTGAAACTGCTTTTTCTGTCACTATAAACTGTGCGTGAATATTTAACATACATGTACCCTAAAAAAAAAACAAGGTTTTCAATTTTAACTTTGTGTGTATAGTTGGCCAGAGGTTTATTTCTCGTTGCGTCACAAACCGCCAAATATATATCAACGCCTAAGCAAGCAGAAAAATATCCTCTGGTACCCACAAAAGTTGCTGCGTACTCTGTTGGAAGAGCGAGGCAAACTTGCTAACAGGGAACAAACTTCGTGGCAACAATGTTCACAACATTACCTTGGAAACCGGAGAATTTTCTTTTGATTTAGTGTTTTTATTTAATAGCTTTTTTTTTTTTTTTCAAGACAACATTTTATTTGATACCATTATCGCATATATTCATTAAGTTAAATTTGTGACTAAGCTGGTAGATGGTTCAATCAAGTTTGTGTTATCGAAAGTAAACCTTATGCTGTAATTGCTGATGTCTGTCCGGCACAAATTTATCGAAGTTTCCGTAAGTTCGGCTAAAATTATAGTAAATGTATGGCGCGAAAGTCGAAGTGTGCAAATTTGCAGTGGACTTTGTACTTGTTTTTATTAAAAATTGCATCAGACTGGCCTATATTTGTTTTTCCTTTGGCAGGATTGCGGAGGTGTTAATTAATGTTGATTACGTAACGCGCTCAACCAAGTCTGTCCAGACAATCCAGATAATGTCAAAAACGTACCAGGAAAAGTACTTTTTTACAAAAACAGTAAAAAACTTCTAAATTTGTAAAAGTTTGTTGTTTGTCTTTGTGTTTGATGAAGTTTTTGTCGTTTTGACAAGTTTCTCGGATTTTTGGACTTCGGTCTCACATGTTCAGTCACTTGTTCTGTCCAGAGCAAGAGGTAGTCCCGTGTCAGCCTGACCAGCCGTTATGGTACGTGAATACTTTCTCACATACTAGCTTATCACATGCAAATTTTCTTTGTTCTAATAACAATGGTTGGTTTTTGAAAACCATAACAAGCTACGTCACGGTCGTTCATCTATTCGGCTAGAACCTTTCTCACAAAGCAGATTATCATAGACCGCTTTCATAAATACCATAATATGTACCGGAAAATGATTTTTCAAGTAAACATATATTTTAATATTTTAGCACTGTCATATGAAAGAACCACCTGAAATAGGCATGTTTGGAAGATTTTGATGCTGCTCTGGCTAAAATACCAAAGAAGTTATGCTCAATGATAAATGTAGAGATTTGTATGTAATTTTCTGCTGAGGCCATTGATGCCTTGTTTTGGTGTTTTTCTGATTTTTCAAACTCTTCTAGCTTCTTGCAAATTTAATCATTTTTTCTCAAACTTTCACAAGTTATTGTTATGGTGAATGTTTATCATATGATAGCTTTCTTTTTCTTAAAACATCAATTTAAAAAAATTATGATAATTAGTGGTGGCCATTTATGAAAGTCGTCTATATGACAATGACTGATGGCGTATTTTTTTTAAGTCAAAGTGAAGAAAGGAGATATCTCGCCTTTCCTTTTTCTCGCCTAACTAGCGCCTAGTCCCTCTCTAGTATCAGCACAGGGAACCCAAATCCAAATTAGATCACAGAGACGCCTGTGGAGGAGGCTAAGTGAGGCTTATGTTTAGCTGCTTTGTGAGAAAGGTCTCAAGCCGAATAGGTGGACGTACAGTGACGTAATTTGTTGTGATTTTGCCAACCAACCATTCAGTTATCAGAACTGAAAGACGATTTTAAAATGGTTGGCAAATTTAAGTGAAAAGCACCAAACTTTAATAATAATAATAATAATAATAATAATAATAATAATAATAATAATAATAATAATAATAATAATAATAAATAATAATAATAATAATTGATTGAAGAAAAGACATCACTGAAACAAGAGAAATACAACGACTTACGTAAAGGAATTAAGAACTTATATAAAGGCTGTAAAGTTACCCAAATTAACATTGTATTTGATTTCTTGGGTGGTTATCATATAAAACTAGAGAAAGAACTTCCTCATATAATAGGAAATAAGAAGCAAACTGACTACCTCATCAAGAAATGCCAAAAATGGCTTGTGTCACAGAACAATGAAATTGTAAAATCATTCTATGCGTACACACACTAATAACATCAGGCCAATTACAGTGTGTCCATTGTAAATAATAACAAAGCCTAGGTTAAGATAACCCGCCTTGTTGTACAGATATACACCTTATAGGAACAAATAAAGATGCCATAATAATAATAATAATAATAATTTAATAATTTAATAAATTTATAGAGCGCTATATAATTACATTCTATAGCGCTTAACAGCTAAAGCAATTATTATGTACATATATGTTTTAACAGGCATTATATATAAAAATAACATAAAAATATATATAGAGAGAGTCAAGTCCATTAAAGTTACTAAAAAATAAATGAAAACAATCCGTGAGTAATAGGATATTTATAAGCCATATGCTTTTTTAAATAAGTACGTTTTCAAGTGTTTCTTGAAGTTATTCAGATCTTTACACAGTTTCAGCTCTCTTGGTAAACTGTTCCATAGTATTGGTCCCATGTGTTCAAACGATCTTCCACCAAAAGTGGTATTCTTAATTCTGGGAACACTTAGATCATTGTTTCCATCTGCTCTAGTTCTTTTCATGGGTCGCTTTGTCATTAACTCTTCCAGATAGGGTGGCGCCAGACCATTCATTGACTTGTAGGTTAATAGTATGACTTTGTAGTGTATACGATGTCGTATAGGTAACCAGTGGAGCTGCATCATGGTTGGTGTTATATGGTATTATAATAATAACTAGACGCTCTATGAGCGTGAAGTCGGGCTAGTTGAGGATTATGCAATTTAGTCTATTAGCCCAGTAGGAGTGGTGGGACCCAGTTTTTGACAGCTAGAGATTACTGGAGCTATAACACTGATGCCCCTTGGATATACTCTGAAGATATAATAATCTTAATGAATACTCCAATTTCGAGATCTCTTTTACTCAGTGTTAGCCTCAATTGTGTGTAAAATATGCAGAAATTTAGATAAAACTCGTGAGATTTCGATATATTTTTATTGTCTTCTATGCTCACAAATCTCTTTCATTTGCACGGACTGTTACTGAACAAAAGAATATATTACATGGTTTTGAGGCTAACACTGAGTAAAAGAGATCTCGACACTGGAGTATTAATCTTAATTGTCTGTTCAAGACAAATTTGTAAAATGTAGATGAAAAATATTACAGAAACACCGTATTTCATGACTTTAACGCACTGATCCTTTTGAAATACACTAAAAGAGCATTATAAAGCAAAATAAATATTTGAACTTCTAAACACAAAATGCAAAATACGTATATTTGGTTAGTGGAAGAATATTTTTCTTGTGGATAAAGAAAGTAGCTTTTATTTTTTTCGTTATAAAAATCAAAAATAGCTTTATATTCGAGCCATGCTTCAAGTGTGGGGGAGGGGGGCAAGTTGTTGTTTTGTTAGCGCTTGGTCGCTCTCGATTGTCAGAGCATAGGGAGAAGGCACATTTCGAACGTTTAGCAGAACTTTTTATGGGGAAAACATTGATCGATTCGTTTGAAATTTTGGTATTTTGTTCTTTTATATCTACTTTGTACTGTATCAAAAGCTGAGTTTTGTAGTCACAGGAAAAGAGTGGATTTTCGGGTGATATTTAGAGGTGATTGGTGTCCGCTGGGTCGAGAGCTGTGTAATTGTGTAATTTTATTGACACGCCGATGACCGTTGAAATTCGCCATCCTCAAAACCTCCTTAAATGGCCACCAAAACCCAAGAAAACCACACAGAAACGTTCATAAACTCATAATCTTTTATTATGGAAAAGAAAAATATTACTGACTAAAGAAGAGATTTCAAACGGGACCATATTTGAACGTTATCCATATTGAACTTCGAATTGAACTTCGAAAGAGCCGTTAAATACCACAGGAAGTCCAAAACCACAAATTGATAGTGTGGGAAGCCTGTGATTAATCTGCTCAGTTCTGGGAATTCGAGGATCGAGTTGGCTCGAGTATAACTGACTGTCTGATATTGACATGTTTTAGAAAATCTCTTTCCGTAAAAACGTTAGAAAAAAACAGCTAGCAATTGTATAATGACTTGAGCAAACAATATACCCAAATCCAACCCTGATTTGGAAGAGTAAATCGATGTGAAGTACGAGAAATCCAAATGAGTTCAGGTTCAAATCCAAGATGGCGATTTGCTTGGGCTTCCTGTGGTATTTGCGCATGCTCATGACGTAAGGTGGTCAAAACGCGACATGATACATAGATAGATAGATACATAGATACATAGATTGACGAAACTGTAGAACTAAAGTCGGGCCGCCTATGGCTAGCCCGACTAATAATAATAATAATAATAATAATAATAATAATAATAATAATAATAATAATAATAATAATAATAATAATAATAATAATAATAATAACAATAACAATAATAATAATAATAATATTAATAATAATAATATTAATAATAATAATAATAATAATAATAATAATAATAATAATAATATTAATAATAATAATAATATTAATAATAATAATAATAATAATAATATTAATAATAATAATAATAATATATATCGCTCGAAATATCACTATGGGGGTGGGGGACACTTTTCGTCCCTTGGGGGAGAGGTGTTTAGTTTTTTATGAAAACAATCAATATCCATAGTGCCACCCCCTGGTCAAAATAAATTGATTATCGTATTTACTCGAATAAGCGCCGCGGTCCTGGTGCGGCGTTGTCTCCATCGCAGCCGTTTTTATTGTCGGGCTTCCTGTGTCTCACAGCAGCCCAGTGTTGAAGACAGACACAGGAAGCCCGACACTAAAAACGGCTTCGAGGGAAACTAGGTGCGCGCTTATTGGAGGAATACTACGCGGCATTTGAAGTGCTAAACAATTCATAAGCGTTTATTCGAGTACCCTGGAAACCAGAGAGTTTGTATTTGTATTTATCATTTTTACGTCTGTGTTCGTTATTAATCTCAAAAGAAACGTCCTTCTGCGTGTAACATGAAAAAAATACTCGGTAAGCATAATACATATTATTACTTGTTGGTAGTTAGTACTACTAACTTAGACTATAGTGGCCTTCATTGATCCGTGACTTAACAAATTGTACAATTTAGAATGCTAATGCAGACAGAAAGAAAAACAGGACTCTAGTGACGATCACTGAATTTGTTATAACAGGTTCTAAAAGTCATTAATCTTTAGCTATAGAAATATTGATTGTTATGATCGACTAATTTATTCTATGACACACATAATCTTGACTCTTCTAGTCTCTTTGTATCTCTGATTACTAACTAGAGTACAAACACTATAAGTGTGCAACATAAATACCACTAAATACTGCTAAATTATGCAAATTCGTTTGTTCTCTATTGTTTAATCAACATTCTTAAGTGGTAAATAGTACAAAGTATTGCACACTTTTAGTGTTTGTACTCTATTACACACTGCTACAACTAGTTAGTCATTTTTCTTTCACGGACGGCGGAAACTCCCTGTATTGTATTCTTTGTTATCTTCGTTCTTTGTTTAAATTGGAGTCTTTTGTTGTTTCTATGGAATAACGTGGACTGTGTCCGGTATGTGGAGAAGGCGCCTAACAGAGGCAAGAATAGTTGCTCTAGGTAGGAGAAAAAAACCTCTCACCCTAAGCAGGGTTAACTGAAACTGAGAACAGAGGTCTCAATGTACATGAGAAATGTAGAGGACTTAACGGACTGCTAATGATGCAGGCTCACCCCAGGGGTGGGGGAGGAGGATAGTATTTGAAATTCCTCCGAGACCACACTGTTGTGCCGGGAGACAATCCCCTACTCTTTGCGAACAACACAACAGGATCTTTTAAGGCATCTTATATATGATTAGAGTGGAATGACGATTTGTCCGTCCACACCATTTCAACATTTAATGTAAGTCTACACTGTATTTTTAAAATCTTATATTTTTTCCCCCTGATTTTTTCTGTCGTTCGTGCTTATAGCTGTCAGTTCATGCTTTGTGTTATATTATCGTACTTACTTGAATAAGAACCGCTCTTTAACGCTATGTTACTCTAGAACAACATTGAAAATAATTTTTTATCAAAAGCTATATTCTTCAGTTTAAAGTAATTATATTTCACGCTCAGCTCTCCCCAATATTCGTAGTTCTGACTCAGAACTCAGTCAAAAAGGGGACAGTGAGATCGAGAAAATTTGAATAAGCGCCGCTTTGCTAATTGGAGTAAAAAATACGGTATGCAAATGTTTTTCATGTTGCATTGAGTTTCATTTTGTCAATTCGCCAGGCTGGATTCAGGTAAATTAACTTTTTAAACTGCGTTTCACTACAGTAAAACCTAGCCTGCGTAAACAGACGCTGATTAGCGCTCGAAATTTCGAGCGTTAATAAATATAGGGTCTGTTTACGCAGGCTAAGTAAAACCCCGCGTATAAGAACCTAGATTTTTCCAAGTCAGCCTGAACAGGTTCTTATATAAATTGTGCTTAACTTGAAATCAGGCTATCTAGATTCTATTAGCATCACTCACTTCATCATTACAACATCATCATCATCAATGTTTCCCGCTCGGCGCGTGATCGGCCTTGGGGCGTGATTGCTTGGAGCAAGGGAACCTACGCTCCAACAACCGCGTGAAGTCCTTTTTATTCATCATAGATCATAACGCGTGTTGTCTATCTATTCCAACTAGGTCTTCCAACTTTTTCCACGTCTTCCTCTTGTCGAAAAGTACTTGTTTTTGTATTACATCATTTTTCATTCTGCTCACATGAGCTATATATTTTAGGTACTGAATGTGACAAAAGTCCTGAATTGGTTGTGTATTGGTTATCTCATGAAGACTGGTGTTTGAGATCTTTAAAAAAGCCCAATCGAGTTCTCCTTTCACTTGGGTTGCCGGATCAACACCCTTTTTTCGTTGACTTTGTAGTGGTGCATTCTTTCGTGCATATCCTCCTGCTATCATCTTCCTAAGCCGGAATCCGTTCCATACAACATCAATCTTTTGAAGCTCTGCACCTTTCTTCCTACTTTCAGTTTACATACAGGTCAATGCTTTTGCACAAGTGAAAATTTCAGCCTGACAGGCTCTTTAGGTTCTTATACGCGAGGTTTCACTGTATCCTGCGTCACATCCCTTTGCACAGTAGCAATATGATATTATTTCATGGTAATATAGAGAGAGAGGGGAGAGGAACATGGATTAAAATATACCTTCTGACTTGTTTAACGGGTGTATTATTTCAATTCTATTCCATACTAACAGTTTATTTCATGGATATAGAGCAAATGCAGTTAAACCATGAAATAATATCAAGTAAATTCTAACAGATAGTCACTATTTAGTGACTAATTGTTGCTAGAGTAGACGCACTTAATCCGTGAAACAAATACTAATTTTTAGTACTAAATAGTGATAATAAAACAATAGAAAACAAAGAATTTTTTTATGAAATAGTACTAATTAGTACTAATTATATGTCACGGATTTAGTGCGTCTACTCTACTATTCTCCCAGAATAAATAATAAAACAAAGGATAATGAGGTTTCTTTTGTATTACTTTTCTTTTGTATTACTTTTTATTTTATATTTTACTTTTATTTTGGTTGAGCGATAGTGACAAAATAGTCACTATTTGTTAGTACTTAATGTTTTAGCCCGATTGTATTTCATGGTTTAACCTGTGAACAGGTTCATGGTTTAAATTTGCTCTATAATTTGCATATTGTAATTTTTTGTAGCTTTGTAATTTTTGGTCATTTCCAGAAGCATTTAGCGGAGTTATAGCAACATGACGGGCAATAGCAAAAGCGAATGCCTGAGTTCGTTCAAATGGACTTTTGAGAAGTTGCTATTGCTGTTCCTGATTTCGCTGATAATTCTCTTCAACTTTGCAACATTCAGCATCTTAGCTGCTTTCTTTCCACGTGAGGTAAATATACTATCACATTATCAGTTAAACTATATGCAAATGATTGAGTTATTGCCTAACTGGCTTACCTCGTGTCCTTAAGTCGTCTAAAATCTCCAAAAAGCACGTAAAACGCCTAAAATCTCATTAAATTGACAAAAAGTGCTCCCTCTTTTTCCCCGTAATATTTTGCTTAAATCATCTAAAGTTTAATCAAGGTTACAGTAAACCTTCGCGGGGTCTCGCGGGGTGTAAAAAAAATCATTTGAGCGCTGGATTAGAAATTATTTCAAATAATTATATATCATTTTAAAGCATTATAACCACAGAATATGCCTGTGTAATTTGTTTTTAAGAAATAGTTATGCATAAAGAGTTTTGATTTTTCAATTTCCTAGTGAAAACTAGGCTTTATAATGCAGTGTAATTACAATACCAAGAGTAGTTTTGAATGGGATGAACAAGTTTCGAAGCAGATATATATAGTCAATTTTAGAAAACTAAATATGGCGTGTAGATTGTTGTTTATAATCGACTAAAATTGGCTTATGTTGCATGTTTGCTCTCACTTTTTAAAAAACGCCATAAGTCGCCATAAATATGCATTAAATTCCAGAGGCAAGCCTATAGCTGACAGACTGATTGAATAAATACATAATTTCTCAACCTTCTAGTTGGACACGTATGATGTTCCCACACTCACTAATCTCTACGTTAAATATTTTGCACACAACTCGGCTCATTTTTTGAATGATTGAATGATTGATTGATTAATTGGTTGGTTGGTTGGTTGGTTGGTTGGTTGGTTGGTTGGTTGGTTGGTTGGTTGGTTGGTTGGTTGGTTGGTTGGTTGGTTGGTTGGTTGGTTGGTTGGTTGGTTGGTTGGTTGGTTGGTTGGTTGGTTGGTTGGTTGGTTGGTTGGTTGGTTGGTTGGTTGGTTGGTTGGTTGGTTGGTTGGTTGGTTGGTTGGTTGGTTGGTTGGTTGGTTGGTTGGTTGGTTGGTTGGTTGGTTGGTTGGTTGGTTGGTTGGTTGGTTGGTTGGTTGGTTGGTTGGTTGGTTGGTTGGTTGGTTGGTTGGTTGGTTGGTTGGTTGGTTGGTTGGTTGGTTGGTTGGTTGGTTGGTTGGTTGGTTGGTTGGTTGGTTGGTTGGTTGGTTGGTTGGTTGGTTGGTTGGTTGGTTGGTTGGTTGGTTGGTTGGTTGGTTGGTTGGTTGGTTGGTTGGTTGGTTGGTTGGTTGGTTGGTTGGTTGGTTGGTTGGTTGGTTGGTTGGTTGGTTGGTTGGTTGGTTGGTTGGTTGGTTGGTTGGTTGGTTGGTTGGTTGGTTGGTTGGTTGGTTGGTTGGTTGGTTGGTTGGTTGGTTGGTTGGTTGGTTGGTTGGTTGGTTGGTTGGTTGGTTGGTTGGTTGGTTGGTTGGTTGGTTGGTTGGTTGGTTGGTTGGTTGGTTGGTTGGTTGGTTGGTTGGTTGGTTGGTTGGTTGGTTGGTTGGTTGGTTGGTTGGTTGGTTGGTTGGTTGGTTGGTTGGTTGGTTGGTTGGTTGGTTGGTTGGTTGGTTGGTTGGTTGGTTGGTTGGTTGGTTGGTTGGTTGGTTGGTTGGTTGGGTGATTGATTGGTTAATTGATTCAGTAATTGATTGATTGAATGATTAGTTGATTGATTGATTGAATGATTAGTTGATTGATTGATTGAATGATTAGTTGATTGATTGATTGAATGATTGATTGATTGATTGTTTGATTGGATGATATTTCAGGCATCTAAACTTGGTGCATCGAAAACAGAAATTGGTCTTATCTTTGGTATTTATGCATTAGTGTGCTTTCCCACCTCCTTGATATGTGGCGCCTTAGTGAGTATAGAATGTATGGTTGTTTAATTTGTTGTTGCTCGTCTTCGTCCTCCCATTCTTCTCAGTTCTTCTTTGTCATCATTTTCTTCTTCCTCTTCCTTCTTCCTCTTTTTCTTCTTTTTCTTCATTCTCCCCCTCCTCCTTCTTATTCTTTTTCTTCCTCTTTTGTTGTTTCTCTTCTTCTCTATCTGTTTTCTTCTATTTTCAGGTATCTTTCTATGTCTTCTTCACCATAAAGGTCTTCTTCATTATCATCCCTTCTTCTTCTTCTTCTTCTTCTTCTTCTTCTTCTTCTTCTTCTTCTTCTTCTTCTTCTTTTTCTGACCCTTTTAGTTTGACACTAGCCTGAGAAAACAGACGTTCTTTCGCTCCTCTTTCTCCACGAAACTTTTGCGGGGTAGACTAGGAGGTAGTCTATAGAGAAGCGAAAGAACGTTTGTTTTCTCAGGCTAGTTTGAAACACACTTTTTCTCTTTTTTTAAGATTCCAAGAATTGGGACAAGAAAGATGTTTCTTTGGGGGATTTTTATTAATGCTATCGCAGTCTTTGCTTTTGCGTAAGTCTAAATCATATAATGCAATGTTTTAGGAGCATTATCTAAAGAATTATCTTATATAAATCAATCAATAAACTATTGGATAAGAAAAGCCGGTTTTGAGTTTAGATTCTTATTACTAATTACTATCGCCAAATTAAATACACAAAAGGAAATTTCTTGCCTGCTTGCCTGCTTGCCTGCTTGCCTGCTTGCCTGCTTGCCTGCTTGCCTGCTTGCCTGCTTGCCTGCTTGCCTGCTTGCCTGCTTGCCTGCTTGCCTGCTTGCCTGCTTGCCTGCTTGCCTGCTTGCCTGCTTGCCTGCTTGCCTGCTTGCCTGCTTGCCTGCTTGCCTGCTTGCCTGCTTGCCTGCTTGCCTGCTTGACTGCTTGCTAAAGAACTCTAACCTGGTCTATTACAACCTCGTTCTATTTCATCTTAGTTTTGTCACGTACACGACCTCTACAGCTATGTTCGTGTGGGTGTGTATAGCATTACGATGTGTGGCTGCTCTGGGCAGCGCTGCCTGCGAAACTACCGTCAGAGCAGTAGTGCTGACAGAATTTGGTGACAAAGTTGGATTCTGTATGGTGAGTTTCAAATCAAACTGCTGTGTCTGTAATTGTTAATTCTGCATCGGAGGGACATTAAATACCCATGGTCACTCACCGGTATGCAAATAATTCATTAGCAGTCAGTCATGTTATGAGAAAACAAATAAAACAAAATGCTGAACGATTAAGCAAGAGCGTAAATACCCACTCACATCGTAAAAGATATCAAAATGTTTGAATGGGCGATGTTCATGGTCCACGAAATTCAGTCTTTCTCGTGGTGCATGCTGGTTCTCGTGGTGCATGCATATGCTGGTTAGTTGTTGGGTCTTTAATGGCTTTTTTCAGTGTGTCGTGTTAATATTTCTCTTCTTGATTCAGGGAATAGTTACCACTGCTATTCATCTGGGCTTTACAGTTGGTCCAATAATGGGAGGCGCTCTGTATACGGTTAGAATATGTTAACAACAACAACATAGACAGAATCGCAATATGGCGGCCGCTATTGTTCTTGAGTGGTTAGCCTCGTGTTCACGTTGGAACGCAATTGAGTTTTGACATGTATGCGAGGCTAGCCAGTAAATTAAGAAGAATTGTTACTGGACGCCATATTTTAATAGACCTCTTTACCTTCCTTGTTTGATGTCTCATTTCAGATCACGTGATGCTACTCTTGGGAATTGTTTCTTTCACATGTAAATGATATAACACGTTCATCATAAAAGAACAATTCTCTCACGTGGTCTGAAATGGGCAATTTGCATACGGAGGTAAAGAGGTCTATTACCTAAATCCTACAATATTCGTCACTTTCATAGTTCTCTGCGCCATTTAAAAGGTAGCCGTGCCTTTATTAGTTATTGAAGAAATAGAAAACGCGCGCGCGTGCTGTGTGCCGTTATAAAACACGCGGGGATACACCTTATTCCAAAATGGCTGACTGGCCCTTGATGTCTCTTTCTCATGAAATTATTCTTTTCTTTTAAATTCACTCAAGCTCAAAGACAAAAGAATAATTTCATGAGAGTGAGGCAACAAGGGCCAATCGCCATTTTGGAATAAGGTGTATTGACAGAACAAGAGAGAAATATTAAGAGAAGCACGAGAGAAGTATTAAGAGAAGCACGAGAGAAGTATTAAGAGAAGCACGAGAGAAGTATTAAGGGAAGCACGAGAGAAGTATTAAGAGAAGCACGAGAGAAGTATTAAGAGAAGCACGAGAGAAGTATTAAGAGAAGCACGAGAGAAGTATTAAGAGAAGCACGAGATAAGTATTAAGAGAAGCACGAGAGAAGTATTAAGAGAAGCACGACGCTGAATACTTCCTGACTGTTCTCACAATCCCCAAATGCTTTATAACTGCATGCAGCACAGAAAGCAAGTTTTCTATTTCTTTTATAAAATACTAATTGATCAACATGCAAACGCGCGTGCTGTGTGCTCTAATAAAGCACGCGCCTCAACCAATCAAAATGCTTGATTTCTAATAGTTATTTTATAAAAGATGTTATAAAGCCTCTAGCCAATCATGTGACCTCCACTGGTCCAAGCAATTGGACCAATATGGCTCTTTCTACAGACAAATACATGCAAATTCTGTTTCAAATGATGTGTGTGATCAGAAGGGCATCAGTAGTTCGTTATGAACTTTTTGTTTTCTATTGATGGATTTTAAAAAGCCATTTAAAAAAACCTTTATCAAGGATAAAAACACTGTTTTTTTTAAAAATAGTACGTAGTTACATACATAAAGGAGCTAGGATAAAGTTTTTGAAATATTAATAAAAATACTTATTTAAAAATATATATTTTTTTTTCAAGGCTGGTGGGTTCAAGTTACCTTTCCTGGTCCTCGGTGCTCTAATGTCCATCTTGTTGTTTGTCATGTACTTTGTTCTTTATGATAGTGGTAGGTACCATTAGGTTTTTTTTTACCAAAAATGAAGTTAAGTATTTTCCCTACCCCAGGGGCAATGTTAACGTCCAAATATCCTGTAATGTTCTATACAAATCCCGAGGTTTAATGCCCCCCCCTCCCCCGGGAAAGCCGCATTCTTTTATAAAGGTATCTATTATATTAATTTTCTATTTCTTTTAGATGTTTCAAAACATTTTGATGTTAAAGCTTTATTCAAAGCATGTATCGTCCCTAGTATAACTTTAATGGGTAAGATTATATTAATTCATTAATTCATTTCAGTCATTCATTCATTCATTCTTTCATTCATTCATTCATTCATTCATTCATTCATTCATTCATTCAATTCTTCATTCATTCATTCATTCATTCATTTATTTATTTATTTATTTACTTATTTACTTACTTATTTATTTATTAATTAATTAATTAATTAATTTATTCAATTCTTCAATTCTTCATTTATTTATTTGTCCCCTTATCATGATCAATTATTTCATCCATTCATTCATTCATACACTTATTCATTCTTGTTCTTTCGTTAATTAATTCGGCCATTTTTTGTAATTCCGTTTTCTTTACTTATAAGATTGACTTTTGATATGGTATTTAAAAGAAAAACCAACGCGGATAATTCGACGTTTCGTTTTCTTTGTACATGTTATCTCATCACAAATGATGGCACTTCAATATTCCCCTTCACTGAAGGGGAATATTGAAGTGCCATCATTTAAAATCACAGTTCCCTGCGCCATCTTGAAAGGTAGCCGGTCCTTTGCATCGAAGCGAGACGAACGTTGAGCTTACAATGATAGAGAGATCTTTTAACACCTTTAATACGGGACAATTATTCACGTGTCTTTATCATCGCAAGCTAAGCTTTCGTCTCGCTTCGATGCAAAGGACCGGCTACCTTTCAAGATGGCGCAGAGAACTGCCAGTTCTTTGCAAAAATTACAGTTCTTTGAGATTTTCGATATCAATTATTTTGTTGTTCTCTGCAGGTATTGTTATCACAATAGTTATTGTAGATTTGAGTTTTGTGGACCCAACACTGGCTCCACATGTCAATAAGGTAATTTTGCGACATCAAGCGATACCGAACAATACGAATCGACACAACACAACACCATCAGACATGAGACAATTTGATACATCTTGTCCATACGATACAAATGGAAATGATACGAAACGACGAAACGACGAAACGACGAATCCACGAAACGACGAAACAAGCAAATTACTCTCAAATTATATTATATTATACTGTAATACGTATTTTTTCAGTATATTCTTTATTTTCTTTTCATATATTTATCTCTTGTTACAATATCTTTCTCAATCATTTGAGAAAGTATCATTTGTCAGTATTTGTATTTTTGTATTTGTAATTTTTTTCTATTCCTTAACTCCATAAATAGCACCACTCTTGGAGAAAACTCATAGTAAAATATCTGTTTAAATAAAAAAAATAAAAAACGAAACGACGAAACATTTTGTACAATAAATGAATCATTTTTTTTATCCCACATCGATCATATAAAATAAAGAGAGCCAGCAATGTCTCAAGCAGTTGAATACTGCCGAATATACAATGGTGCTGTATTTTATATGATGTGGGGCAAACAACAGTAAAAGAGATTGAATCTGAAACAATTCGACTTGATTAGATAGACCTTTATTTTAGCAGGGTAATCCATTCAGAATACTAGGTATTCTGTTATCAACAGGAGCTCTAATTTCACAGAATTCGACATATAATAAACACTATCCCAGGCCTAGTCTGGGACCTAAACTCGCCTTAACTCGCAGCGAGTTTGGGTGAGACTGCGCGAGTTAAGACGAGTTGAGGCGAGTTAAGGGAAAATCACAAAATTTCAATGCTGCAAGTTAAGGCGAGTTAAGGGAAAATCACAAAATTTCAATGCTGCGAGTTAATGCGAGTTAAGGCGAGTTAAGGAAAAAACCCATAATTTGGATACCACAAGTTAATGCATGCTGGTGTGAGTACATAGGTACATATTGTATGGTATGTCTGATCTGGTACATTTCAGTGTAGACAGTGCGAGTTTGTGCGAGTTAATGCGAGTTTGCGCGAGTTAAGGCGAGTTTAGGTACCAGACTAGGCCTTATCCCGCACTAATATACAGATTTTGTGTATTTTCAGATTAACCCTGCAATCTCTGCCACTGTTATCGGTTCAGTGTTTCTATTGAATGGTTTCGTTGCGGCCATCTTGTATCCGCTTGTTGGCTGGATCTGCGATAAAACGGTAAGTCAGCGGTATACGCCTATCTTAAAAGGAATATATACAATATGCGCGTCCGATCTGTATGCGATATCAGAGAGAGGGCCCTGGGAACAAGGTTCCTTTAGAGAGTGGACTGTAGCTTTGATTGCATGTAAAAACGAATTTTGAACTATAAATGGAAACAAGCGAGTAAACTAGTATAGGCTGCGTCGGCCGGTGTTTGATGTAAACGATAGGTAATATAATGAAATTTGTAACACCGTAAAAAATGTTGACTTAACTTTTCTGACGTTTCGAGCTTTAGCCCTTCGTCGGAGTAAAAGGACATTTTGAAATAGGTGTATTGCATCTCACGAGTTTGAGGTTGAACGACGCAAATTGAATGTTTTCAGGGATGGAATGAGATGTTTGTCGTTGTTGGTCTGGTTGTGGGTGGCATTTCTTTATGGATGATCGGACCGGCGCCATTTCTTGATGACATCTTACCAGCAAAGTAAGTAGAAACGCTCATAAACATTCTAACATCATCATCTACAGGAGCACCATCATCATTAGTGTCATCATCATCATCGTCGTCATTATTGGCATCATCAGCATTACCATTATTGACGTCATCTTAATCATTGATCATCATCATCATCAAAATAACCATTTTCGTTATCATCATCATCATTATTGTCTGCATCATAAGCATAATCCCTATCATTAGGGATATCGTCACCGCCATCATTATTGTTGTCATCTTAATCATCTATCATCATAATCATCATCACAATAATCATGTTCATTATCATCATCATCATCATGGATATAATCATAATTATTGTTATCATCATCATCATCCTCATCACAATAATAGTAATAGCAATAATCAATATGGAAATCGTCATAGCCATCATCATCAACATCATTAATGTCATCATCATCGTCATCATTACTACTACCATCATTGTCATCAACATCATCATTACTACCATCATCATCAACATCATCATCTTCATCATTAATAATAATAACTAATATAATAATATTCAAAAGAATTGAAAAACTCAATATTTACATAGTTTTGAAGTATAGATAAAATATTTGCATGATTAAATATTATATATATATATATATATATATATATATATATATATATATATATATATATATATATATATATATATATATATATATATATATATATATATATATATATATATATATATATATATATATATATATACATACATATCTTTAAAAAAAATATAATTGTAGATAAAATACATGTTAAAATTAGTCCCATTTCTTAATTGAACTTGGAATGAAGCTGTTTTGGTATCTTTTTGTCCTGCACTTGAGAAGTGGAATTCTCCTAGGCTTTCTAATTTAAGGCTATAGTTCTTGGACATAGTTCTTGGACATAGGTTTTGGTAAAAGGCTGTGTAATTTACTATCAGGGCATGTAATGTTCTTGTAAAATTTGATACACAAATGTTCGCGTCTTTCATAGTGAGTGGTAAGATTTAGTTCTTTAAGTGCGACCTTATATGGCAAATGTGGGTGCACGATGCGTAACGCCCGACGCTAGATCGCTTCTAGCTGGTCTTTCGATTTACAAGTCAATGATTGGTGCCAGACAGGGCAAGCGTACTCTAATAAGGGTCTTATGAAATAGCAATAGACGGATCGTAGATCTTTAGGTTGTACACCACTGCGTTTAAGAGTTCTTAGGGCATAGAGTCGCTTGCTAGCCTTAGCACAGATTTCATCTATATGAATTGCCCATTTAAGATCCGCTGACACATTGACTCTTAATGTCATCATCATCGTCATCATTACTACTACCATCATTGTCATCAACATCATCATTACTACCATCATTATCAACATCATCATCTTCATCATTAATGTCATCATCATCGTCATCATTACTACCATCATTATCAACATCATCATCATCATCATTAATGTCATCATCAACATCATCATTACTACTACCATCATTGTCATCAACATCATCATTACTACCATCATCATCAACATCATCATCTTCATCATAAATGTCATCATCATTGTCATCATTACTACCATCATTATCAACATCATCATCTTCATCATTAATGTCATCATCATTGTCATCATTACTACTACCATCATTGTCATCAACATCATCATTACTACCATCATCATCATCATCATTAATCAATTGATTAATGTCATCATCATCGTCATCATTACTACTACCATCATTGTCATCAACATCATCATTACTACCATCATCATCAACATCATCATCATCATGTTTAGTTTAAATTATCTAATCAACAGGGAATTCTGGTTGGTTTGGGTAGCTATGGCAATCAATGGTGCATCCTCTGGCTTTTCCTTGACGCCTGCAATCACCATGACATCAAACTATGCAAGGTGACTACAACCTCGTTCCCAGGGCCCTCTCCCCTTTTTTTTGGGGGGGGGGGGGGGGGGCTGCGCCCTCGGTGAATATATCACATAACCCCTCGCTTCAAGCCGATAACCCTTACATATTCTCTTGATTCTGAGATCTTTACCAGTGGTTGTTGTGTTTCAGAGACTCAGGGATGCCCGATAACCTAGCTACAAATTCAATTGTTTCTGGAATTGTCACCGCCTCCACAAACCTAGGGTAAGAGGTCTAAGAGCTTGTTACGAACTGCAGGCTGCAGGAACTCCAGTATCGGGGATGCCCGTCGTATATTTTAGGGGTTAAAATGAACGATTTGGTATCTTTTCGTGTACCGAATTTGAAATTTAGAATCTCACCATTACCTTGGTATCTTTTAGGGTACAATGTACCAACGTTGCCGACTCAGCCATGCAATATCAAAAGTATTACTGTTTTGTTATTTATGTATGGTATATGTTTGAGGGGTTAAAAATCTGCAAAACCACGCCTTTTTACAAAATTTCCGGTATCTTTTAGGGTTTTCTTTTTAATTTCCGACGAGCATCCCCGATACTTTTACCTCTCCGGGGCCGGCTCCATCTAAGGGATAAAGTTTATTCATTGTGGATATGAGATAGGTATTTCTTTTTCTCACCAATGTGGAACGGTTTTGGATAGCGTTGTTTCGACTGCTACTGCTAGTCATCATCAGGCGATGGGTAGACTGTAATGACGTTAGCTGTGCTATATACTGGTCATCAGTGGATTCCTTTGAGGATTTAATTTTTACCCGTTGTAATGGCTTTTTTGGAGTGCAAGTACACCACTCTATTATGCACAATATATTATTTGAATTAATAAATAATTTGATTTGTTTATATATTTAGAGCCTTTCTTGGTGCATTTGGTAGCGGAGTTCTGGTCGATCTAATGGGTTTTCAATGGAGTTCAACGGTGAGATGAAAACTAATCGCTTAAACTCTTGTGTTGTGTTGTGTTGTGTTGTGTTGTGTTGTGTTGTGTTGTGTTGTGTTGTGTTGTGTTGTGTTGTGTTGTGTTGTGTTGTGTTGTGTTGTGTTGTGTTGTGTTGTGTTGTGTTGTGTTGTGTTGTGTTGTGTTGTGTTGTGTTGTGTTGTCTTTTCTTGTCTTGTCTTGTCTATATAATTATTTTAGCTTTTCTATTTTGTTTCTTTTTTCAGGTCATAGGAATTGTTTCTTTTCTAATGGTAAGTAGAAGCAAAACAAGAGATCGTCTATAACAACATGACTAAATATTAACAAAGCCATTTATTCTTTTCTAGGCATTGATTTCAGGATTCTTCTTCATATTATACAGGTATAGAACTACAGTTTAATCGTCGATTTACTCAGTTATTTGAGTAACCGCTAATCAGTTGTTTTGTCATTGAGTTACTGTAGATAAATTGATTTACTAAGTTATTTGAGTCACCACTACTCGGTAGTTTTTGTAGTGAGTAACTGTGGATGCCTAGACTTACTCAGTTATTTCAGTAGCCACTACTCAGTCGTTTTTGCAGTGTGTAACTGTGGATGCATCGATTTACTCAGTTATTTGAGTAACCGCTACTCAGTTGTTTTTGTAGTGAGTAACTGTGGATGCATAGATTTGTTCAGCTATTTGAGTAACCACTACTCAGTTGTTTTTGTAGTGAGTAACTGTGGATGCATAGATTTGTTCAGCTATTTGAGTAACCACTACTCAGTTGTTTTTGTAGTGAGTAACTGTGGATGCATAGATTTGTTCAGCTATTTGAGTAACCACTACTCAGTTGTTTTTGCAGTGAGTAACTGTGGATGCATAGATTTGTTCAGCTATTTGAGTAACCACTACTCTTACAGCTATTAAGCAAATTACTCTGCATGTATCGATTAATTCATTTTAACTTTTTTCATTTTTCAGGACAAAAGGCAGC